>JBBDHI010000014.1:7985835-7996565 GCA_037177115.1 Craterocephalus stercusmuscarum
CCTCCTCACTCACATGTATGAGAGGAAAGATGACAACAGACCCCAGGTTTAAAAAAAGCGAAGTTCTCCTTTAACATTATCCAAACCGTGTGTCTTAAATTCTCAAAGCCTCGCTACAATTTCCTGAATGGTAGGGTTTGGAGCGAACGGCCAACAAGAACTTTGGAGGAGGTAACACTGCGTGGGAAGAAGAGAAGCTGGCCAAGTATGCACGGAGGTAGGACCACCTTAAAGTTGTACCAACCAGCTTAATGATATAACTTTTTGATTTTTGTATTACCACCCACCCTGTAGAAGATGATATGACTGATGTATGAGTTTATTTTAAATTAACCTTAGTTTGCCCACAAGACCTCTCTAATGATTCACTCCTTGTTTCAGTGAGACACGGCTGCTCGAGATAGTGGAGGCAGCTTGTGAGAAAACAGATTTTGAATGTAACCGGCTTCTGGAGCAGATAGAGGACCAGGTAGAGACATGGTGGTTTCACAGGTAAATCCATTTAATTTAAATAAGCTTCAATCTCAAAGTGGAATAAAAAAAAAGCAATAAATTAATAAATTGTGAAAGAGGACTTTTATTTGAGGTAGTGTGTCTTAAATTTTAATAACTTGAAGTTAAGGTGTAATTAAGACTTATTAAATTGTTGTCTCCAGTTTGGTTAATCTTGTTGCTCTGATGCATAAATCCTGACTGACTCGCTTGGTTTGTCTTGTAGGCAGCGGGAGGCACCAGACCTGTTTGAGTGGCTGTGCATAGAAGAGCTGAGACTCTGTTGTCCACCTGGACACTTCGGACCTGACTGCAAAGGTATGAATGACAACGATGAAAAGTGTGACATTTAGAAAACAATGATGATTGTCATCATGCCGATTGAAAGCGTTAGTTCAGAGGATTGCATTTTATCCCATGCAGAGTGTCCATCTGGACCCGGAGGTGTGTGTGGAGGTCTTGGCCGATGTGAGGGGGAGGGCACTCGCCTGGGTGATGGAGAGTGCGTCTGCGATCCAGGATACTCAGGCAATTTATGCCAGAACTGTGCAGTTGGTTATTACAGAGAGAAGAGCTCCAATGACAGCGCCGGAGGCTGTGCAGGTGCCTCACACTCACACAGCTGTTTTCTTTTTTCATTTTGAATTCTGTTAAAGGTCATCGGTAATTGACCCCACTGCCCATATTTATGGCTCTCCTCTGTAGCATGTTACCACTCCTGTAGCAAATGCTCAGGGCCACAGGACTACAAATGTCTCGACTGCAAACCCGGCTGGATGCTTCATGACAACAAGTGTGTGGGTGAGTGTGGTTTCAGGGGTTACTTGGCAACAATTGCTGCGATCCAGTGCCAAGCTTTGGATGGATGTGTGTTATTAAACTTCCCATCTGTGTTCGGTAGACATTGATGAGTGCGGTACAGAGCTCGCTCGTTGTCCGTCCAACACCTACTGTCACAACACGGATGGCTCATATGAGTGCAGAGGTATACTCCTCTTCTGTTTGTCATCTTCTGCAGTTACTGTAATTAACAGTGCGGGTGTTTACTGTTGCCTTTTGCACCCAGGCTGTGACCAGGCATGTGTGGGCTGCATGGGCAGCGGTCCTGCCCGCTGTAAGAAATGTGCACGTGGCTACAGACTGAAGGGAGCAAAATGTCTTGGTGAGTAAATATTTACTCTCTGTTTGATTACATCCTTCTCCTGGTGGGTTGTAAATAACTTTTCTTGGTTTTGCCGCACAGATATAGATGAATGTAGTGAACGTGCAATTGCTTGCCCGGGGCTCAATGAGGCCTGCATCAATGAGGAGGGCTCTTTCCACTGTGACTGCGCTGATGGATTCATTAGAAGAGATAGCATTTGTGTTGAGAATAAGCCTCCTGGTAAGTAGCAGCTGTAGAGCCGAGTTATTTGAACCACAATGTACATGTGAATCCCACTTTTTCCTTGAGAATGTTCAGTGGCAAGCATTGTAATGGCGTTATATAACACCAAGTATTTCTGTTCATTCTCCGGTCAGCCCTGAACATCTGCTAACATCCCTCCAACTTAAACTTTTTGTGCTCTCATCTACTTAATTATCCTACAGCATCAGCCTCGATATGGCATTTACTCTTTGTGAAAATAGCTGTAACTTTAATAATCCTGACATAAACAGACCAAATCATGAGCAACAGTTGTGCTTTTTTTTGGTGTATGTGGAATTGGATTTTGGGGTTTTGTTTGCGTCATAATGCCACACACAATGTTGCACGTGCAAAGCGGTGGATGTGCTGAGCATGAATCGGGGTGAACGATGGTAGATTGCATGTTCCAGAAACATGATCTCCTGTGATGCAGACAACAATTGTGATATTCATGTTCAGGCAAAACTAGTTGGAAGTTCTGTTGGAAAGCTGCACGAACTCTGTAGTTACTGACGACAACATGGTAGGGACACTGTGCATACAACGTAAAAACTGACATTTGAGCTGATTAATCCTGCAGAGTTTGTTGATCATACAAATCTGACCTCAGAAGAGAAGGTTACTTTGCTTACAGTGTTACCATAACTTTAATCCTTTTTTATGATTTTTTTCTAATTCTTTTTTCTTTTTGCCTCCCCAGCTGGCCCAGAGAAGGGGCTTTTTGATGACATGACTGATGATGAGGTCCTTGTACTGCAGCAGATGTTCTTCGGCGTTGTTATCTGTGCCCTGGCTACACTCGCTGCTAAGGGGGACATGGTCTTCACAGCCATTTTCATTGGAGGAGTAGCGGCTATGGCTGGATACTGGTTGACAGAGAAGGGAGACCTCATGCTGGATGGATTTCTGAAGGGACGCTAGTATGTTTGAAACAACGATTTGACTAAAGGACCTTTGGAAGAACAACTAATTGAGTTGAGTAAGACTCAACTGGGCTGGGTAAGCATCTTTTGAATGCAAGCCCTTCAGGGATTTACTTGTTGCAGAGGAGTTACTTAAAAGGGCTCAAGTGCATTAATTGATGATCATGAACAGCATACTACAGGAAAAAAGGAAGAACTGTTGGCTATGAAGCCTTGAATCTTTAATAAGAAAGAGGAATAAGAAACCAACACTTCATTGATATTAAGGAACTCAACTCGACCCCAGACATCAACTAAGTTTGGGAACAAGGGTGATGTCAATCCAACTACTGATTGTTCAAATCTATTATGCATTTAAATGTCTCATCTGACTTCCTGTTATTTTAAAAAAGGCTCCATGTCCTCGTGTCTGTCCACGTTTTCGCCTTTTCCAGCTGCTGTGAAGCAGAGATCATGCCATAGTTTAAATGATGCATACATTTGGACTGTTTTGGGTTACTGCAGCACTCGGGCTGATCTCTTTGAGCATGTGGGTTAGATAAAAAAAACGGAAACATTTCCCAAATCACCTCCCAAAAAGATAGCTCGTACAACTCTGGGACGTTACCATTATGAATGTTTATTTTCACAGACTTTTTACCTCCTTCTCACTGAGTGTTTCTTTTTAGTAATAATGCATGATAATGGTATGTAAAATGGAAGATACTGCACTAATTTATTCTTTACTGTGGCATGGAAGATTTAATGTTTAACTGCTGCTGAATAAGTTATTTATACTAAGTGTGAGGGATTGTGTTAAGATAAACAGCAGCTCCGATGCAGAAGCTCCAAGCTTTTTTTCTGTTACCTTTTACTTTTTTAAAGCAATATTTATTTTTTACATTTTCTTATTGAATTCCCTGTTTTCTGTGTGCAACATCAATGCAGATGTTCAGCTGTAATTTTAACGGGTAGCACAGCATCATGTGGGAGAGGCACTCGAGTGTCACTTCTCATCCGTCCATCCTGTTCACCTTTCATTTTCCCAGTGTGGAACATCATCCAGTGTCCTAACTTGCAACAGAAATTTGCTTTACAATAAAATAAGTTGGTCACTCCATGTTGCTATAATATTTTTTTAAATATCATTTTGCTAAGCATTGTTGCCATTTATGTACAGGACCAAGAACAGTTTTCTGGAAAAAGAGGGTACAGAGAAGTTAGTCTCTGTATCCTCTGCTTCATATTCTATAAAATGCAGTTGTTTAAGTATTTATCTCATAAATGAGAAACATGAATATTATTTCTGCACATTTGGGAAAATCAATGGCTTCCTGTGCTGCTTTATTTCAAATGACAGCGTCTTTTTAAAATCACTGAGGAAACAGATAAGCTTTTAAAGGTCAAAATGTGTCGTTTTTACTTCTTTTAAGTCAATAAATCAGACTATTTCTGGTATATGCAAAATTTGGAGGTTGCAGGAACTGAAACAGGAATTCTATATTTGTAGATTAGTTTCCTGTTAAAAATGAAAAATCTCTATAGCCTTTATCCAAACTGTAGTTAAAATAATCGACTTTAAATTAACAAAAGGTAATTTTAAGTTAGAAGGGACAGAAAAAGTGTTGTGTTGGATAATATTTTTTCATCAGGGTTTATATGTGAATTTTCTACCAAACACACTTTGTACAAAATGATAACTAAGGTTTATTTGAAAGGAAGCTTTTATTTGTCATCGCTACAGTGTTAAGCTCTTTACTCATCCCCACAGGGACTTGAGACCGCTCCTTCTCTGCAATGAGCTCCAGGTCTTTGAAGTCGGAGAGATTTATAGCATCTCTCTGGTCTTCAGCCCCATCCTCCATGAGTCCGAACAGGATTTAGGTTTTGACCCGAACTGGAACACCGCTTTTTGTCAACATTGTTCCTTTGACTGCTTCATAACAACTTTGGCTGGATAATTCTGATGGATGCATAGTAACTTGTGAACGATGCTGATTACTAGGGAAAAAAACATGGACATTTAAAAAAAAAAAGAAAGAAAAAGGTACGGAGGTTCCACATTCGTATCCTCGCTGGTATGGTGTTACTAAAAAAAATCTGTAAAAGAGATTTGCATGAATAATTTGAGTATTACCCGAGTTAACTGAATTTTACATGTCATTGTGATGTGAAACTCGTGTACCTGAATTCTACAGTGATGTCTCGAGTCACAGCTTTTAACTTCTTTAAGAGGCTGGAGCTATTTCAGTGTTCCACTCCAGTTAATGGGGTTGAGGCAAAGCAGCTCTCTCTCCTTCAGAGCCTCCTGGGAACGTGTTAGTGCTCTGTCCCTCCAGTTCTGCTCCATTAGCTGTACACATAAAACACACAACAGAAACAGGAGGGAAAAGCCTCAGACACTCCCTGTTCTGCAGAGTGAGAGCATGCAGCAGGAAGCATTTTCCGGACGCTGCCGAGCACAAAAGCATCAGTAACCGACATGCATGTGAGGGCGTGTACCCTCTTGTTTTCATCTCTGTAGGCCATCATGGCTTTGCTGTGCTGAATCCTCTGCTCTCTGTCAGTGGACAGAGCGAGGCGGTCCACCTCTCTGACATACTCAGCTTCTTGAGCTTTACTGGCCACCTGCATCTTCAGTGCTACACATTTCTCCTCCATCTGCCTCTTTAACTGCTCTCGCAAACTCTTCCTGCAGAGAAACGTGCGGCTGTGAATGCATGTGAATGCCGAATGCAGAAAAAACTCATCAGAGCAGAAGGGGAAACTAAAGGAGTTGTGTGTTTTACCTGTGCTCTTCTCTCTCGCTTGTGGTTCCATAAAAGGGTTTTCGCCACGTCTGCTGATACCTGACACATCAACTGCAAATCAGTGACTTTCATCTCAGTTCTTAAATGCTAAAGTAGAAATGGTAACTAGTATCTCCCTGGAGTAATTCTTGATAATAAATAAATAAAAAAGGGCCTTATTGATAGATGATACCTGTAATGCTCTGATCTCTGCATGAACAGCGCCCTCTGTTGGTTGTGATGGTGAACAGCTGGTGTCTCCAGACTGACGGTGCGTTTAGGGGCCAAAGGAGGGTGCAAAGGGTTCAATCTTGGAATCCTCTTTAACACAGGTATTAGAGGAGTTATTTTTAGGGTTGGTTCAAAGTGAAGCTCCAAGGAAACAGCAGCTCACAAACAGAATATCACGGCTCACCTGGGTGCTTGACCAAACACAGGTTGAGTCAAGGTCTGAAATGATGGGAAATGTCAAGGAAGCGGCCACCTGCCGAACAAGATGCGTGTCACGGGGAACACAAACGGGTGTGGAAGCTACAGAGATGGCCGCTGCAGTAATAAAAACACGAGGAGAATCGCAGAACATGCATGTTAAAGCTAATGACGGCTGTAAAATAGCAGACTAACAAGACAAAACGTTTTTTCTTACGTAGCCTCGTCTTCTGGTTCATGCTGTTCTGTCCAGACTTTGTGTCTTAAAACTTTTCCAAAGTGTTACATCTTCTAAAATGTCCTCAATTTTCTTTGCATTATATCAAATCAAGATGTAAATACAGCAAATTACAGCGAAGGCTCTGGTTATAGATTAAACCCTGGCATGCCAGTGCATATACTGAGTTTTTTTTTTTTTTTTTTTGCGGTGGTAACAGTTGCCATGGGAATCAGGTTGCGCCGCATAAAAAGAAAACTCCTGTGTGGAGTGAACATGCATCAGCACACTCTAACAAAGAAATTATTAGCCTGGAACAATGGACACACCACATAGGATGCAGTGTGTTGTGAGACAAGAAAAACAAGCAGGAAATGACCGAATAGTACACAGTTGTTTCAAATTTTCAATCGCTTAAAATATTTTATTCAACATGAGGTAAAACTTTTTAAAGAAGGGCTAAACTTCTGGAATACAGCTGCATAATCCTAAATGAATTCAGGCTTTTAAAAGTGCAAATTCATCACCATGCCAACACACTGTGATTACATGAACACAATTATTCTGTGAAACAAACTTTTCTTGCATCCGCCTCGATTAAAATCTTCCCTGCAGTCTCTGATCCCTCAGATTCGAAGTGCTTCATGGTTCTCCCACAGCCAGGCGTGGTATTTGTTCAACTTGTGATCTCCAGGTTTCACCTTGACCAAGTAAACGGCTTCAATTAGGACAGAAAAACAAACAGGATCATGCAAAAGTAAATTAGGTGCAACAACATTCACCTGTCTCCACTCTCCAACACAGAAGATCCTATAGGAGTCGTTGCCGTACTTGCCGATACCGTGTAACTCAATCGGGTAACGCCACTGTTTAGTTAGATATTCGTCTAAAAAAGAAAAAAACGGATAATAAAAAATTATAAATAAAAATAAAAAAGGATTATAACATATATTACAACATGTATCATAATGAGTCCATAGCAGCAGAACTGGATGAGACGTCGACCTGAGAAGCGGATTAGTATTTTGGCTCGAAGCTCGTACAGTCCAAGTGGCTTCATGAGTTCAGACATGGGCTTCCAGTCAGCCTCCCGGGTCACTTCTGCAGATGGGTAACGCTCAAAGAACTGCCACAACACTGGAATGGCCATCCTGCCTGCAGTGAAAGTAAAAACAATATTTCAGTGCTAGTTAATGCACAACATCCCGACAGCAAAAATGTTGCGAAAGCTGGATCTTACCACTTGTCTTGTTCAGAAAAATTGTGGCTACCAGCAGCTTCCAGGGGTCATGGAAGAGGGTTTCCTGCACAAGGTTGAAGGGAGACCTGGGGGGTGTCCATTTCTTGAAGGCTTTCCTCCTGGGTGGACTCAGCCCTGAGAGTACAGTCATGGTACATTTCACAAAAAACCACACACATGATTTCATCTCATTCATGTTGATCAATAAAATAAACTCTGAGCATTACCGTCTCTGGGGGGTTTCCCACTGAAGTAAGGGCTCGTTTTCCGTTTATCTTCCGAGCTCTTGGACTCTGTAGGGGAAAAAGGAAACATTTCTGTATACAAAGGCTAATTGTGCCATTTCATGTGAAACAAAACTGAGCTAGTCTTTTTGTCCATTTTGAAAATCTCGGCCAAGTTTCATGAAATTTTGCTGGGTGGTTTACGTGTAATCATGCTGTCAGACAGTCACAGAAAACATACAGACCCTTACTGTAGGAAATAAATAAAGGAGATACTACAGTATATTTGTTGAGAAGTATTACATTTCAAACTTGGACTGTACTGGCAGACGGCACAGATAAATTGCACTTTAGATCACATCCTGTGTTGAGTTACTGTTACAATCAAGTGATCTGCACTCTCTCTCTCTCACTCACTCACTAATGTCTGGCTATAAGACATTATCATCAAGAGTGCTAGAATTACACCGCCTCACACAAAACATGGCATCAGAGAGGAAATCAGAGTGAACTACATACTGTATACACCGAAGGCTCAAAAGCATCTTATTGAATGCATAAAAAGACAGTCTCTGCCTGTATATTAGACATATTTATTAGGAGTGGGAAAATCAAATCGAAAAATCAAATATCTGTTTTTTTTTTATTATTTTAAAATTTTAAAATAAATATTTCTTTGTTAATTTTTTTTCAAATAAATGCAAAAAATTGTTTCAATAATTTTTTAATTTTATTTTTATTATCTTTATTTATCTTTTTTACTTGTCTTGTCAGGCATTAAAGTAGCAGAATGTTGGTCTGGCTACCGTGTTGTTTTTTCCTAATTGAAATTAAGAAAAAAAAATTGTAACATTTTTTCTTTTTCTCCACAAAAATCTGCAATACTAAAGAATAATGAGAATCGCAATTTAAATCGAATCGGCACCCAAAAAAAATCGGAAAGCAATTGAATCGGGAGGAAAGCATATCATCCCAGCCCTAATATTTATACGCTCTTCATCTATGCAGCTCTTCACTAATAAAATATGAATATAGTGCTTTGGAAGAGGTTGAATTCAATTAGATTGAAATTTAATTAAAACCTTTCCTAAGCTGTTAAAAAGTCTAGATCACACTTACTATTCTGGGAATCTCTTACTGGTGTACAGCTCTCGCCAGTGATGCTGGTAAATGACGCCTCCTCCTCCCCCCTGTCATCGTCCCGATGACTGCCAGCATCAGCCTCCACTTCAGATTTAGAGTTGTTTTCGCCGCCTTTGCTGCGAATCTGTGTGACATCTGTGTCTACGGCATTCTCGCCTTCATTCTCACTCTCTGCTGCAACTTTGATTTTCAGAGTCGGGACTGAAGGCTGCGAGTCCGCCTGCTCGTTCTTGCCAACAAGTAAGGTGTTTTGTTGATTAGGGGAAGGGGCCAGTCTGAGAAGCTTCTCCCTCAGCAGCCCCACCCTGTGAGGGCTCTTCTCTACTTTTACATCGTCCTCTAATGCTGGAGGTGCCGTCTGTGTCCAGCCCTTTGTACCCTCATCAGCTTTGTCCTCACAAACCTCTACATGTGTCCTCTTTGTCAAAATATCCCCATCAGCAGAGTTGGTATACTCGCCAATCTCTACTTTTCTATCTTTAGTGCCATTTCTGAAAGAAGAGGAGGCTCTTTTAGATTTACTGGGGGGAGGATCCAGCTTTTCATCCATCTTCTCTTGCTGTCCATCTGCTTGTTTCTTCTTTCGTCTTCTCTGCTTTTCTTTTGACGGGGCTCCTTGTGAGGCAGTGAACTCATCTTTGGATGTGGTGAAATCAAAAAGGCTTAAGTCCAACTCTTCTGCTTCTCTGTTTTCTAAGAGGAAAGCACACAGGGATGCTCTTGACCGGAATTTTTGCCCTTTGGGACTTAAAGAGAAAATTCTATTAGACAAAGAATTGGGTGCTTCTGTAATTTGCTTCATGGAACAATGTAATGTGCAGAGAATGAGAAAACATTGTCACCTTATTATGTAGACATCCAGTTTTCCTGCTGTTTTGCCTGTTTTTCGCTGCCTCACCTCTTTAATCCATCCAAGGGGCATTGAGGAAGAGCTGCATATTTGTTTATCTTTGTCACTTTGGTTATTCACGTCTCCACTCTTCTCTAACTCCATATTCTAGCTGGTGGGATGATATTGAGTCCAGATTTGGTGGAATCAATGTGAAACTTCAGCTTTTATCCTAATATCAGCAGGAATGTCTGATGTGACATCTTTCTATAGAATTCAGAGTGCCGACCCAATTTTACAGCATCAGTCGGGAAACATTAACAAATGTAATGTAGTTACTTGAAAGAGCAAAGCACACAAATATTCACTGAACTGCTCGTGACATAGACATACGTGAATAGCGGTCAGCCTCATACTTTGTCAGATCTAGAGCTTGGTGCCTTCCCCGTTGTCTGCTCATGTCAACACAGGAGTGGAAGTAGCTTCTCCTGCATGCAGGAAGTGAAGAGCAGATCCGAGTCTGCGCAGTGCGAACCAACGACTGAACCATGACAACGGGAGAAGGAGCTGCAACAACTTGTTGTTTTAATTAACAAAAAAATCGTCCATCTATAGTTTATGTGAGCATAGGAAGAAAATGAGAGCCGTATTAGCATGGCAAGATAAACTGAGAGAACGGTAAGGGACTGTAGGATTACGCTGGGTCAAAGCCTGGTGCTAGGATCCTGCGCTATGTGGATAGCAACGGTGGTTGCTATGTAAACTTGTGCTAGCCAGCTAGCTAACTAGCGATAGCACAGCAGCCATCGTTTATCGTTAATAACTAGATACAGCTTATATATCGTTAAGTTTGTATATCTTTCTTTAGAATATATATTTTATAACAGCAATTTATGTCGCGAATATAATGTAGATGTAGTCGGTCACTCGTAAAATTGTATTGTAAATCCTTTTGTAGGAGTAATCAATGTGATGCTTAGGTCTTCTAGTTTATTGTTGCACAACTATGATTTGTTTGAAACATTTGTTGAAGATAACACATTGCTTTAAAGGTGGA
>JBBDHI010000014.1:8012937-8023254 GCA_037177115.1 Craterocephalus stercusmuscarum
GAAACCTAAGGTGTAGCCTTACAAACTGCTCATAAATCTCTGTCCTGGGAAAAAAGACTGATTTAGATGCACATTATAGCCATGTTTTTGTGCAAGTCTTTTAAACTTTTCTCAGGTGAAGAAAAAGCAGAAAGAAAAAGCAGAAAAAGCATGTGCAGGCACAATGCTGGCCTGAGCATGACTTAAGACAATACACTCCCATTGCTTCACATATAAAGAAGTTGCTGACCGATATATTAAGATTTAAATAAAATATATTAAGACTTTCATTCAAACTGCATTAGACTTTATTTTCTTTTACATTGTGAACTGATTTCTAAATACATCTGTTTAATAATGATAGATTAACAGTATATGGTGCTTTTCAAGACATCCATACACTGGGGTTGATTGGCGGAAACATCCACTCCAATAATTTCCAAACTTTAATTCACATCCATACACTAGTGTTGGAGGCGAGGGGTATACAGTGTCTTGCCCAAGAACACAAAGGAAGAGTGACTGCGTTTAAGCATGTTTTCAGACTTACTTTGACAGATCCTGGTAGTTCATCTAGTTCAGAAAAGCCTTATTCAGTAAAGGCAGGGGAGGTGCCACAAATGAAAACCTTCTCAAACTGATACTCCAGTAAAGCAAGAACAAATGTCTTCCTCATAATGCATGCCTAATGCTTAAAATGCTTACAGGGTAGGGCATATCAGAAATGCTGACTGCTGCTTACAACCAAGAAGGTCACACAAAAATGCTCTTAAGAAGTGCTGGAGGTCTTGAAATGTCACTTTACATGCAGAACTTGGACTGTTTTTCAGAGGCTCATAGCTGTTTTTTTGTTCTTTCTTCCTCTTCAGCATTTCACAAGGCTGGACGTCAGAATGAAGCAGTGAAAGTCCTGGAACAGCTTACCCACAATGCAGTGGTGGAGAACAGGTTCAATGATGCAGGCTACTACTACTGGATGCTGTCTATGCAGTGTTTGGACATCGCCAGAGGTGGGACATGTCCTCACAGTGCAGCACTCAGACTGCATTCAGTTTCCAGCGTAAAGCTTTGTGTTTCTCTCTCTCATCCTCTTTGCCTGTTTGTCTGGAGCAGAAAGTGAAGAACAGAAGGATGAAATGCTGAAGAAGTTTGGGCGATTTCAGCACCTTGCTGAGCTTTACCACGTTTATCACTCCATTCAGCGCTACACGGTGAGAGTCTGATACTTCGATTTTATTGAGTGAAACAGACAAAACCTTAGCAAGAGAGATGGGGGTTGAAGTCATGAGGCGGCTGTTTAATTGGCTGCAAGATTAAAATTGATTAGTTCTGGAAACAGTTCTTACCACGTGGTCAGACTTGGGTTTGTTTTCGAAATTTGTATTATTACTTCACCTACATATATTTAACCTAAGAGCCCACTAGGTTTCTGCTCACGTTTGTACTCAAATGACTTCAAACCGCCAAGAGATAAAAAATACGTCTTTGCTTTGTGGATTCTGTCAATCCACAAAATGAGTGAGGTTTAAAGAGAAATTAAGATAAGCTCTGAGGGTTTTAGGCCAAGTGAACAAAAGGAAGAAAAGAGGGCATTAAGTTAAGGTTGCACTTGACTGAAGGGAAATATCAGCTTGAAAGAACCACCATTATTAGACTCATGAAACCTCCTTGACCTCCATCCCCATGGCAACAAGCTTGATAGAACAAGACGGCAACCCCATCAGTGGTCGTCTCCCACCGCACCGCACCGCCCAGCCGCAACCTGCTTACAAACAACGTATTGCTGCTCCTGAGCACTCTGTGAGTGACCTGGCCTCTGTCAGTGCTCCCAGTTTGTTGTTTCAGCTTTTTTGGTCCTTCCCTTGCAGCACAGGGGCATCACTGTGATCCAGAGCAGAGCAGGAAACCCCCGTATCTCCCTTTAGCTCTCCCAGACCGGCGCTCTAGATTTAAACTATCAACTTCAGGGATGAAATGCTTTTAGTGATTGCTTAAGAAAATTAATCTTTTCCTTTCAGGAGGACTGAGGCGCTGCAAAGGGTTAGGCTTTTAGAGCAGGTTAAAGATGGAAGAAATAAAAAGGGGGGCTGAGAGAATTTAGATCAGATATTTAGATTATTTCCTAATCCCTTCCATCCCTTCCATCAATCATTTTTATTTTATGTATGTATATTTTCTTATTTCTAGGATGAACCCTTCAGTTCCCACTTGCCGGAGACGCTCTTCAACATCTGCAGATTCCTCCTAAACAATCTCACCAAGGACAAACCACCAGGCATTTCTAAAGTGTATCCTTACCTCTGAGAAAGCAGACCTAACGTAAAGCATTAATTAAAGCAAGAACGAGGCCTTTCCTTCCTAGATATCTCTTTACGACACACACTCCCAAATCAAGCCTGGTACAAGCAGTGACGTAAAGTGGAGGAAAAGAGATAAAAGTCGGGAGAAATCGCAAGAGTTGGCGCCACGGCGGAAACCATCCTGCTGCAGAGAGAAAGAAAAGGGGTGATTACGGGGAGGAGACGATGCCAGCGGGAGGCAGATTTTCGGTTATCTAAACAAGTGCTTTAATTACCGAACTCTTTGCTTAGATTCAGATAGATAAAACACGAAACAATAAGTTTTGATTTGAACAAACACACAGGCTTTACCACGCCCATAATCACAAAGAGAAATCCACCTCGTCACTCCCAGTGGATGCTGGTATGAGGAAGGAAAGGGCAGCCTTGTTGACGGAAATCAGCATGAGCAGCTGGAGTCCTCTGTGGCCAAGCTGAACTCTTCCAGCAACTTTGAAGTAAGATTTATAGACTAAGTGGGACTGTGTTGGATGTTGTTTGAACAGTTGAACACAATGTCACAAAATAACCTCTCAGCGAACCAAGTTACACAATTGGAGGACATGATTATCAAAAAGTTCCAGAGCTGGATGTGTAGGAGGAGCAGGAGAGGAAAGGAGGGGGACACCGTCGAGTTTTATGCGTGGAAAAGTGTTTCAGTCGCTCTCCCGACAAACTGTCTATACAAACACAAATAAGCAACAGATTCAGCAAGCCAAACTAAACAAAATGGCTCACAAACACGGTGGTGCTTTCGAGCCCATGTGGCAGACTTGGGCTGGTTGTTTTGTTACCTAGTAAAAGAACTGAGACTGCAGCGTGTTTTACAGAAGCCTTAACTGGTAAATTAGTAACACGCTTTATGCATTGGCCAGGCAGAGTCGCAAACTGGGTGCATATAAACTGGTCAGGTATTGCTACGAGAAGCTCCAGGAGCTGTACATCCCATCACGCTTCCAGGAGAGCATCGAGCTGGGCAGCCTCACCATTCGCTCCAAGCCTTTCCATGACAGCGAGGTGTGTTGCAGATTGACATATGGCCTGAATGTGCTTACCTCTGTCCTGTGCTCTGTGAGCTTACGCTTGTTATGTTTCGTGCAGGACCTTATTGAGGGCATGATGTGCTACCGTTGCTCCACCAACAACCCCCTTCTGAACAACCAGGGCAGTGTATGCATCAACTGCAGGCAGCCTTTCATCTACTCAGCGTCATCTTATGGTCAGTGACACTTGCAAACACTGTTTTCAGTGTTTATCAGAGAAAACTCAATTTTTCTATTTAGGCTTTTTAATTTTTTAAAAAAATGTGCTGTGTGTTGTTGCGTGCAGAGGTGCTGCCCCTGGTGCAGTTCTACCTGGAGGAGGCTATCAGCGATGAAGAGGCCCTGTCCCTTATTGACCTGGAAGTTCCTCACACAGATCAGAAGGATGCACAAGGACAGGATTTAGACAAGGGTGGTATCCTTTGATCATGTTCAGCACATAAACACACACACAAAGTCACAGATTGTTCATGTGATTGATACAAATTATTGAGCCCCCGCCCTGCTGGTGCCCCTAGCACGCTGCACATTTCTTCTAATTGAAGCATGTGGCTCTCCTCTGCCTTGTGACAGTTCTAAGAAGCTGTTTAGTCTGCTTTGGCCTTGATTCTGCGCTTGTGGGTAAGCTGTCAGAACTAAGTCATCTTAGCTCTTGAGCTAATAGGGTTAGTGAGGCTCTCCTGTCTCATCTTAATGACACTAACCCTCCAAGAGCCGTAGCCATAGCCCTGGTGTAGGGATTAACCTGCATTAGCCTGCAGACACTCAAGGGCACTGAGGTCTGCTCTCCCAAGGCCATAATGTGACTGACAGGCAGAACTGATTTTGGACCCACTTCCTTTTTAAATTGATTTTCTTGTTTTGCAAATATGATTAAAGATAACATATGTGGCAAGTCAATAATTGAATCTAAATGATGGTTGATTGTCCTTTATTGATAAGAATAAGACTCGCAGGCTTTGAGGATTGATGATGGTTTGGGGGATGCAGAGGAAGATCCATTTACAGCCAAAATGAGCTTCGAGGTAAGAAGAAAAAGGACAAAACAGATGAGATGATTAATATTCTGCCAACCGGGCAAACCAGCTGGAGAGGGTGGAGGAGTCAGAGTCCATATGAAGATGTGGTTCTGTTCATCCGTGTGTCCAAACAGCAAGGGGGCTCCACCTTTGTCCCTGTCAAGGTGAGCCGATCGGTGCTGCGCTCCATGAACAGAAGGGATGTCCTGATCAAACGCTGGCCCAGGCCGCTCAAATGGGAATACTTCCGCTCCCTGCTGCCTGATGTGAGCATCACCATGTGCCCCACCTGCTTCAAGGTACAACATTTGCATACATGCTTTTATCACTACCTTAGTGAACCATGAAGTTGTTCCTGTTTCATCAACAGTTTTTTGTTTTTTTTTCTTGATTACATCTGTTCAGTTAGTTCCCTGTGGGATATTTCCTTGTCTTGTCTCTGTAGATGTTTCAAAGTGAGGATTATGAGCGCCTGGTGTTACAGCACAACTGCTGTCCTTACTGCCGCAGGCCCATCGACGAACCAAACTGATGTGCAGTAAACTGGAGCAGCTTTGTTTTTTTTTATCCACAATCTTTTCTTTAATCCTTCACTGTATCTGTATTTAAATTGTAATATAGTTGAAACTGTAATATAATGTCGTGACGTTTGTTAGTGGAGCCCTTTCTCAAGAGCAGCTTGTTATCCAGGGATGAATGGCTGAGGTAATGCCTGTAGTGTTTGTGTGTCGGTCATTATAGAGTTTAAAAGAAGTGCGCCATCAGCCAATCAATCCAACTGGATTAATGGGATCAGATTACTTTAGGCTGTCTGTAAAAACATCATAACTTGGTGCTCAGTGTAAAATTGTGATTACAGAAACAACTGCATAAGGAAAACAAGCAAAGCATCCTTTTCTATTCATAAAAATGTGTTTGTAGATGTTGATGTTACAACTCATGAAGACCAGATAATCTGCCAAAAAGCATTTCGCAGTGACAAACTGCAGCTGTACAGTTTTTATAACATGATAACTGCTGACATTGGTTGTTTATATTTTGTTTCGAGAAAGTCAGACAAGTCTTTTCAATAAAGTTTTTTGTGTGACATTACAAAAGCAGCTGGAGTGATATCAACTTCTTACTTTTTCAGTTTGAACTTTGAGATTTATGTTTGTGTAAGAGCTGGAGGAAGAGTGCTTGTTATGAGTAGTGTGTCCCACTGATTCTGATTACACTCGAGGCTATAAGTGGAGCTCTGCGCTCCACAGTGGTAAGGGATTAAGCTTTTACAGATGCAAATAAGTTGGATTGCTCTAGAAATTTCATTTGTAGTCTGTCCACTCTGAACGGTTGAAATCACAAACTGTTTCTTTGCCTTCCCTCCCACTCTCTCATCTCATTCTAATGCAGCACTGTTGCACACGACAGTAATGATGGGCTTTATTTAGCCACGGTTATAACCCCATCCTTTGAAAAGGATTTTAAAGTATATACTCTATATTTCTGGAGTTTTCTCCTGGAATGCTTTGTGCACATGTTAATGTATGAGAGGACTCTCAGGCTGTTTTAATTCCATCTGTGCTAACACCTCGCTCCCTCCATGTCCCTAATCCGGCCAGACTATTAAAAGGTGCCGCACCTCCTTGGGGGGCTACAGAGAACATCTTACTTTCACAGGATCCATCCCTCCATCCATCTTTTCTCCCCTATTTCCACCTCCGCTGCACCACAAGACTCGCACAGTGCTTTCTTCTGAGAGGCACAGACTGTTTCATCAAGGTCCCAGAGGAAGAAAAGGCATCACCTCCTGCAGCCATGAATGGCACGGAAGGACCCAACTTTTATGTCCCCATGTCTAACAAGACTGGGTTGGTGCGCAGCCCGTTTGAGTACCCTCAGTATTACCTGGCTGAGCCCTGGAAGTACTCTCTTCTGGCTGCATACATGCTGTTCCTCATCATCACTGCCTTCCCCATTAACTTCCTCACCCTTTATGTCACTGTCAAGCACAAAAAACTGAGAACCCCTCTGAACTATGTGCTGCTCAACCTGGCAGTGGCTGATCTTTTTATGGTGGTGGGAGGCTTCACAGTGACTCTCTACACGGCCCTGCATGGATATTTCATCCTGGGTGTCGCAGGCTGCAATGTTGAAGGGTTCTTTGCCACCTTAGGAGGTAAGAGAAAGTCGTCTGTGAAACTGTTCATGTGGATTTGGATCAGAACGGGTTTCTGCAGACGTTTTAAACAAGATAAATGATACTTTCTTACTGTAATTACATGTCAGGTGAATATACTATATTAAGTATATACTGTATTATATACTGTATTAAATTATACTATATAGATCCCATAGTGAATTTTTACTCTGTTGTATCTCAGGAGAGATTGCCTTGTGGTCGCTGGTGGTTTTGGCAATTGAGCGGTACATTGTGGTCTGCAAGCCAATGACCAACTTCCGTTTTGGGGAAAATCATGCCATTATTGGCCTTGGATTCTCCTGGATCATGGCTCTGACCTGTGCTGCCCCCCCTCTGCTCGGATGGTCCCGGTACTGTATTCTTCACTGTCCAATGTTTGTGTCGCTTTAAGACCACAGAAATAATGTTCTGATTATTTTTGCTTCTTAAAGCAGACGTGCCATATTAACTTTTTGTGTGATGGAAGTTTTGAGGTTATTGCTGTGTGTGGATGCAGGTACATCCCAGAGGGAATGCAGTGTTCCTGTGGGATTGACTACTACACTCCCAAGCCGGAGATCAACAACACCTCATTTGTCATCTATATGTTTGTCCTCCACTTCTGTATCCCCCTCTTCATCATTTTCTTCTGCTACAGTCACCTGCTCTGCACTGTGCGAGCGGTAGGAACATCACTGTCAGTGCAGTATTAATAATAAGGATGTGATATATTGTTTATCTCTGTAGAGAAATGCCTCCTTTCTTTCCCTTCCTAAGAGGCTCTAGAGATGGGAGGGATTTAGTGACTCAAGGACACTTCAGGAAGTTAGATCACTGCCAACATGGCAGCTTACACCCAGGTCCTCTGGCTAAAGGGCAGCATGCTCTTTGAGTCATCCTGATGCCCTTGTTAATTATAGAAAAAACCCATTCAGAATATATTACCTTTCAGAAATACTATAAATGTGTCTGTAGTCAATTTTGTTATTCTTATTCATTAAGGGTCAAACAGTGTGAAAGAGTAACATAAAAAAGTAGATTTTTCTTTTTAATTTGATCTATATTAATATTAATTCTTCCACTCTTTTATACTTTACAGTTTTGGTTTGCCTTTTTGCTTTCCTAAGTGTTTTTTTTTTAAGCAAGAAAGCTGGAAAGCTTAAAACCAAACAGATAATAAGTGATCAGTGGATGAGTAGAGAAGAGCATTTAGCAGCAACAGGACCAGATATTCCCCAGTTCTTTCCGGTTTGTGATGTCTATTTATTCACATACAGAAACAGCAGATACGTCTGTGAGCTGGACTAGTTTTAAGATACAGTTTAAGTTTGGGTCAAATCTGACTGAAGTCACACTGTAATAAGACAATGTTAAATCTTTGTAGTAATAGAGAAATAAGATAAGATTGAATAAAATGAAATAAATTTCAGATAATTGGAAATTATTGATTAGTTCATATACTTAGGTAATTAAATATTACGGAGCCGAGTTAACAGTATTGAACCCAGACATGTCTGCAGATATATTTGCGATGCAGCATGTAACAAAATAAAAATGTTATATATCATTAAACTGGTTTCTACTGGGATCTAATCACTTTGCTAAAATTACTGGTATGTTTTTATATTAAGAATGAGCCATTTATAACCATTTGCCATATGTCCACATACAGTACAAGACAGCTGCCATATTTGTGCCGCCATTTTAACTATGGTGTCTGTGTATGGACAAACCACTGTGTGAGAACCCCTTGAGCTTTAAAACTACAGTAACGACTCTGTTTGTGCTAAGGCACTGGTTGGGATTAGTAATGCCTCAAAAGGCACATAGAAGAAGACAGGACATGAGTACAAAGTTTAGGAGTAGTTAGATGTAGGGATGTCATCACTGCACCCGAGGCCACTGGATCCCCTCACAGATGGAAGCATGTTAAACCTGGGAGAATTTTCTGACGCAGCTGACCACAATTTAATCAGTATTTAAAGTAATTTCTATGCCGTTACATGTTGGTCGTTCTAACAGACGATACCTTTAAATCCAACCATTTTTTTAGTCATTTTTTCTTTTGTTAGATTACATTCCTTTTGACATTAGGGAAATGAAACAAAACTAACAAGCCGACAGAAAAATAATAGCATTTGGTTACTGGTTATCAAATTAGAAAGGAATTCCTTGCAAAGTAATCAAACTACAAACTATGAACCATGTTTTTGGCAACACAGGTATTTGACGGGTTACTGTTTTCAGCCACAGTAATTGATTTGCTTAATTTCTGGTCTAAGATAAATCATTTGTTATTTTCAAAATTCTTGTCTTGTTTCTCCATTGTTCTGGTTTTAAACAGGTTACCAAATATGACTAATCTGTACAGTGGTCTAAAAAAAGATTGTTTATTTGTACCTACTGCAGCTGTGTAAATCACAACTTCAACCATCTCCAAGTAGCCACACAGCAAACTTAAATCCTTATGGATACATAATATAAAAGGTTAAAAAAAATAACGAAAGTGAATGATTTCTCTCTCTTTTACCACCAAACCAAACATACAGTATAGACTTTGCTTACATTTAGAACCAGCATATTAACTGGACTTGTCTGTGTTCAGGCTGCAGCCCTGCAGCAGGAGTCTGAAACCACCCAGAGAGCAGAGAAAGAAGTGACGCGCATGGTTATCGTCATGGTTATCTCCTTCCTGGTGTGCTGGGTGCCCTATGCTTCTGTTGCTTGGTACATCTTTGCCAATCAGGGGACTGAGTTTGGACCAGTGTTCATGTCGGCTCCGGCCTTCTTCGCCAAGAGTGCCGCTCTGTACAACCCAGTGATCTACATTCTGCTCAACAGACAGGTATGTCAGGGAAATATCCTAGCTTGGTTTTCAGTTCAATAAAGCAAATTTTTGAAGGAGTTGGTTAACTCAAATATAGTTTTTACTAAGATGAATTTAAAATGAAATCTATTTTTGTTCTAATATGTCAGTACTTTTATAAGTCCATGGGTTTTATCATGGGTTCTTCTTTGTGGCCTCCAGTTCAGAAACTGCATGATCACCACCGTGTGCTGTGGAAAGAACCCGTTTGGAGACGATGAGGCGGCCGCTGCCGTCTCCAAAACCCAGACTTCATCGGTCTCCACCAGCCAGGTGGCCCCTGCTTGACCTCTCACTCCGTTTCTGCCTGCTCCATCTGTCCCCACTCACCCAGGGACCCATCACCGCCAAGCAGCAATACGTTCTATTGGCCAATCCTCTTGACTTACCTCTCCAATTGTCCTCGCTGCGGTTGGCACTGCAGCAACTTCTGTGGGACCGACTTAATCAAGAGCCAGCATGTGTATTTCCGGTCCATTTAATCATGGAAAGTGTTCAGCTGGTCTCACAGATTTTTAACCCACCATCATAAGGTTGGCATCTTGGTGACGGTCCAACTGAACACCTTCCAAGCTCCTCACGCCCCAGAAACACACACACACACACACACACACACACACACACACACACACACACCCTCTGATCATTGTCTGATTTCATCCACATCAACTCTTGTTTAGGTGAATGTTGCAGCTACATCTCCACAAATCAGGCGCTTTAAACAATCAGTTTCATGAATATTTAGTTTTTTCTGTAGATATCTCAGCTGAGACTTTTTCAGATTTTTCCTATTGTCTAGTCTGTGTGGTGACAAAGCTGAGATAGCTTCCCGTTTGTCTGAGATAGGAGTGTAAGCAAGGGAAACTAAAAAAAGAGGCTCTGTATGAGTGTGTGTGTGTGTGCGTGTGTG
>JBBDHI010000014.1:8023943-8034169 GCA_037177115.1 Craterocephalus stercusmuscarum
CAAGCACACTGATTAACACTTCTATATTGATGCAGTTCTTCCCAGTGAACTACATTAAACATCTGATTTAATAATTTTCTGTGTTTTTTCTATATTCTCCTCTCCTCTCCTCGTCAATCTGCCATTTACCTGCAAAGCACATTGGGACATAGTGTTCAAAGCACCAATGGGAGTCAGCCGCCCTTCTTTACCAACTCCACCTGAGAACAATGCAGGCTTTAGGAAACGGGCAAAGTCCTATTAATCCTGATGAACAGGCCACTCGAAAGCATTATAACACATCTATAAATATTGCTATAGACATTATATTACAGTACAGTGCATCATTGGCTCGTTCCCTTCAAACGAGGGTTCAGTGCGTTAAAACTGCCTCCAGGGCTTTGCTGCAGGTCCCAGTAACTGTGAAGACATCCAGGAAGAGCTCTGAGCTCCTACACAATCCTTCTAAAGCGTAGTTGAGCCAGGCTGGAATTGTGTTCGTGTCATGGGGACAGATTTGACATGATGCTTGAGAGGCAGGTTTAAATCCTTTGCTCTGCCAGTATTCTCCCTAGTAACAGTCTGCAAGAAAGACACTCGTGAACAAGAACTCCTTAGCGGCATTCCCCGCTAGCCGCTAAGGAGGGAGGAAGGCAGCCGGCAGTTTAGGAGAGAGGATGGCGAGCAGAAGAGACGGACGGGCAGGTTCAAGCTTCGCTGCAGCACTCGTAGATGTTGTCCTCAACAAGGGCGATGACCTGCTCGAATTTGTGGTGCAGCTGAGTGCGACGTGCAGTGGGGTTCGCCTCCAGAGCGTTCACCACCTGACCGGGGGAGATAGAAAAGAAAAACAGCAAAGATGACTTTCAGCAGCTGCCAAGCATTCATGCATCCATCTATCTATCTAGAGAGAGAGGGGGGGGGGAGGAGGAAATAAGCCACCTGCCTGGACATAGAAAGTCGAACGGGAGGGGGAAGCAGCAGAAGGAACAAGTGAAGTGCTTCAGCCTCTTCTCCTGCCTTCACGCATGCCTCCGCACTACAAAAGCTTTTGCTCTTCATATATTTTCAAAACCCACATCTGCTCTGTTTTTCATGCCCAATAGTTGTCACAGTGTCAGTGGGATTTATGGGCTCTTAGAAGCAGTGTGCTACCAGGCAGAGCGAACTGAGCTGGGGGGGAGAGAATAGGCAATCAGGGGCCATTCACAGAGCTCTGTGAATCAGAGTCTAAGCCCCTGGCCCACGTCAGTACAGTAGCATGACAGAGGGAAGCAGCTAAACGGTATTATGGTGAGGGTGCTCCATTAAGGCACAGTCACCACTGACTAAGCCTCTCTAGAGAATAGTCGCAGTAGTAAGGAAACACGGGGGTGGACAGGAGGAGCTTGGAGAGGGCTAGTTCAAAGCAAAACAGGAGATTTGAAGCAGCAACTTAACAGTGTCATTAAGCAGATAGGGGTGTTGGATGAGGGGAAGGTAAACAGCACGCTGTTTGCTTAAACTGAAAGGTATCTGTGGGTTGGAAAAAGATGACTGAGCAACACAGAATAGTGGCTTCTGCTTGAATGCCAGCCCAAATCTGATTGTTTTCCCCTTTGAAAACATGTTTTCTTTTTTTTTTCTAACAAAAGAAAAAGCTATTTCGTGCACATATTTAACAAGGCCATTTAGAGACAGGTTGGAAGTTTGTTTACTGTGCGTTTCATCCATCAACAAGGCTGTGATCTGCCACACTGATACATCACGCTCTGATAGCCATCTGTGAAACCTAATACACCAAGTGGGCTTGACTGAGGTGCTGCGGCAGCCAAAAAAGCCAGTCTGAACATTCAGACGTATCTAATCCACATCTCAGATCACAAACACAGTGTAATGTCTCACCTGGTTTCTGTATCTCTTGGCGTATTTGTAGATTTCTGTCAAGGCCAAGTTGGTGTTAAATTCATTTCTGTACTTCTACAGGAGAGACAACAAAATGTTTGATTAGTTCAAATTTCAAAAGTACAACACAAAAACCTTTTGAATTCTTTACTTACTCTTGACTCCTCGGCCAGGTGGGCGTTCATCTCCTGCTCGCTCAGAGGCGCCATGTCCTGGATCTGCTGGTAGTAGCACTGGACTCTCTTCTTATACTCAGGTATCTCCTTGGCATACAAAAGTTTGTTGGTTGGGGAGTCCTGAAAAAAGACCCATATTTCAGTTTAGTTGACCTTTAGAGATCTGACACCATCCCATGATGGAGATGACGCTGAATGAGACCAAAGGTCTCCTCATTCAACGCAACGGTTTCAGGTCTGCAGTTTGATGCTACTTTGAACTCCCCTCCTGTCAGTATTGTACTCACTATTACAGTTTTATAAATTATGATGGGAATTTTCTCCTCCCTCTTAGACAAAATCCTTCCATTACAGGATAGAGATGATCACCAAGAACCATTTTGCATTGATTTGCAGTGACCATGCCCTCTGCGGGAATAAGTGGACCCAAACCACACGGCAAAATGCTCTTGATTGAGTTATCGGGGGCTCCGTGCGGTCAAGGACTCCAGTTTTTCCCTTTAATTTGTCACCCCAAGATTATATCTACAAAACACATGATCGGCCTCTAAAGCTTGATGCATCCTAAAGATTAAAGCGAACTGCATTAAATAATAGTTCCAATCTTGATTCACCTTGAGACGTGGCACCAAGAAAAATACTGCTTACATATTTATACCCTGAAAGTGAAACTGTGTAGAGTTTAATTCTCTCTTCAAAACAGCTTCAACACTGTATTTGACAAATGAGCTTTTTCCTTCGAGGTCCTCAAGCCCATCATTTTCTGCGCGCTGAGCTTTAAATATCACCACAATGCAGCCAGTCTGTCTCTCACACCCACTACTGGGCAACCCACCTCCATGCAATCAACTCCAGGATGTCCTCAGAAACGCAACTGACATTTTCCATCAACCTCCCACTGGCTTCATTCCACCACCATCAACATCTTAACTCTAGGAATATCGTGTCTTTATGTCGGACAAAGATACTTCACACTGATGAGTCTAATCACTACACACTCTGTAGCCTCCTGACTAAAGATTCAGAGAAACTTCAAATTACCCCTGAAATACACTAAAATAACACCCTTAGCATCAAAAAGATGAGACTTCAACTCTACCAGAATTACCATTTTATCTTATGATCTAGAGTTTTTGTACATATCACAATTTCAGGCCGGTCTTTGCAAAATATCTCCAATCACTCATCTCCTTTTTCTTACAAGAAAAAAAAGCCTTTTTTTTTGCCATCTCTGCTGGGCATAGAAGTATCTGTTAAATTAAACCTGACATCATTTCTCGATGACCCAATTTAAATCAGTATATAGTGAGACAATGGAGGGAGGGAACCGTTTCCTTTCCACATAACAGGAGTCTCGAACAGTCAGAGCCAGAGAACATTTCAGTCTAAACAACTCTCCCCACAGTCACTCCAGCCTCTCACACTGGTGCTTATTCAAGCAGGAAGAAAAGCAGCGGGGCTAAAAGGCTGTGGGCATATTCCAGTTTTAGTGGTGACTACTGTTGTGAGCTTTGTGTGGCGTGAGTGTGTGTCCGCGGGAGAGGGACAGAGAAAGTGGGACAGGGAAACAGAGGCCATAAAAGAAACTGGCAGCCACAGCTGTCAGCCGCGGTGGAGGTGCTTACAACGCACCTTCATATTTTTCATGTGTCGCGAGTTATTTGTGTCACCTTTTGTGAGCGTTAAACGCGCTGAGGAACTGAGAGGCTGCAGCCACAGTCGCTCCTTATGATAGGGAACCCTTTCCCTTCCTGTCCGCAAGGTCACTTCCTGCTGTTTCCCCATCTGCCTGCTAACCCCCCTGTGACCCTGTGGCCCTCAATACTCCGCATCTCGCCAGATAAGACGGTTTCTGTGGATACCACGAGCAACGCTTAGCTTCCCACCTCCTGTTCCCCCCTGCTGAGCTCTCGCTAATCCAGACCTCATTCCCCTTCACCATATTTTCCTGTGGCCATCATCACACATGCTCGTACACAAGCACAAATAAGCGACCATAAACACCACACTCGGAATGGAGAGGAGTGCCATGCCTCTCTCCTTGACCCGTGCACAGCCATATCCTTGATCCTGGAGCTCCACAATACAGGCACAGCCAGATGTGACTTGATAATGAGGAAGCTGCAGACACACTCCATCGCATCTCCGAAGGTTTTACGTGTGTCTTCGCACCCGCAGACTTGCATTTTCCTGCATGTATGTGTGAATACGGCTGCTGTGAGCACGCTGAGTTTTTTTGGCACCGTGGTGAAGTATATAAATCAGAGTGTTTCTCAGAGAAAAGGAGCATTATATGATGAGTCCTCAGCTCCCTCCAGGGAGGAAGCCAGTCAGAGAGAGACAGGAAGCAGAGCGTGCTCAGGGTCACGGTGTCTGAAGGATGAGACAGATTTGTGAGCGGCGAGGACACTGACATGCCAGCACACACACATAGACAAGCAGGGACGAAGACAAAAAAAATAAAAAAATTCACACACACCATGGATACACACAAACCCAAGCGCAACACAAAAAGAGATCCCTGGTGCTCATGACCTTGGACCGGCCGAATGGGCTGAAATAACATGAGGAGAGGTAGATGGAGCTGACAGTCTGAAGGCTTAGGGATGAGGATTCACAGGGGGACTCGAGGTGTGTGTCCGTGTGTGTGTGGGGGGTGTCTGAAAGCTAAACACATACAGTGGACACAGTGATACATGATTTGATTGATGGGTGCAGAACAATAAATAAGTGGTTTCAAAATGTGGGGATGAAGAAAGCAGCAGGGAGGAATGACTGTCCCTCACAAGGTGACTGTTTTATATTTCTGAATCAGACTTTGAACTAACCTGAAGTCTATTTTATAAACTCCATTAATCTGCTGATAGATAAGGATGTTATAGTAACACTTTGTGGCCAAAAGCTGACCCGATAGATTTGGTGGTTTGTTATCTGCATTTTAATCATTGCACTCAAAAGAGCCCACTGGATGATCAGGTGATACGTGTTACTCTAATAAGGTTTGTTCTAATTTACAAACCAACTTGTGGATTCGATCAGTACAGGTGAGGACTCTGAGGTGACTGCATGCTCTCGAGTTCATTGATAGGCTTTATTTTAGTGCCAAAAACTAAGACCAGCAACCGCATGATCGAAGGCGTTAAATAGAGGCTGACAGTGTTTATTTCAGTGATGCAAGAGAGCCATGAATGAATCCAACAAAATGATTCATTCATTGGTGAATGAATCATTTTGTTTGACTAAAGGTCAAACAAAACAGGAGAGGAACTAAAACCCAGGAGGCAGGGGGCTTACTCATCCACCCCCCCATTTCCAGTTTCTAAACCTGCCCAACAGTACGGTCTGATGTTACAGTAATGTTGCTGCCATGGCCAGTTCGATATTTTTAATCAACAATAACAATCCCACAATATAAATTATCCCATCAGGTAAAATAATTGTTTTTGCCCAAACACAATCAGAGAATGAGAATTTGTATAGGATTTTTTTTATGTCCCTCCTAGAAAGAATAAAACGACAGTGCCCAAAATCAAACCTACTGAGTGGTTTAGAGTGTTTTCAAACTTGCTGTCAAGTTTCCTGATCTGTATCAAAGCTGAAATTAGTTCTGGTTCCCTATTACATAGGGTCATATTACATAGGTTTGTGTCCGGATACATGTGGTCACTGGGCAGGGCTGGGCTCTGTGTGACAGTATTTTTATCAATAGGGATTTAACCAAGATCTTCTGGAATGCCTGAAGGAGTCAGAATAGCACCCAGAGGTCCAAGACGTACGCAAGACTCCATGCTGGAAGGGAAGCGGGATTTTCATTCCTTCACAATATATTACAGAGTATATTCTAAGAGAAACAATGTGATATTGACATCAATAATCAGATAATATAGGTCTGTAGGTGGTTTACTCATACTTTAGTTGAATCCTACTAGAGTTAATTAGAAAACTAAATGAAACCCGTTTACTCAGGGGATTTTTTTTAATCAAGATAAATATGGTAAGTGTGAGCCTCCCCTTAATTTATCACCACATCTCAAACTGTCTACTGCAGCTTGTTTGATATATCTGTTAATCTTGCCGTTTCTGGTGAACTGTTAAGAATGAAAAGGGGAACTGCTAACGTCTGAGAGAGTGAGAGAGAGAGAGAGAGAGAGCGCGATAAACCCACCTTGCCTAGCTGCAGGTCAGAAATAGAACAGGCATCGATGAAGGCCTGGGCGATGACAGATAGACAGGCATCCATGTGATCCGTCTTATCAATGTCAAACACAAACTGAGGGTTCTTCAGGATGTTCACCCAGAAACGCAGAGGTAAACTGCACAGGGAGAGATAAGCTTTAAAAAGACTTGCACTCGCACGGTGAGGCAGTCCAAAGGGAAGCATTAAGTTGACTACCTATTGGTTTTCCAGATGTGCAGGGTGTCTGGGTCTGTGATGCCCCGCTTGTCGGCCTGCTCCTCGAGGAAGTCAAAAAAGTATTTGACGGCCAGAGGTGGGCGGTCCGGAGGGATGCTGAGGATGGCCTGAAAGAGGTCATCTAAAAACTTCTGAAGTGTTCCCTGCGGGGAAACAGAGCATACACAGTATTCAGGCACATGATGTCCCTAGGGTTGTTACAGGCCATGAAAATGTGAGAATGACAAATGACGTGTTCTGACTTCATGTGGCTGTGTTAGCAACACTATCCGTCTTGGTTCTGCTTACCTTTGTGGACAGCAGGCGTGTCAGATAGATTTCAGGCAGGACTTTCTTGCGATGGCTATGCCTGTGTGACTTCCTAGTCTCGATTAACTCATCATGAGGTAGGACCTGAAAAAAAAAAAGCAAAGGTCAAACTTAAGGCTCACAGGTTGAAGCAATGATGCACAGCATGAGCAGCTAAGTGAATACACTACAGTGTTCACAGCATGAGCTGTCAGAGGGGAATTTTCTGCTTCTTGCGTTAGACACATGATCCAGACTTCTCGTCGGGATTTTTTGAAGCACTGAATAATAAACAGAATTAAGGAAGTGATGGAAATTTGGTCTGTGAACTGGATCATGACTCTGACTTGCTCCTACCAGTCTCAATAGAGATGAGGAAAAGAAAGAAGCAAATTCCCCCAACTCTGCTCCAAAACTGTCCAGTAAAACTAACTATTCACCCGGCAAATTGTATTCCAAGGAACTCATTATTGTAAAGTCAAAGGGCCCATATCTTAGCTGACGTTTATGAAAGAGCTTAAGCTGCATTAGCGCTGTCATGTCTCCTCAGCAGCTTTCCTTTCACCTCCATTCACCCCCCCCCACACCCTCATTCTCTGTCGTCAGACATGCTCCGGGCTGACTAACAATAGCACCATAGGAAAAGCTCCAATAATAAACTCCGACATCATGAGCAGTAACATTTTGATTACTTATAATAAGATACTCACCAAGTGTACATACTTCTCTGTATCCAGATCTTTGACTAAACGGGAGACAAAAAAAAAAGAGGACAAAAGAAAAACAATGTGCAATCAGTGAGGTGGAGGCATCAGAGAATAAGAGGAGACAGGAGGAGGAAGCACGGAGGAGTGTGACAGATACGAATGAGAAAAAAAAAAGATTGACAGGAGAGCAAGGGAGATAGAGTGCAAGAGGAGAAAGTGATTAGGGTGGACTGTGGGCCTGAAGGGGAGGGCAGCTGTCTGAGAGAATGAAAGAGAAAGATTACGAGTGAGAGAAGAGAGAAAAGAGAGAGATTAGGGGAGACAGACACAGAGTCTGTGACTGGTTGTGGAGCTGCTGTAATGAGATGGTAATGCTTGGCCAACGCTGGGAATAAAAGCATTAAAGCTAGCTGGTTTATATATAGATCTAAACACAAACATACTCATACAAATGCATGAACAGATATGAGCACAAGGACAAATGTAGATTCATGTTCAAACAAAGCTTGAATGCTGGCTCTCAGACAAATATAGTAAATGATGGCGCACACCACAGCTAAAACAAAGACAGGCGTATGTGCATGTACACACATAAACGCCCTCAGAGTGAGTGTGTTCTCATTACAGCCCACTCTGGCAAAGATGCTCCTGCTCAACGGGCCCCTGTCCAGACCCTCAGCACGGATCACAGACAGTCAGGACAGTGTTCTGTATTAGCCTGGGAGCACTACAGACTCATAACACCCCCTTGACGCTTTGAAGCATGAGCCAGGTTTGGCGTGTGGGAGCCTGTTTTTGGCCCAGTATGAATGAGAGAAAAAGGCTTTGATGGACGGAGCCCGAGCCGAACTGAGACCTGGTCCAGTGCTGATTATATGAGGTGGACCCTCGGCTACAAATGCACAAGCCCATTAAAGGCTGAATGTTATGCATCTGTCAACAGGCAAACCTGTGCGGATGCTGGACGTCGGGCCAACTTCTGTCACATTTTTCACACGCTAATGGAATACATGTACAACACGGAAAGAAGAGCTGTGACGGAGCCATTAGCATTAAAGAATGTGTTGTGATTTATTAGGTGTGGGTGTCTGTAGATATCCTCTGTGTCTCTCGGAGATGGAAGGGTGATGATTTCATGCATGTTTACACGAGCAGCTCGTGTTCTCATAATCTGCTAAGCATTTACTGTTTCTTGTGATTGAGTGGGTGTGTGTACTTATTCAAATGTGCGTGAGTGTCTGTGACAAAGTGACGTTGGTTTATTTAAAAGTGACTTACCTCTCCCCAAGGTGTTCTCTTTTTTGTCTTTCATGCTCATGGCCAGTGACGCTCCCTCTGGGATCTGTGAAAAGGGGGGAAGGGCAGAAGAAGGAGAAGTGATGGAAGGACGACAAGAGAGGTCAGAGGTCAGAGAGCCCGGGGGTGAGCCTGGGTGCACCGCAACAGCATCATTAAGCATGCCCCCGAGGGGAATGTGGTGCTCGGCGGTGCAAGTGTTTGTGTATGTGCGTGTGTGTTGGTCTTGTGTGCATCTAGAGGGGTGGTAAGTTTGCAGGGGCTTGGCCGGGCTCATTAAAGTCAACCCCCGGTGAAATGGATTGAACAGCCTCGCCAGTGAACCCAGACTGTTAGTACATGTTGCAGCTCGTTGCTTTCACAGCTCTGTCCCCACGCCTCAGCAAAAACTCAGCAGAGCACTTAACAAGTACAGGTAACGGGTCATAGGTCGAGAGTCACCGCACGTTTGTTTACTCAGGCACAAATCAACGATGACATAAGCAAACACACAAACACAAAGACATTCCTGATGGCAAACCTGTACATTTTATGGTTATTTTCTTTTCTATACAGTTGCCAGATGTTAAGATTGTTAGCTTTGATGAAGGAGAAAAAAGTTTCAGCCGAATTTAAAAAAGTAAATTTTGTGTGTGCCTTAAAAAAATCTGTAATAAATGTGTAAGATAACTGAGGGATATACTGTATCTACATTTCTGAATTAAGGCAAAGTAGCAAATGGCAAAATCACATTCTGCATTTAAGCATAAATTGTAATACTTGTACTAAAATAAACCTCACATAGATAAGAGCTGTGGTTCTAAGCTGCTCTGCTTGTGTAAGCACCAATGGGCAAACAAAGATGAATCAACAACAGACATTTCAACAACCCCTGCAGAAACTAGGACAAAGCATATTTAGCCCTGGTCATGACCAGGTAACGGTCCAGTAGTAGTAATGGTAATGCTCTGTGGTAGGTAATGAGAGACTACAGTGTGTTGCATGTCTCATAATATTAGAATCTCACAGAATGAAGCCAAACAAGTTTCAAAACCACTTGGAGACTTCTCATCCTGAACACAAAGAAAAGCCTGTTTACTGATAAAATAAACTTTCTCTTACTAAAGCAGCATCCTTATAATAAAATGCTCAAGTCGCCTCATATAAAGTAGCATGCAGTGTTTCTCTGTCTAAAAAGCCTCGAGCTGTTGTGGAGAAATTGATAATTCCTTCCTGATATGCTTTCAACTATAATTAACAAAGTAGCAGCCAATAAGCTAAAGACTATATCTCTGCCAAACAATACTATTCAGTTCTGCATTTCTTAGTCCATTCATCATAAGTCTTGGGGTACGCATGGTGGTGGTGGTGCTTGGAGGGGGCCATACAGAAAACACTTGGGAACCACTGCTCAGAGTTTAGGACTGTTAAATTCAATTCAATTCAATTCAATTCAATTCAATTCAATTCAATTCAATTCAATTCAATTCAATTCAATTCAAT
>JBBDHI010000014.1:8045420-8055834 GCA_037177115.1 Craterocephalus stercusmuscarum
TTTTTCTGTGGAAGATTTTGCTTGTGTTTCATCTCTCTGTTTAGGTCATTGTTATGTTTGATATTTAGTTTCTCCGGTGAGTTTAATTCAAGGGAAACTACTTAAGAAGATTGTTCTGCATTATAAATCACAATTTCCATGCAATACGGAGCAAAAGTTTCTGCAAATGAAAAGTGTGCAACAGCGCAATGCTTCCTGAAAGGAATGAAAACATTGGATATCTCATGAAAACTTGAACAAGTTTATCGCACTGTTTCAAATTTTGTGTGTAATTCGGAGAGCAAATGACTTTGTTCAGATAAAGGTATATCAAGGAAAGTCTCCATTATGCAAATGCATCGTATCAAAGAGCAGCTATTAAAAGCCACTGATGTGAAGCAAGTAGGTATTTGAAGCTGCTGGTGTCTCGGGAATCCCAAGAATCTACTGATACAGGGCACTCAGAGGATGCAGTAAAGCTGTATTTAGGCCACCCCTAACCTCACTGAGAAACCTTGCCAGTGGATTGCAACCACAATAAGACTAGTTCTCAAACTTATTAATGCTGTGTTACACTGGATGGTCCTAACAGATGCAGCTCTGGATGGTTTGTGGATGGCCATCATGTCCCAATAAGACTGTGTCATCAGCTGTAATGTTTTGGGCTGGAATAATAGGGAGTGGGATGGTATGTCTCTGTAGTCAAAAAGACCTCTGCAAAACATGGGCAGTTTCCAAATCACAAAATTTAAAAGGAAGAACATAGCCTTTTGTAGTAAAGATGACACACCAACCCATGCTGCAAAAATACAACAGAATGGGAAAAGAGGGAGAAAATATCATGCTGCATCCACCATCATCCCATAACTCAACTCTATTTAGAATCCGCGGGCCATTCTTAAAAGTAAGACGATTTAAAATTATCGTTACAGCCTATTCAATGTTGTTAAACTGTTATAGCTAATAATCTGGAGCACTGTGTTTTCTGTGCATCCATATCATTACATATATCATTATTGACAGTTAAAATGTATTCACTGTTATTTGCACTGATTATTTAAGGGGAGTTAAGAAAAATAGCAATTGGATAATACTTTGGAAGGCAGTGTAATAGGTCCCTTTAAAATAGTTTCTCTCTAAAAATGTTTACAGTTCAACATTACTTAATAGGGGCACAGATGCCTGCTCACACATATGAGCCCATCCATTTTATCATGGCCACAGGTGCACGCATGCATAAAAAAAATTGCACACTGTGGGTTTTGAAAAATGGTCTCTTACTGCAGAGAGCTGGAGGAGTCACCCAGTTCAAGCCAACGCAGATGTGACCAGAAAAGAACTTTCACTTCTGCCTTCTGATTAGTCAGCAGGGTCTCTGTGGTCCCCGTTCACATTGCTGCCTCACCTTCCCCAACATACTTCATAAACCCTCAGATAAAAAGCCTCCAGTTCTCGGACCAAACCCTTCTTGCACTGCCTTCACTCTGAAGGGGGAACGAGCTCATTGGACTTTTTGCATCCCATCCCTCTATTTCTAGTTCAGACATTTATTTACACTGTCGAGCAAGACAAGGCTTTCTTCCAGAGACTGCAACAGTCTGACCGAGTGTAATGGAGGGGAAAATGCCATTGTTCCACGTTCCTGTTTCGCTCGGGAGTACAAAAACATTATTTCCTCACATCCACTTCTGCAGCACTTCAGAGCCAAGCACAACACGGGCGTGTAAAAATAGATCTGCCACTGAGAAGAAACACAAATGGCCACGAGCTTTGCCTGAGCCCAACGTATATGCTTTTATTCTAATGTGCAGACGCGAAAGAAAATATACTTGTGCCCTTTATTTATGTCCCTGTCAAGTGAGCACACAAATCATCCTCGCTGCTCATGTGTAGGCAGCCCACCCATTAGTGTTATGACATCTTATCTGACCCTTGCCCTGCCTTTACGTCTCTGCTAATTGCCCGTGTTATTCTGAGACATCCTGGGAGACGGATGAGGTGGGCGGGTGCCAGAGCATGCCACAGGTACACGAGGAGGGGGAAAACAGAAATCAGAGAGCTTCAATTCTACTTTACCGCTCTAACAGCACAACTCAGTTGAGATGATGTTTCTATTTCAGCAGACTACTCCCAGTTTGGATGATATTAAAATATAGATGAGGTTTTTTCCCCCCCGTTAATAAAACCCCATCAAAACAGAGCGGAGAGGATAACAACAACAGATGGGAAGGAGAGATGGGGCAGAAGAAGGAGAGCGATTTTATCAGGATTGCACAGGGCTGGACTGTGTCTTCACTCAGTAACTTGGAAGGAAAGGAAAAAACACAAGTGAGGGGTGAGATCATTACTGACTCAGAATATTGGAGTACCAGTGTGAGCAGATAGCGTCTGCAATGATAGATGGAGTGATGAAAGATAAAAGACACAAAGAGCAATTAATATATACAGTGTGTCACTGTTTTGTTGTTGCACAATGTCACTGACTGACGGCTCACCGCCCCGACAAACTCCTGATTCATGGTGGCATGCTCAGGAGTGGTAAACCATTCATAATGCATGGAAAATGGCACAGACAACTCACTTACAGTGCACGGGCTTGTGCAGATCAAATCTGCTTCAGTGAGAATCACAGATGGTTCTGATTCTGACTAAATATTTGGCTTGGATACTGAGTGACAGATGGCTGATAAGCTTGAACTATCAGGGTTTATCAGGCAATATTTTCAAGACGAGGCTGGATGTCTATTTGTTTTATACTGTGGTGTTTTACACATTTTTATACTTACGGTGACAGGCAGCTCACTCTCGCTGGATCTCAGCAGTCCATTGATGGTACAGTGGAACAGCTGGTCATTATGAAAGCTGATGTTACAGGGATAGGAGCCAATCATCACAGAGTATTCCTCTGGCTCCAACTCCAGATCGCTTGGCACTTTCTGCGCCAGAAATGGATAAAAACAGCCGTCAGCTGGTTAGTGGTAAGGCACCAGAGAGATATACTTTGAACAAGCACAGATAAAGTTCTTATAAAGCTTTAACCCATGAATGGGCACAAACACAATCGCTCACAAATACACACTAAGAACAAATAGAAGCTGTGGCTGGCCTGGCATGCAGCTGTCACACGGAGGAAGGCTGCAGAAATCTCATCCAGTTTAGGCAAGAGTTCAGCTTAAAGCAGCAAACATCCCCACAGCCGCTCTCACAGGGAGAGGAAAGTTTCTCTAAACAAATCCGCTGACAGTCATTCCTGCCTGGCCCAAAATAACATTCTCAGGGCCTTTCGTCTATTGCAATACTCCTGTGTCTTCCATTCAACCCCACAGTCTCACTACTGAGATCTGTATTAATTAAAGGGGCACCCCTCTGATTTTACGCTTTATTCGTGACTTCAAGTCATGTGGAGTCGTAGCCTGTTCAAACAGTTCCACTGTGTCTTCTGATGCTGTTCAGGGAAATTTCTAGTCTAAAATATCCCTTTTTCTAGTGTCATCAGTGTCACACCTGCGTTACACACTGTCACAGTGAAAAGCGAAAGCTGTTTATCTGACAGTGAGGGTTCTTCCATTTGGTTGCATTATTGTCTGATCTTATCCTATGCAAAGAAAATGTCCATTCATCCTGGAGTGAGGATAGCTCGACCTCTGCTACTTCAGCTTATCTTCATGTGTCTGCTCCAAATCTTGAAATTATGTGGAAGAAGGAGATTGAATGGCTGGAATTATCATTTAATGTGGAGAAGATTCCTACTCTACAGATCTTTACTTAGAAAGCCTACTAAGCACTTTTATTTAAAAGACACTCAATTTTATGCTAAAGGGACATTTTGGGGGATCTTTACAGCTTCAAATAACTATTGCATATAAATGTATCTTTATTTTATGTTAGCCTATTTTTGATTTTGTTTAGATATTTGGTACCATTAGATCTAAGCTCGCCTGTCTTGAAGTTTATGAGTTACTTGAATGAGATGAAACCTGTTTATTTGAAGTTTTCTTTTTAAAATAGACTTGGATAATGATATATCTTCTTCCCTGGATGGGGGTTCTCACTTGGCTGGATGCTGTGAATGAAGAAATTCTAAAAGAAATAATACCTGCCCATGAAAGAGCTTTTGAGTCAATTGCCCAATTACATCTGAGCCTCCGAAAAAAGAATCTACATGCTTACTGTAATTACTAACCGCTTTGCCAATTTGAATGTGAATACCATCCAATTAAAGCAAAGAGGCTGCTCTTTCAGCCCATATTCAATATTTCACAATTGCGACTTAAACATGTTCAAGTTAAGAGTTGAATGACAAAAACAGTCACTTTAAAATATTTTCAGCCAAAAGATGAGCTTATAGAAAAAAATAGTCAGTTTGTAAAAGAATATGCAAGTTTGCAGCAGCACAAAAACAAAGAGATTATTTCAATCATTTGCTTTTGTCTTCTTCTTCTCAATAATTTAGGCAAACTACATCTTTGTGTACAACCACAGACACCAATGGTACAGCTGCAGCATTGCGAACCTGGCATTATTTTTACTAATGCAATGAAGGCAAGACATATAAAACTACTTATCTATTTGTATGAAACTACAGTTTTCTTCAATATTAAAATGCCACACGAGGAACTGTGTGTGTGTGTGTTTATCCCCAGTGTTTCCTTTGCGTTGATTACACCCTGGGGGCCCCCACTGCAGGATGCAGCCTCCTGGGTTTTTTGTCAACAAGTGCTTCCTCACAACACATAAACATGAAGAACATTAAACTATGATGTAAATATGTTTGAGTGTATAAAATATGTCTCTCTCTCTATACACAAACATTTATCATACCTAAATCGACATTTTTCTCATATAAATGAGTCAGACAGAAATTAAATGAATGAATGAATAAATAAACAAAAATATTCTAAAGGTGAAATTAAGACAAAAGCAAACAAAACACACCCACATTCCAGCTCTCATTCTTAATATAGGGTCAGGCTGGCTAACAAGCTCCCTATTAAACAAACAAACTGTCCCTCTTTTGGTCCACCGCAATTGGAATCTACCTTCCTAAAAGAAAACAGGAAAAAACATTTGAGTCGCCCTTCTAGACTGGCTGAGGCAACAATTCCTGCAGGGGACTTCTTCCAGCGCACAGAAAAGGAAGTGGCATCATGCTCAAACTTTCCTGTTCGTGCTTGCTTGTATATGCATGTTGAGCTGTGTCACAGCCGGCAGCCCTTTCAGGATGATAAATTCATGTGGACAGGTGCTTACATCAGCAGCTTCAACACAGGAGCACTGGACCTCCCACTGAGGTGCACCTCCCCCGCTTACAACCCCCACACATATTAACCTGTGTAAGGAAGGGGCCTTTGATGTGTTTATACACCTCTGTGAATATGAACAGACATGCTCTGTTCTGTCCGCTGTGAACTGTTACGGTGGTTAATGGCAATTATGTTTTTTGAAGCCAGATAACAATAAACACCAATACTTGTTTGAAAATCCTGCACAGTAGTTGCAACGCTGGATTTTCTCTCATTGGGGCATGTAAGTTTGGGGTTAACCTCGGGTTGTCCGTTCTATAACGCTGGTTAATTTCTTTCCTGGATGTATCACTTGCTCTGAAGCAGGTTATTCACCTCCTGACCAATCGGCTCGCTTGGAACACGACCCACCCATTTTTAGATGACTCTGTTGGCATTTGACGTGCGGAACATGAGAGGAGCGCTAGCATGATTTTTACGGACAGATGCAATCCTTTTAATGAAGACATAAAGCCTTGTCACCGACTGCTTTTGTAGTATGTTTTCAAAGTTGTTCCCAAGTCTATAATGAGGAAAATACCACATCACACGGCAGAATTGCAGAAGCATGAAATTTAGTGATTAAATAAAAACATAACAGCTGGCTAGCTAACATGTTTAGTCAAAATTTTACACTGCACTTTGTGCCTTCTTAGTATTACCATGCTAGCATGAGGTTTTAGCACCAGACACAGCTAAGCAGAGAGCTACAGGTAGGCTAATAGTATGGACTGTTAGGATGCAGTAAATCCTTCACGGCTTCAGAACTCACCTACATTAGCTACACAAAGAAGGTAAAATATTGAAATAGGCATAAGGTAAAATAATTGAATGTGGAAATTATTATTCTGTTGGATTTGAGTTTATACCTCTATTGTTTCCTTATTCATAATGTCTTATATTGTCTTGATAAAAGTTGATTTACATGTGATGTTATCTCTTGTTATCTCTCAGTTTCTTTACACACACATCTACAATAACAGCCTTTTTTTTTTTTTTTTTTTGGAAATGAGTCCCCTGTGGGCTGTCACAAAGAATGCAGGCTAAAGACAATGGCTTCATTTTTCAGACCTAGAGGCCATGTTCCTGGCCATCTACACTACAGTCTTTACTGGGTAAGTAAGCTGCCAACTCAGATTGTGTTGCCAGTATATATTAGTCAAATTGTTCCTACAGTAAGCTCAGTAAACAGTGTTTGGTACACATTAAAATTAGTTGAACCCCTATTTGGCCCAGAATTTGTGACTTTAGCTGAAAAAAGCATTGGTATTGCCTGGTTAGTGGTTATCACATGACTATTAGATGTTTCCACAAGTGCATCCCAAAGCATCCAAGTAGTTTAAAAGGGCTGAGATGCAATTATGAAACAAATATTACAAAATTATGTTGAGTATCTCAGCTGCATATGAATAAAATGCAAGGTAAATAAGCATGCATTCACAAAGAAAGAGGTACAAAAATTAATGTGAAGATTAACATTGAGTGAAATGATCAGGTTGCTAACAGAGAATTAATACACTTTAAAAGATATAAAAAGAGATTTTAGCCGCTGCTATGTCACTCACATTGATGATGAGTGTAAGTGGCTCTCCTGAATGGTGTTTAATCAGCTTCTCCTTGTTGGCAGTGAAGAACTGAGGGTCCTCTACATATTCCAACAGGAAATGAGCTTTATGAGGTTCATCCTCCTCTTCTTCCGGTTCGTTATCAGATGAGGAAGGGCTGTCCCCGGTGTAAAGAACTCCATTCAGGGAGAACTGCACAAAGGTCTCCTGGGACTGGCTGGATGCCGGGGATGGACAGATGATGGTGGATGGAGAGAGCACTGTGCAGCGCTGCAAACACATAAAAGACAGTTGTGTAAAAGTACATTTTATACCTTAAAAATCACATATCAATTCCCACTGAATTAAAAGAGGAACATTATTTCTGGTCACTCACCGATTCTCCAACTCCAAGCACTTGCATAGTGATGCTCTGCACCAGATCAAAACCCTGACCTGTTACAGTGAGGATCCGGCCACCACTGTGAAACACACAAGAACAGATTCTCATGTAAGCTATGACTCAACATATTTAATGTTTTTTTTTCTGACATATCTACTCACCTCAGGAAACTCTTTTTTGGATGTATATAGCTAATCGTGGGGTTGTTCTCATATATGTATGTGGTACCAAGCTCTTTGTCTTGACAAGGATTTCCCTCAAACTCGACACAAACGTCCACTGACTCAGTGTACGACACCAGGGCTGGAGGCATGATGCATTCAATCATTTCCTCTGTTTTCCTGAAAGAAAATAAGAAGAGGTAAACATTGTCACGATACACTTTGGGATGTCTAAAGCCATTTAATCCTAGAAATGTTGCAATTAAAGTTGTGTTTACTGCAAATTGGCAAACTTTCACAGAAGGCATGGAGCTATTTTGGTATGCACTATGGCAACCAGTAGAAAGGGAGGCATTCTATCGTGTGAGCAAATTATGCAGACTTATCAAAGCAATACAGCCTGAATATTTAATTATCACTTTAGCATTTGGCATCCAGTAAAAGAGTAGCATTAATATTAGGGAAGTAAGTGCAAAAGTTCAAATGCTTTGTAATTTTAATGCGAAGAATTTAAAGTCATGGAGATGTGCCACTTGAGGCAAATCCGGGTCAAGTAAAAGACATACAAAAAGCTCTTGCCACACAATATTGAAAAAAGGTCGTACTTACTCTGTGATGTTGCATTCCAATGTGCTGTTGACCTTCACTCTAACCTGAGAGCCAATATCCAGATGTTTCCCCCGGACGGTCACTCTGGTTCCTCCAGCTCGAGAGCCCTTCTCTGGCTCCATGGACAGCAGCTTTGGGACCTGGATGCAGGAGGCAGATGCAACACATGACCAGCAAGAAATCAGAGATCTGACAGTTTCTGACTTTGAAAAAGACAAGGTTACTCAAGCCGTTTGAGTTCTACGATACTTTCGTTGATACTAAACATCTTCTCAACCTGGAAGGTTTGAATATTCAGTTTTCAAAGATTAGCTGAGGCAGCTGCTGACTACGACAGTAAACTAGTGAAGAAAAGTCAGAAGACAGCCCTCCCTGCACTATGTAGTGCTGCTAAGGCCAACAGGCTTTTGTGCCCAGGCGATTGAGACGGTAATAAAGTTTGTACTGCGGGTAAGGATGATGTTCATACATACACATGAAGACCTGCATGTACCCAATTAAACATACACGCACACACACACACGCACACGCACGCAAGGACTCCTTAGGCAAAGATGAATATCGCCGTCCAGCTCTGCAGCTACCAGAATCAGCATTCCTCTTTCCAAACTTTCTATCCCCAACATGAACCTTGCCTCTGGGGGAAGCCTCTTATCCTCCCTGACAGGATTCACTTCCTCAGCACAGAGGGATGGGGCAGACCTATTGTACGCTGGTGTGTTGGAGTGGGCGTGAGGAGGCAGATGTTTCCGTCAAAAGATTTTGAGGAAGGAGATGGAGTAGAGACACATATCCTGTCTCCAAAGCTGTTTTTCCTTTCTCCCACATCTTCCCCTCAGCCCCGCTCAAACCGAGCATCTTTGAGATACACAAGAAAGCCAAAGAGGAGTTCCCACAGCAGCCTAGCCTAAATGTTTGTTGTTTTAGATTTTCTTAATCTTTATGTATCATGATGGGTTTCAAGATCAGGGTTAGTGCTCTGTGGGATGACTCATGGACAGAGCTAGCCTTTAAAGCTGCTGAAATGATAGTCTGTTCCAGCACTGAATTATGAAATGCTCTTTGTCTGTGAACTAAGAGAAACAAAGGACTTGCATGGGTATTTCCATGGGTTGAATATATTCTTATTCCAATGAGAGAGTGTGTGGGTTGAGGTTAATTAACACAATGCTGGCTAGCTTGTCTCAACCAGTGATGGATTCAGAGCAATGGGACATTCCAACAATAACCATATTTGTTTTTGCTGGCAGAGAGAGACAAATGACAATGGCGCTCCACTGCAGCTCAGATGGACGTTTGAAGATTCCCACACACTAGAATTCCTCTGAATCATGAAACGCATCTGTTAACACTCAGCTGACACACTTGGGAAGGCTTTCCCAGTGGGGAACAAGGAAAAAGAGCATAGAAGAAAAATGTGGAGGAAGAGACAGAACAGAAAGGAAGAAATCAGCAGGAGGGTCGGGGGCTGGAGAATACTCACTAAATATGAAAAGCTCTCCCTTGACGTCCCTGTCCCGCTCTGATCCACATCCACACGGACAATATCTGTCCTGTTATATGCAGACCTCCCGGTGCGACACACAAGCCTGGGGACAAAAACACACCACAACGAGAGACCAGTTAATAAGAGCACAATGTGGAGAGCACTCACAAAAAAATACACTGCATAATCCAGATTTAATAAACCAATTTCAAAAAGATTTTACTAAACTCAAATTGCAGTTGAGGGAAATCCGGTCACCACTGCTATACAAGGACGCATAATTAATCTCGGGGAATCGTAGTTATGAACTAATTCATCAGCCCCTGTTTCATTTACATATGGAATCAAATAAAGCCTTGAGATATCAGATATTAGCAGATGTAAAGTTCAAAGCTCCTCTGACCAGATGTGTCTAACCACAGAGGAGATTAGGGGGCTGCTGAGGTCTCACGCCTCCTGGCTGTGATTAAACCCTGTGCCACTAGCGCACACTCTACAGGGACGTCTCATATTAATGACACGGTGGTGTACAGAGGCACAGAGACCTACTGCTCTGGGACCTCAGTGGGATAAGTGTACTGGGGGTGGGATGCAACCTTTATCGCCTGACATGATCCCCCTCCAGCTTGGCAGCCTGTCGGTTTATTTAGTCAGGTGCCTGCTGCTACAGTGGCTCGAAATTCTCAGCTAGCAATCAGATGATTGACAGGAGAATCGTGGGGAATTTTCATAAGTGGAGAGGCTGTGCTTCATGTAGGACGCAGCAAGATGCACAGTAAGATGAGGCTAGGCTGGACAAATATGGGTCAAGCTGTCGGGGATGAGACCAGAGAGAAAGCAATTTTTGAGAGTTTTAAAGTATGAGACCTTACCCAGCTCAAAATGAAACGCCCCCTGAGTTAACTGGATCCAAGCCCGAACCGCTGCAGCATTTAATGAATCCAATTAAA
>JBBDHI010000014.1:8122520-8134200 GCA_037177115.1 Craterocephalus stercusmuscarum
TACATAATTTTCTTCTAAAATAATCTGCTGTGGAAAAAAACAAGAAGGCAGACTCTGGGCTCTGTCACTGTGTTCACAGGCGAACAGTGGGGAGTGTTACCGCACATCAAGAAGCAAGGTGAACCTTAACTTTCATGGAAACTTCAATGATAAACGGGACGGACACAATTAAATCATCTCATCAATCAACCTGGGTGCTAATGATGATAAATTGCCCGCTGCCACTTACCCTTTCCGTCTCCTCTGTAGACTGATACCCCGATGACAGCCCCACATCCACACTCGTATAACCAGGAGCAGGGCTGCTGGGCGTGGGGTCAGTGGTAGAGGAGGATCGTGGGCGGCTGGTGTGCTGCTGTGGATCATGGGTGTGGCGGCGCTGCGGGGCCTGCGGGCTACTTCTTAGAAGGGGATCCCGGTCACCACTCCCAGAGCCCGACGCCTTACTGCGCCGACTCTGCAGGCTGGTACCGCGCCTCATCATGCCTGCAGAGGCTGAGCCCTGGCCAGCTGCAGAGGGAACCACAGGAGCACAGAGGCGATCAGAGTCAGGACAGCTGGACCCCAAGGTGTCCTCAGGGGGAGAGGGGGAGGTGCCACCTGCTGACACCACAGAGGAAGATGAGGAGGAAGATGATGAAGGGAAGGTGGAACGAGAGAGGGAGAGGCGTTTACGCTGCTGCTGGAACAGCTGTTTCAATCCCTGGCCAAGCACCCCCATGTTCTCCCTGGCGTTTTGGCTCATCTTACTGAGAGAAGGGTGCTCTGACTGAGAAGATGCCCTCATTAACCCCAGGCCTGTCACTCCTCTAGCTCTAGGATTTGAACTGGGGCCCATACCCCCTAGCTCCTTTTTACAGTTTTCACCCTTCTGCATGTGGTCAGGGATGATCTGTCCAATAAATAATGTGCTTAGACCTCCCTGCAGAAGGCCCGTCTAGATCAATGACAAAGGAAGAGAAGAATAGAGGATAAAAGAGTGCAGTAGAAGTGGAGGCGGGACTGTCTGATGGAGGGTTGGGTCAGCTCATTCGCAGTCAGGGGGATGGATCCAAATTGGGAGCATGCATCTTTGACTCAGGAACAAGTAGCCTTGCTGGTCTGACACAAAGAGAGAGGAGATGGATTATGAGAGGATGGAATGATACCTAAATCCAGTGATCATCACATTTTTCGCCTCAACTTTTGGTTAAGGTAATTTGAATCCTAAAAGCAAGCTGCTTTCATTATCAAATATAGGCAAAGAAGCTGGATCCAGCAGAGCTAGTATGACTCAAATATCACAAGGAAGGATGCATTCGTTTCAAAGTAAGCTGGAATGTGCAGGCTGGAGAGACATGCAGTCAGAAAGGCTTACTAAATTAAAAGTAACTGGAAAAAATTTATGAAAATTGGTGAAAAATTAACCTACCATCAGTCCAACCGTCATCCTGGTGTGACTCAGTCTCCTGGCGTACCTGGAAGAAGAAAGAATGAAATACAAAATACTTTTTAAGACTGAAATCTTCCCGTATTAACCTATAATTGGAAAATTCCTTTTGATAATGACTCACTTCTACAATGAAAAAGCTGGGCACACTGAACAGACAATGTGATCCTGTGGACATTGATCAACCACAGCAACAATCCGATCACAGTTAGAGATCAACACTGATCACCGAGACCAGTTTTGTTCAAAGTGGGGGCCGCCCGGGGGCCCTTGGGGGTCCTAAGAACTCTGGGGGGAAGCTAAGAAATTATTTTTTCATAGTTTCCAGGTTAAGTACCTTTGCAGGGTAAATCTATTTACAGTTACAGCATTTTTGGAACTTCTTTGTCTTTTCATGCTTAACAAATGTCACTACTGAAGAGTGAATAAAAGTAAGAAAATAAAGTCTAAAAGTTGATATTTCTTATTTGTAGCATTGTCTGTAGGTTTGGGGGTATGTTGTGTGGGGGGCATTGACATGGAACAGTTTGGGAACCCCTGACCTAGACATCGAATTCTGAACAAGTCAAATTCAGGTGCATTGCCGAACAAAACTTCTAAAACCTCCAGGAAACCAACCCTTGTGGACCAGGAGTGAAGATCCCTGTTATAGACCAAAGACCCCACCGCCACCTACCACGCCATGACAACAGCACTCCCTGATGGCAGAGGTATCCCCCTAGAAAATAAACCTACCACACTGCTGAAGTGCCCATGAACAGCACACAGTAAGCAACCTTACAAAGCTCCCAAGCTTCAGCGGCACAAAGCTGCGAGAAAACCCACAGGATCCCCACTCAGAAAATCATTCACAGCTAGCGTCCGGTCAGTGTCCTGAAGATCAGAGCTGCTCTGGTGGCATGACGGGGATGTAAACAATATCAAACTGGATGTTATAATGTTATGGCTGATCTGTGTATCTATATGTGTTCCTCCTGGAGCTAATTTACTATCCTCAAAGGCAGTCTTTCCTCATCCTGGAGCATTATCAAGAGACAAGGGTTTCCGCACCAGGAACAGCCAGCAGGGTAGCATTACCAACACCGTGACACACATAAACACCTCCAGCTGCCCTGAACGCTGCCGAGCTGTGTTTTACAAAAAACTTGCAGAGTAGACAGCTGACAAAATAAAAGCCATGAAGTATCCTTATGGGTGAGGCAATAAACATCTCATTGATGGATTTACAAGCAGTCAGCCAAAGCGTCCATGTAGCATCACTAGCTGTTCCCACTAAGGGAGTTGGGAGCATCCAGAGCCCTGGGTGTGGGGTACATATATTCCTTTGGTCACACACAAGCAGACAGTCAGGGATGATTGTAAAGCTCCTTGCAGGTGAACCTGTTCAACACCTGCTATCAGTGTCCAGACTGTTTTATAAACTGCAATGCTTGCTTTAATAAAAAGAAGGTGTAGTGCACAAAAACACATCAGCTTTTACTTTGTCTCTGAGCCACTCTTAAATCATCTTTTCAGCTTCTGCTTCTTGACACTTCTGCTAATTGTGCTGCTCATAGTAACGACAACAACTCCAGATGGGTATTTATAGTCTGGCAATTCTTCTTGTCTGTAGAACATATTAAGTCCAGTACAATGCAACTGTCTGGTTAAATATGCAACATGTTTAGTCAATAATGAATTTGCATTCAGGTCTCAGTCTCTTTTCTGTTATATGCCTTTATTAGCTTAAAAATGTATTGTGTACCTTTTTTTGCATACAGTCATGTAAAGAAATCAACAGTTTGCAACATGTTCCTGTAGATGTGTGTCCTCTTTGTAAGCAGGCTTTTCAATGGAGCATTACATCACAGTGGGCAGACTGTCATGCATGAATACGTAATCAAGAATGCATTTTTACTCGGTCACTTTGTGTGAAAGCTACCGCAAAGTATAATTCATGATTAAGCACTATGTTGTTGTTTCAGAGCTGGTGAGTGGAGGGGTACGCAAGTTAATCCTGTCCTGAAGCTGCAGCTAAACCTGCAGTCCTCCCACCATCCATTTCAGTAAATCCCCTCCCTCATCCCTGAGGCTGATCCCAACACTGGATTGGATGTTTTCTTGATTGCCTGCCGTTTTATATTCAGTCCAAATCCTCTTTCAGGAGCCTTTAGAGAACAACGCTTTATTGTCATATATTTTTTGTGCATCTTTGTTCAGTGTAAGTTGTAGTGATCCTCCTCGATGAAGTTACGACACAACTGAAGCAGCACCAAATGGATCTTAAATCACAAGTGTCTTTGTCTGACATAGACTACTTAATTTCGCAGCATTCCAACAGTCTACCAAGAACTGACTAATGAAAATGATTGCACAGCTGGCAGAGCCACATTTAGCATCATTCTGTGTCTGAATCAGGATTTTACTTTAACGTTGAAAAGCTGAGAAAACACTGATTATAGCACTTACTGAAATAGACTCCAGAAGTGCTTCTTGGAAAGCAGGCAGAAACAATGAGATGAACCAGCACTTTAAAATAATGTGAAGAACTGGCACTTGATTATCAGGAGTGGATGTATTAAGGTCTAGTCTTCTGTGTCCACCACAGACAGCTCAGTGATTATTAGTGTCAGAGACAGCCATGCTCTGCAGCCTCTGTGAGTCAGCAGGTTTGTCAGGAATTTCACAATGCTGTCAAAGGTAAATGACACATAGCCGTGTGGACAATGGCCTCTCTGGAGCTAAGTCACCCCCACTTAATCCTGCACACAAATATGCTTGCACACACACACACATTGCCACCCGTAAGTCTAGGTTTCGTTCTACTAAGCTTTCAGCAGCAAGTTGCCCTGTTTTCATGAATCTGCATTAGTTTCGTACAACTTATACTGACAGACGGGTAGAGCATAGATTCAGAGAAAGGACACAAATATTTTGTTTTGTATCTAAAACAATAATCTTTTGTTTTCTGTTTTATTTTGACAAAATCAATCAAGCCCGAGTGTTTGACGGTAAATAGAGCTGGGCAATATATCAAGATTTTCTGATATATCAAGACTTTGTCACACAAGAGATACAACAAAGGAATATCGCTTATATCGACTTAGCTTGTTTTGATTTAAAAAACATCTATTTCTTTTTTAGCATTTTGCACAACTGTATCTTTATTATGGTCATTGAAAAGCATTTTTTATTATCTTGATTCATATACTTTATTTCAGTCAAATGTTTAATGCACTTGTGCTTCTGATCCTTCATAAAAGCGCATTAAGCACTCAAGGCTGTAAATTTGAACAGTCTCTTTGTTTACATGACCAAAAAAGTTTTGATCGTGATTAAGGAAAATGAAAATTGAAAATTGGTTATCGCCCAGCCCTAATGGTAAATTACAAAATCACCTGTATATCTAAAATTCATTGCCATTATAATTGCTGAACAAAGAAGGTGATCAATGATGATAATTCAAAAGGGGACTGAACCCCAGTGGCGAAGGTTAGAGCTTAAAAAGTTGCAGCAAAATGTGACAAAAACATTTGCATCAACATTACAGAATCTCTTTCAAAATTGTCTAATTTGCACATGCTACAATTACATGAACTTGTCCCAAAAGATACCACTTATCTATTTGAATGAAAAGAAAAAATAACCGGATACGACCAGAAAAACTAGGGCTCAACCAGGCCTGTGTTGCATGACCCTGAAGTAGGCATGTTGTTGCTCATTGCGAAACATACAGTTGGTTTACTCAAAATATGGACGCAACTTAAACAAGCCTATGCAGTGTTTCCAGAAGAGTCCGCGCGCTGGTGAGGAATAGAACACTCTTTGTTTCCTCTGAAGCGCACACGGGCCCATCGCTGCTCTTTGTGCTCTGCCTCATTCACTGACAGACACACATCAATAACAGCAGAATTAGGCCAGAGAGTTCCAACCGCCGTGTTTGTGTTTGAGTGCACGCACAAATACGTGCACGTTTGTGTCAGACACAAAAAAAGAGAGATTACACAAATGACATAGTGGGGAAACGTGTACATATGTATGTGTGTCTTTGTGTGTGTTCTCTTTGACTGATGGAAACTGGACCATATCTCATTCAGCAGCTGTATAATGACAGCATAGCCAGGAAACAGGAACAATCGTTATTGTATTTGTGTGTTTGTGTGTGTGTGTGTAGGGCTGGGAGGCAGATAATAGCACAGTTGTGTCAGCTGTGACAGTGAAGGAGAAGACTTCAGCACACTGCACAAAGTGTCATAAGAGACATAACTCTGTATCAGATGGTGAATGGGACAAAGAGAAAGACGGGAGATGAAGGGATGCAGAATGAAAGAGGCCACACTGGATCAAAGCCATGCACTGGTCGACTTGCCGTATCGGGTTCAAGCTGGACGCTTGGCAGAAAGTGTGTGTCAATGAGAAGGAGTGGTGCAGGTAGCTCCCTGTAAATCCCTGGCACAATATCCTATTGTTAAAGATGACACCCACATGCAGGACCTGATGCCAAGTTTGTGCTCAGCTTTCCAGGAACAAGACAAACCTGAGAATCCACCATCTTTACTCGAACGTAGATTTGAAAGAAAAAGGGGGAAAAAAGTTTCTTCAATGACACCTGAGGGTCAAGTTGCTTGTACAGCTGCTGCTGGTGAAGACAAATCCTTACTTTCTCTTTAAAACAAAAAACTAAAACTGACCATGGATGCTGTCTTCAGCGATAAATCATATTGATTTGATATACTCAGTAATGAGAGGCAATTCTGAACAGAAAAACACAAACTAAGACAAACCAGAACAACAGGTGCCATACTGTGAAGAAAACATGAGTCACCCAAGAGTAACTAACATAGCACAAACTGCGAACACGGAAACTGTTATTATGGTGTGCTGTGGTTTTATGAATGTATACTTTCCTACCAGCCAAAAAAATAAAAGTGTCACAACAGTACTGGATAGTGACTAAATCTAGAGAGCATGGCAGTGATGTTAAACAGAACTGATGACTAGTAGTGAATCGTAATCCTGCTGTAGGTCGGTATGTTTTCAGGTTAAATATATGCATGACATTTGCACATCATCTTATAACTTATCTTGCTTTTAATACATTTTTTCATGCTTTTATTGGAATTTTAGCTATTTGTTGATGCCTTTTACTACTTTTAAATGCTTTCTTTGCACTACATGTAAAATTTTTAATATTATATGTACATTTCTTTGAAATGTGCTATACAAAAAAAAAATGCATTGCCAACATTCAACATTATCGGGGAAAAGGTTTCGTTTACTTTTGAAGTTTTATTTTTTGATCACCTCTGGCTCTTTGCTCATCAACACAGCAAGTGCCTGTATGAATAATTTACAACAATACTTGGCACTGATATTGGTTCCTGCTAACTAGAGCAACAACAACACTGAGTGAAGACTGAATGTGTCCAACTGGTGAAAATATCCTCTCTCTCCTTGCAGATATGAGATTTTCTTCCTGTGGACAGCAGGTACGTTTTGCTGAGTAGGTACAGCATTTTACAGTAAGCTCTTGAATGCAGCCTTCACAAAATAGCTTGAATGGTTAAATCGTGGTTAAAGAGCTCATATTTCAAGAGAGCAAGACCTAATCTAATGTGTACAGGCCTGAAACTGCCTACGCACCAGCTGAAATCTCAGACTAATGACTGTGTTAATCCAACACAAGTTGGGGTTTAATCTAAACAGCACAACAGCAGAGAAACCCATCAGGTTATCAGCAGGCTATTTGACTCTTGTATTACCTGAGGCGAGAACAGCTTCATGCAGTCAGTTATAATTCACCTGCTTATTTAAATAACTCTTCAGGCAGATCACTGGCCTAAGGCAACCAGACACTGCTCTAACCCACTACAGGAGAGAGTAGGGATCAGCACAACCAAGCTTACAGTAGCTTTTGATGCTTTAACTCTGAGCATGACACATGCTGTGAGTCTAACAATATCAACTCTACACTCGTAGAGAAGATTAAAGTTGCAAGACATCATTTCCCCCCTCAGACTTCAATACACATAGCTGCAATATTCATGTGTTAAACAAACTGAAACAAAGAGAAAAACATAATACTAGTCAGAATAAAAAGTAGTGTATATGATCAACTTGATCTCCACATGTGTGTAACTCAAACAGCTGAATCCTTGTATAGGCTTCATATAACCTTTATAATTTTTACACAAAATGTAGATTAGTATTCTATCCCCATCAGTGATTCTTATAATAGACTTTGAATGTCTGTGTATATAATTTAACCGCAAAACAACACCTCAGCCTCGTATTAAAGTGCAAACTCTTGTGGCGTTCTGCTCCTTCTGCCTCTTTTCTGTAGGAAGGGATCAGAAGGAAGCAGGCAGCCTGTTGCCACTAGAAACCACAGCCTTTAAAAAGGAATTTCACCTTCATTCTGGTGGTGTGGGAGTCGTTTCTAATGGAGAAAATAAAGCCACTCTGTCCACTGCGACAGAATGAACTTAAAAGAATGGTACAAAGGTGTGTTTTTTTTATATGACTATTGAAATACTGGAAACAGGAAATGCCTAACCATGAAGTAATTATAATAATCTTGGTGGAAGATGGAGATAACAGGAGGAGGAGTATTACTGGGAGAACAGAAGGAAAAATGTTTAAGAGTTATAAAACTTATCTAAATTATTTAAAATATTATTTGAATTTAATTAATAATAAGTTTTAAATGTGGTCAAAATGACCACTTGGAATCATTTCAGTATTTAAGGAGATAGAGAAACTGAGAAAAGTGGTTCATGGTACATTCTTTTAGCCTTTTTAACTTTTCATGAAGCTCATTGGGTTCAGTTCAGCCATTCTTTGTCGGTCTGTAAGAATGACCTCTATACCAGGTTAAGGCTCAACTGACACCTGAGACTGTTGGTTAGTTATTAGTTCCTGATTCACCAAACATAATTCTTTCGTAACAAACATTTAGCAGAGTCTTATCCAAACTGATTGGCATGTTAGGAACAGGGATGGGCATAATTAATCGTCGATCGATTAAGCCATCGTTAAGACTTGAATTGATTCAATGATCTTTTAAATGATTAATCAAATTCATCTATAGACTGATGCTTAAGTTGCATGTAAACTCATATTTTCCAGTGTAATCATTGAATGAATCTCATTTAAGTGCCACAAGAGTTTTTCATGTAATAAAAATCAAAATAAGGAAAGACACTAGGTTTTTTCCACGTTTGTTTACTTTAAATATAAACTATAAATACAGAATTTTGATATACAAATATTAATGATTAATCGACAATCGATCGTTAATTTCCTGATAACTTGGTTTAGGGTCTTGTGAGGTTCAGTGTCTTGGTCAAGAATCATTTGACGTGACAGGGATGGGCCAGTCACTAGTGGTCATATTGGTCATATTACTTAGCCATATTGATACTCCTTTGGCTGATTGGTTCGCACACATGACTCTTATCTGGGAGGTGAGGGATTAAAAGCCTGTGCCTGCCACACAGGGATCCTGGGAATTAAATCAGCAATCTTCCTATCAGAGACCTATCCACAACTAAATAACCATTAAAATAACATTAATTAAAAAAAATGCTACATACAAGTTTGTCTGATACAATATAATTGAAAAAATAAATAGTTTTATAGTATATGCACTTGTTTCAATAATTTACAGGTATAACTGTGGTATAGAAATAATTCTTAGCCTGGGGAAATAGGTGATGAAAAATTTGGGTAACATAAATTAAATGGATTGGAGAAACATGTCAGTTCTCTTGGTGCAGGTTGGACTCTGACTTACTCACTCTTTCCTCTCTGATCAGAGAGAGAACTTGTTTATGCATTTGACGTGAACACTGTCTGTGCACATACAGTATCCTATGGATATTGGTGTGTGTGGGTGTGTGCTTACCTCAATATACATGCATGTCTTCAGACAGATATGATGTAATATCTATGAAACCCTTTTTCCAGATTTTTGATGCACAGTTTTACCCCAAGACACCCCATCCCCCTCAAATACAGACTGTGTTTTGATCCAAGACTTCAAACAACATTACATGGACTTAGATGAATTTCCTTAAGATTTAGACATACAGACTACTTCATTAATGCTATCTCTGACTTATTAACTAGTCTTCTCAGTTTCATTATTTTATGGGAATTCCTTGTTCTCTCCATTATTTCATTGTGTAGAAAGATTTAGGTCCTCACATCAAAAGAAACACCGTGACCCTGTCTCCACCTGCAGTCACTGATTAAAGCTCTGATGACACTCATTGAAATGTCTGAAGAGTCCCTGTGCACTTCCTGGCAATGTCTGGAAATTCAGTACTTTTGTCAGTTTTTTCTCTTCTCTGAACACTGTGTCTTCTCCAGATTTTGTCCCCTGCCCCTCCCTCTGTATCCTTTCTCCTTAAGTCATCTATCAGATCGAGTCTCTCTTCACCTTTGACTGCAAAGCTGAAGAGAATAGTGATGCTGCCATAAAGTTTGCAAACGAAACATCATGGTGAAGATCAGTCTCCATCCAGTGGTGTTTGATTGCTTGGTGATATGGTGCCAAGAGAATCCTCCTGACTTGAACACTGAAAAATACCATCCTTCCAATACTCGCTAATTCCAGTGTTGTATCATCCCCAAAGAGAGACAGAGTACACCCAGCACAGCAACACACAACCACTCATTTTGACCAGCTGTATGTATCTAAGGTCTCAAAAAGTGGATTTTGCATGATATATCCTCTTTAAGTTAAAGTTTGAAAAATATGGGCATCTATAAACAAAATATATTGTAGACAGCTTCACTAAAATGTAAATGTTTAAAGTCATAAGCGTCACATGTATAATAATAATAATGCAACTTTTTTTTTCATTTTATGCTTGCGATGCATCCGGTGACTGTTATGTGACCATTCTTGGAAACCTTAAAATACACGGAGTACCCTGTGCATTCAAAACCACAATTCTCCTGGTAGCATCAAAATATGTGCTGTGTTTGAAACTGGTTCTAGTTTATTGGGTTCCAGTCTTTCCTGGTCAACATATTTCTGTTTCTATTTCTATTCTCCAGAAAGCAGGTGTTCTTTCAAGGAACACTTAAAAAGCTCAGCTTTGGCTATCGATTTTCGTCATCTTTTATTCTATCCAGCACCTAAAAACTGTACTGAACAGTTTGGAAGCTGATCTGCCAACAGGAGAAGGACCCTTAAGAGAGTGCTGAAAGGTGCCCAAGGTGTTTTACATTTACTCAATAAACCATTCCAACACCTATCGTCTGGGAGGCAGGCAGATCAGCCCATTTTTTCCCCTGCAGCTGGGTCTTTACATACAAGCAGTTGCATTGTTTAGTTTACTTGCAAATGACATTTCATACATATATTAGCAAATTTCAAAAAATTTATATAAATCTGTTTTATTGATAATTTTGCACAATTTTGCACATGAATACCAATAAAATTCTACCCCATACTTGCCAGATATTTAATATCTATTTGAACTGTATTGTACTTCCCCACCTCATACATACTAAATCATTGTGTTCTCCTACACAGCTGCTGCATTCTTGCAGTGTTATTCTAATTTGTGTTTCTGGTTAAGTGCCAACTTCATGCTGTGGAGAAAAACACTTGATAAACACTTCTAATTTGAGCTTTTCTAAAAATGAACGAGTCTTGGAGGTTTTGCCCTGTTATTAGAAGCTCCCATTGAAGGCTTCACGTGGATAATGGTTTGGTCCTCCTCATCTGACTTGTACCCTATTCAGGACTAGGCTGTCATGAGAAGACAATAAAACATTTCTTTAGCATCTAGTATTTGAAACAATGTTGTTGGTACATCTGAGGCAGCTAGTTATGCTAAATGATGAATATGGGATAACATAAATATCCTGACATTTTTGCAAAAAACGAACAAATTGTAATTGTATAGTAAACAATTCTGAATCTGTTTCAAATGCAAGATTACTTAAAGTGATCATAACTTTGGATATTGGCAGTGCTGTGCAAACAACTCCACAAGAAATATGAAAGAAATCCATTTTTTGAAAAAGAGTTACGGTTTGCTCTATTTTCCACAGCCATTAGGAGAATCAGGTTGAGCATGCTGTTAATCTCCCAGGATGGAAATATCTTGAGGGAATATTTAATTTAGTCTGAGTGACTGAGAAAACTTACATCACCCCCTAATAATCTAAATTCCTTTAATAATTAGTTTCAGGAAGCCATCAGTAAAAATAATGATAAATTTTACAAACTGTGATCCTGACTAAACACTCAAA
>JBBDHI010000014.1:8236158-8248973 GCA_037177115.1 Craterocephalus stercusmuscarum
GACAAACATCTTACATCACTTAGACATACTGCAAGTCACTCAGAGGTAACAAGGAAAGTAGTAATGGATGGGCTCCAACAAAAACAGAGGTACTGGGATCTCTTTTTTTTCTCTTAGTGATGGGTATCTCATGTTGGGAGAAAACCTTTCTAGTGCGTGGCTGAAGAGGGAACCACTACGCTGCATTCAGGACAAAGTTTCTGGTAAATATAATTCCACAAAAGCATTTGCCACTTTTTTCAAATCCTTTGCAATCATTTAAAGAAAACTCCTTAAAAATCCTTTACATACTGACCATTAACTATACACTGTGTAAAAACTGCATCGTCATCACAATCCTGAGCACAGCCCAGAAAGTCTTTGACAAAACTTTTGCGGTCAAGTATCAACTGTCACAGCTCTTCGTGTCTTAGACAGGCCATGAGGCCATAACCTAACCTCAGCAATACCAATGTAGATTGTCTTTCACAGTAACAGCTATGACTATGTTTCAAATACAACTTTTTTCATAAACATAAAAAAATGAGTATTTACATTGTTACTTAAACATCATGTATGTGACAGATATCTTCCTCTTGAGTATTAAAATAATTCAGTCTAGAGTACAGTTACGTGTTCTGTTATAAGAGATCTGAGGTTCATGCCAAGCCAATCTGTGTGTGCCGCAGCCCTGCAAAGCTGTGTAATACATAATTATATATCAAAGAGTTTGAACTGATCAAATGCAACCGATAGGTTTAATATTCTGAATCAAAACCTGCAAAATAAACGCAGTCAGAGGCATCCATAAAGCAACGTGATTATTCTCAAAAGCTTTTGACCTGCAGAAAGTTCACATGATAAAACGCATGAAACCCTCATGTGAAGTTCATGTTTATGTCTGACAGTTTGAGAAAATGCTAACATCCTCAGCAGCAGTTTCACATATACGCATGCATCTGCATGTGAGCTGTCTCTGGTTTCATTTACCGCCTGCATGTCTATGTAACTACTTTTACCAAACAAGGCAAACCAGGAATGTACAACAGCAGCATCGAGATACGAGTTTATACGATTGTTATCTGCAACTGTCACGATACAGACGCTAAGACGCTAGAGAGAAAACAGCAAAGGAACTGGCTGGGATTACGTATGGCACATCTCTGCATCACAAAAGCAAACGTGATAAACTTCATGTATGCAATTAAATGTACAAACTATGATATGGAGACAATTTTATCCACAGAAACAGTGAAAATGGGACCTTACAGACACTTGGAGAAGCATTTGTCCATAACCCCTCAGGGATATGAACATCTATACCCATTTTATGGTATTTAGCACATTATGGGAGAGTGAAAATCATCACTGTCACAAATTCTAAGCATAACAAGCACATATCTGGATAAGTCTTTCTCGTGAGATATAAGTCTGCCTGGTCCCTTATAAAGTAAGTTATAACAGTGTTAAACAGGAAAAAAAGACTGAGATAATGTGTGTGACAGAAAGAGATGTAACGAGTGGTCAGTGTGCTGTGATATCTGTTATCCCAAGTAGTTAATCCTTGAACAAGGTAAAAGGCAACTAGATGATGTTTTTGGGGAGGTTCCTTTTTTTACTGACTGTATGTTCAACTGTTTTATCTATCTATTGAATTACCCCCTTGGTTATGTAAGTTTTGATCTGGAACCATGTTGTTAAATGGGTGTGTTTGATGTGCAGTCATTGGTCATGTCCACGGTTTGGTTCAAAGGTCAATAATTTCACTGCTGACACTGGCGGAATCGTCACGCCGACTGACCTCCAGGTAACTCCTTGATCCCGCCGGTCTCCCCGCTCTCCCTCTCGCCCTCTCAGAGTCTGGAGTGATAAATGGCCTTGTGTCATCCACTCCGTCATCCCCCAAATGTCCCGTGGATGTTCTGGAAGGGTGAAGTGACACTGGGCAGGACACAGAGGAGGGTACATTTACCACCCCGTTCCCAGCCCACCTGTGACCCTGATGGGATGGTGTGGGGGGAGCAGTAACCTGCCTGCTGGGCACACTACTCAGAATACTGCCCCCTAGTGGCATGGAGGACTCTGTGGGAGCCTCGCTGCTCTCTGATAGCAGCTGTGGATCACTGTTCCTGCGGAGCCAGGGCCCCTGGCTGACCCCTGAGCCTGGGGAAGGGGACTGGGAAATGTGGTTGAGTGGATGGAAAAGGCTCCCTCCTCCAAGCAGGTGCTCTCTGTGCAGGGCCTCATCGATGCTGCGGGTCAGGTCAATCGGGGATGGTGGCCGCAGATCAAACTCATAGAAAGACAAGGAAGTATCCCTGTCCTGATCCAGGCTGCCGCTCACTGAGCGCTGCGGGGGTTGGCCCAGTGGCTGAAGTCTTAGCAGAGAGCTCGTGGAACCGTGAGATACGCCTCGTTCTGCAGAGTGGCCCCTGTGGTTGCGTCCATGGTTGCTGTCTTTGACCGAGCGTGGCTGGGCACTGTTCTGCTCATGGTTCTGGTTCCTAATTAGACTCTTGCTGATGTCAGCTCCAGGACGCTCCTGACCAGCCCAGTTGTTTGGCACCTCCCCTGCACTTCCTCCCCCTCCTCCCCCCAAACCATTACTGTCAGACTTTCTGCAGGGTTTCCCTCTCAGGCTTTGCACTATCTTGGACCAGCATGTATGTCTTTGAGTTGAGCCGACAGACTGGCCAGGAGAAGGAAGCTCTCCTGCTGCTCTGCTATCTTGTCCTCCTTCCTCTCTTCTCTTGCACCCTGCTGGCCTCCAGAACCCCCAGGAAGCCAACAGTAGAAGGGAAAACCCCCAGGCCAATTCCAGGAGACGGGCCCAAAAGTGCACGAGCCACCATCCCCAATTAAAGCGTGTCCAGTCTCCTAAGAGTCCATAGAGCCACAAGGTAGCATGGACATGCAACCCACAACACAATGCCCCGAGAACTGCACACATTGCCAACACTCTTCCCAGGATCACTCCAGTTCTCCGGCTCCCTGTCCAATTCTTCCTCCTGGGATCTTCGGGGACTCCATGGTGGGGAATAGGAGGGCAGCGTATACGTGGAAACACATAGCAGAGGAAGCCCAAACAGAGAGCTAGACCCCAGCACAGAGACAGGATCTGTAATGTGACAGGCACCACAGGAGACAAGGCTGGGGACAGCAGATCGGCGGCCAACAGCAGCGTGCACTGCAGCACAGTCAACACAGCCACCAAAGGAGGACGCTCCAAAGTTGGGGGCAACACGCTTACCCCTGCCACCCTCAGTGCCAGCAGTGCCAAAGATGCTTGAGTCCACACCAACAGGTGTAGCGGCAGGTTGTAGAGCGCAGTCACTGCAGGGCGAGGAAGGAATTTCCTTGTGCCGTAAGGGTCAATGAAAAAAAGTGCTGCCCTGAGGCTTCCAGCGAGAAATAACAGAGCATTCGCAAGTGCAAGAGCACCCCGGTGAGGACAGTTCGCACCTGGGGAGAGGGTAAGGCCGAGAGCAGCTCCTGCAAACAGGAGGAGGAAAAGGCTTGCTGAGCCGTAGACATGCAGTTCCCAGGCGAAAGCCAGCGTCCGGCTCAGATCACCCCAGTAAAGCAGAGTGCCGTTAGGGGGGGGGTTAACACTGGGCGAGGCTGCTGGATTAAAAGTGGAATGGGGTGCTTGTTGAGGGTGTTCCAGAAGAAGAGAGCGGTTCTGTTGACCGGCCTGATATGTGGGGCTGAACCGTGACCGTATGACAGGAGCGACGGTGGTTGTCAGGAGGGAGGGTGCCCCTGAAACGACAGAGACATACTTTTGGTTTTTAAATGTTTAAATGCATAAGAAAAACATGTCAAGTTATTTCCATTTCTAATTTCTAAATGTACATGAGGTACCACCGAGAGCCACTAGAGGGGTGTAGGTCACCATCAAAATTATGAACAAAGACTACATGACCCTCACAGCTGTTTGTAGTAACTTAATCAGTTCTGCAGAGACACATTGTTCAAGGTCTTTGTAAGCTTTCTAACAGCAAAGACAAATAAAGCAGCTTATACACCTAAATTTACACAATTTAGCTTTCTTTATTCTCTCTGAGAATCTGGATACTGATGTGTGTGTTTATATCTAATTAAGTATAGTGATATAAAACAGGGGGATAATATGTAAATCCCAAAGCTAAACCACAGATAGTGTTCATTTGTGCAAGTGCCAATTTATTTATAAAAAATGTAAAGAAAACTGAGCAAATATCTCAAATTTTTGAAACATCATTTGGAGTTTATTATCTTCCCAAGTGTCTTTACAATGACCAAGGACAAGCCGTGAGCGTTAATTGGATTTGATTGCATGATTAACAAGAACATCTTGTTACGTAACCAAGCAGTGTTGCAGTTCACGGATGACTCCGGACAGCTTTGCTCAAGTTTGCAATATCATGCAGAATAAAACCGCCTCATGGGATAAAACACCTTCACATGTGCCTTTCAATGTTTGTTCATTTCTCATGAGAACGCATACTTCTGCTTGTCCAAGGTGTTCCATAAAATCCTCCTTTTGCAACATGGAAACACCCAACAACCCTAAGTTCACAATAATCTCTGAGTGCTTAGTGAGAGACTCCGCTGTGAGGACGGTACAGTGTATCAACACACATTACTACTAATGCAAACACATGGCTTTGTGTATAATGGGAACTTATAATATCGTGGTTCTAAAAAATAAAATCATAAATATCAAACCCTGATGGATGGTGGAATGACAAGATTGGTGGTAAAACACTCAAATCTTCAGCCACTTGGAGGACTTTAGGCCCATCTTCACTCAGAAAAGGACATCCATAAAGCTGACACAATGATTAATGGCTCACTCCTCCATAGGTTTCTCCCTCTGGCTCCCTCCCTTTTACCACACACACACACACACACGCACACACTTCCAGGCCTCACAAAGTAGGTGAGCAATGCATACAGATCACAGACACACTTCTTTATTTATATAAAAGGTATGTTTTACTTCCTTTCCTCTGACTTTTTTTCCTGTTTTCTGACAGGAACAAGGTCCAGACACATTCCAGATGTGCAGTTCGTGTTACACAGCTGGGCACACTTAGGCTTACCCCTACCCTTGTGCCTTCTCTTTAAAGCAGACATTGCTTTACTCTCTGTATTCATGTGTTGCAGTGAAGTAAAAAAAAATACATATTCTGTTTTATCCCATAAATAATGAACCAGTTATAAATGTATTTATATATTATAAGACTTGGCTTTAATAAAGGTAAAATACACATGAAGTGACACACATGGATCCCACAGGATTCTTAGGATAATCAACCAGCATGCCGAGGATTCTCCATTGCTTGCTGCCGCTTTCTCTCCCTCACAAAAGTCCTTTGCTGGGAAGAATATGAGAAGTTAGGAAAGTCCTCACTGCACTTCTGATGCTGCAGTGAGTAGAACACGGCAAGTCAAGTGAGCCTTCACAGAGCTGAGTATGAGTCCGTTGATTTAAATAAGATGTATTAATCAGAGCCAAAAAATGTGGGATGATCATGTTATGCTTGCTTAATGAAGGAATGTTAACGCTAATCATGTCTCATCATAAGACATCAGTAGGAGTTATGAGTTGAATATAGTTGTAATCGAAGGAAAGAAACGGTCATGGGACAGGTTGACCGAAGGAGAAGTCATATGATTCTTAAGACTTTGGCAATAATTCGTGTGCTGAGTCGAGCAAAAGTGCTAAGATCATGCGTTTTTTACTTTTCTGATGGTTTTAGGTCCCAGCTCCTGTCGTACAGGGTTGACACGATGGACTGTTTTTACAGAAGGGTCCTCTCCTCAGCAGAATCAGCAGTGAGTTTTAACAGGAGTTGATGATTCTTTTACATAAAGATTGTAAATGAGGTTAATTATTTCACTAATCTGAATTCTACACTCATTTATCTGATTGATTTTAATTTGATTTATGTTTGTATATCAAGTTAAGCTGTACCCTATTTCCCCTGCTGATTGGCTTCAATAAAAATATAACCTGCAGTTAAAGTAAAGTAAGATTTATTTCCTGATAACATTTGCTGGTGAATGATGTATCAGTGGGATCTTCTTATAGGTTGAGCTTATCCTAAAATACATATCCGCTGAGACTGTGAGGGCTAATAAATATTTTTTTCTGGCCAATACCAAGTACAATGATCATGAAGATAGCCACAGAAACCTGGGCCACTAGGGTTGCTTGTCCAGGCTTAGTTGTAGCTGAGATAGGGGTAGACTCAGAGCTTGGAGTTGTTAGAAGTCAGATGAGTATCTTCACACCCAGCCTAAGTCGACCTTAGCTGTCTAAGTTGAAGTCCTAACGTGTGGGATGGAGGGCCAGACTCAGACTACCTTTTGAGGAGACGGTAAAGGTGGATCTCTGGCGGATCTAAGAGCGCACATGCTCTATTCAGACTGGGAAAGAACCCAAAAGCTTGAAAGGTGGGAGGTTTGAGGAGGTTTAACAGTCACTAGGAACATTTATGTCTCTGTGAAAGACATTCTGTGTAGGTGCCTGAGTTGTAGCCAAACTAGCAGCTCCAGAGACATGATGCGAGCATAGCTGGAGCCATGTTTTTAATAACGGATAAGGTTATTGAGTGGATCTTCTTCATCTAATTGGCCATAAATTGCATTAGCTGCCACAGTGGAGAAATAAATCTCATAGTGCTTGTCAGACAGCAGCAGAAACTCAGCAGATCCTGAGTGAGTGGCACAAAGTGAGGTCATCCAGGCTCCTGCTTTTTATATTCAGCACAGCTGCTGCTACATCAGTCACAAATGTCACTGTAAGAAACAGACTTCAGAGTCCAGGCCCTTCTGTCACTGTTACGAGGGTGTGGTGGTGGTACACACAATTTGAGCAGAAATTAAGTTGCCTGTAAAACGACATGCCAACAGAAATCTGTGTGATTATGCTAACAGTGTAGTTCCTCTTTGACTGAGCTCTGTTTGAGCCCCTAAAAGTCACAACGATGTTATTATATAGGTATCTCAGAATAGCTTATATGCCCCATGTGTCATGCTTTTCCTTTTCCATTTGCTTTTCTTCATCTCCCCTCCCTTCATCCCTTTCTCTCTGCATCTGGTTTTCATTACCCTCCCCACTCCTTGTACTCCTGTGCCTGTAGTGTCTGTACCTTTCCTCCACACTTCTACTCAGCCTCTCTACACCCTCATCCGTATTCCCAGCTATCTTTTCATCAGACCCCTCTTTTCCCCTTCTTGTCCTCTATCTCCTTGCTTGGCCACAATCCTTCCCGTCCCCTCTTTAACCCTCCCTCTCACCTCCTGCTCATACTTTTGTCACACGCTGTGTCTAACTCACACAACTACCCTACTTTCCATGGAAAAGAGTCTCTGCTTTCCCCTTCCTTTGAAGCCTCCCCAACCACCCCCATCTTTTTTTCAAAAAGTCTTTGAGTAAAAAAGTTCCAGCTGTACAAATAATTCTTTTCTAAATGATCAGAGGACAAAAGGAACTCAGAGGAAAACCTGGTGGACCATGGAGCATAAGATCTCCTGTTTCTTACCTGCCCTGGAAGACTCCAGAGTGGTGCTTTCTGCATGCTTTCCTAGCTGTGTTGTTTTGGCCTCCTGGGTAGCACTCGGCACACCTGTTGTGGATGTTTGGGTCACCTGTAGAGTCGAAGTGTCTGGATGCAAAGTGGTCTGACTTTGAGCTGTAACAGGCTGTCCTGCCGCCTGGGATGGTTTATCAGTAGAGCTGATTGGATTCTTTGCTCCCATTTTACCTAAAAAAAATCAGCAAAACATTTGTGACCTAGTTCAGAATTTGACCTCAGCTGCTTCTATGTCACAAGGAATTTGTTTTCTTACCTGTTAAATTCACGGTTTGAGGAGTTTGCTGTGTTACTGTGCTTTTTGTCTCAGGATGCAGAGCTGTAGAGGCTGTGGTAGTCGCACCGGTTGTGGTCAACACAAACAGGCGAGGTTTAACAGTCTGATTATCCGGAGGCTGGGATTTTGCATCAGTAACTTCGGACATCATTGTCTGTGCTATTGGCCGATACTGCGCCATTTCATCATCAACTGTCGGCAGAGGATCAGGGGATTCTTCCTTCACAGATGCCCCAGTAGGAGTTCTACCCGATCCCATTCCTTGGAAATCTCCATCCTCTGTCTCGTTGTCCGATGCATCATCTGGAATCCCAGCTGTCACTGACTTATCATCTGCAGGCCCAGCAACGGCAGTGGAGGGGAAAGTGGGCAGAGGTGGAGTTGGGCGTTTCGCTCCAACATCTCTCCTGAAAGCCCTGCTGAAAACTAAACTAGCTGTGTCAGTCCTGGGCCTGGAGGCAGGGGGTTGGGTTGGCCCCCGGCTAAGATTCTGCATAGAAAGGCTCAATATGAGGGAAGGACTGAGCTGTGTCGTTGGACGGGTCATTCGTTGCCCCTGTTCCACTGTGTTCATTGTTGTTAATCGATCGTGGATTGCAACCCTGATGGGAACATCACTGCGCCCTCTGGGGGGCAAAGAGGGCCAGATGCGAAATACCTGCTTGGTTGGTGCAGGTGAAGAGTTGCTCGGCTGATCCAGAGAAGAGAAAGAGGAGGAGGAGTCAATGATGGTCTGTGCATCTGAAAAATGGATGAAGGAGAGGAGGAAAGCCAGGAACAGGAGGGATGTAGGGGCCATGGTCCACCTTCGAATAGTGAGCAGCGATGATCCGTCTGGAATGCTCACTCAGTTTGTTGCACCATCATTTCACTGTCAAGAGAACAAGCATATACATAGAAAGAATTAAGTAAATGATTAGATAAAATGCTTTCCAAATGTGTCAAGAATTGTCCAATATATTGAGTGAATCAAACTTCGAGACAAACCCCATTATTTTCTCTTTTAAAATGACTATAATAAGGCATGTTGGGGTTGGCTGGAAAAATATACCCATCTTTCTTTCGCCTCAACTATTCTTGCAGATTTGGAAGCGGTTCTCCAAAGTTCCCTTAAGCTAGTTTTGGTTACATCTAATTTGAAAGGAGCATGTTACAGCCTGTCTATGTTGATTCACACAGATTCAGGTGACGGAAACTCCCACAGAGATTTCACAGGATGACACTGGAGGACTCATGGGGTGTGGTGAGGTGTACAGTTTCAGAAGACATGCCACATATGTCGCCCCACATGCAAAGCCACAAAGGCAAAACCTGAGCTTGTAAATGATTAAACGGATCGCACCATCAAAATGATCAAGCCAGGAAACAAAAAGGAGTCGCAGATGGTTTCATTCAGTGGCAGATGGGCACGTTCATTTTTGTTCCCACTGTTTGTGTCATAAAATGTTCTCTGGAAAAACGTCAGCTTTTTTCCTCCACCAAATGTCTTTTTTTCCCAAGCAGAAGGACTTCCTAGCTTGCCTCGTTTCAGTCACACATGCCAGGAGATGACAGCTGTAGCACTGAATGTAGAGCAGCTCAGGGAGCCAGGTGACATGTGGACCCCCACAGGCCAATGAGGATTGTGCAATCCTACGAGTCATCCAACCAAACAGCTCCCAGTAACATCCCTAAACACACATCTTCTTTTTCTTTAGCATACATGAACCTTATTCACACCTATGACTCATAGTGGGAAATAACCTCAGGAGCAAAGACGGGATTGTACTAAAGCTTCTTCAAAAAGAAAAAGGGAAAAATAAGAAATAAATCAGTGCCAATTGGAGAATTCGCTCTGCTGCTATGACTCACCCCGGGTCCATTCACGTCACAATAATTAGGTCTCCGAGAAACTACTGCAGCTGCACACCAGGGCTGGCATGTGCATTTTGTGCTCGAGAACACGTGTGAGTAATCTGTGTGAGCGTATGGAAAATGTGTTTGAGTGCGTGTGTGTCAACACCGACATAAGCAATAAGGTAGCAAACATACAACCTGAGCACTTAAATGACTGCTCGGAAAAACACAATATCTCTTTTAGAAATTGTTGGCAGTGCAAAACACGAAACTCCGCAGAGGAAAATTGTCAATGTGCAAAGTAATTTAAGTGCCAGTATATCTCTCTCTCCGCCCACTCACAGTAGCCTCACTGTTTATTATTTTCTTTCCTGTCTCAGCCACCTCCTCTGTGCTCACTAGGCAATTCCTGACCCCCCTCCTTATTTCTGTCTTTTCTTTTGGTCCCCCATTTCACTTTAGTTCCTTCAGCGCCACCTCACAGCTGTGTGAGATTCATAAGGATAAAAAGATGAGTAAAAAAACAACAACAAAAAAACAAGAGAAGAGTGTAGGAATGTGGCGATATGAGGGGGCTAACAGAGGGGACAGGAATGAGGGGAGAAATATAGATGGGGAATTGGAGAAGGTGAGGGAAGCATGATGTGATGAAGTTGACAGTTGGGGGCGAGGGCGGGTGAAGGGGAGAGAATTTAAGGGATCGGTGACAAAATTAAGACTGAGAGAAGATGGGAGTCGCTAGTTGATGCATACTGACAGAAACCAAGAAGCAGAATATTTGAGAAGAAGAGGGAGAGGCACGAGGAGACGATGTTGCAAGATTAACAGGTTTGTTATGGTCCTGGTGGAGATATGGACATCTATCTAGGAAGGCATGGAAAGAAAAGTGAGCCTGATTCACCTTTCCTCTGAGGTTAAACGGCAGGTGTGCAGTCTCTGGTGGTAGAACATAAACAACTTGACTATTGAGGCACGGCTTTCAATAAACATATCACTATGTTGGTCCAGAATAATTCTCTTCAAGCCATTTGTAGGCGTATGCTGGAACATAGTGAAGATTAACGACCTTTACAAGGTATTTGACTAAATAAGATTTAATGTGAGTAGAGCAACACTCTGCTGCTGCATTTGAAATGTTGTCAGCATCAATCTCTTCTCCGCACCTCATCCAGAAGCCCAAACACAGCAGCAGTTTCCCTAAAAGCGTTCTTCTTCAATTTGACTTCTAGTCTCTACTGAGCCAGTATAAACGGAGTAAATTTGAGCAGAACGGCAGCTCCTCCAAACAGCCTGAACAACAAGCCAGGAAAAAAAGAATGTGTTCGATCTAACTTCTAACCAACCACTATGAAGATCAGATCAGTGTTATCAGCCATTTTGCTTGAGTAAAATTCAGCATTTTCAGCATTCACCCTTTAACGGTGCATCTTCGCATAAAAAAAAATCCTTAAATAGTGATAGAAAAAATGCACATACATCCTCAAAAATAGAAAGCACATCCCTCTGTGACTGTCCACAGGGAGAAGGCAGATGGGTGAACGGTCAGAGTATTTTTAACATGTTCAGCCCCTGGGGGCCAGGGGACACTTCACTCAGTATTTCATTTATGCGGTGAGCATGCTGTGGAGATGCTGTCACTCGCTCACAATATGTGCTTTGTCTCGAACAGGAAATGCTCATGGATTATATCCAATAGCCCAGCACCAAGCAGTGATCTGAAGATTACTATAAACTCTTCGCCCACAGTATAGACCGGCTGGTTATACAACAACATGAGTCAGTACTACAGCAGCTGTTACTAATCAGTTAATCGTTGTAGTACTGATGTCATGTCTACACATATTAATATGAACTGCTAGCATTCGAACTTTCCATAAGGGACCGGGCGGGGTTGCGGGTGGAGGTGTGTGGGGTGGACATGGAGTCAAGTTTGTGGATAATCTCCCTCGTTCCGACAAATATTCCCTCTCTGCCAGATTCCAGACCGTCTGGCAGTGCAAAGTTTCCATTGATTTGAGTGCATGTCTGTCTGCTCACCCCAGAATATTTGTCTTTTCAACATAGCCTCCTCTAAAGCAATCATGTCTCCACACAGGCTCAGTTTAAAACTTTAATGCTTATTTTGCATGGCAGAAATGTTTCCTTAGGACAGAGTACATCAAGTACTAACCAGGAGCACCGGATGTCTGGTCAAAATTGTAATTTTGTTAACACAGTAACTGATCAGATAGTTGCTGATTAAAATCCCAACTTTGCCAATTGTAGGCTGTAATCTGCTCACGCAAATGCCTTGCAGAGCTGCTTGTGCTTAGAAAACAACATTTATGACCTTTTGGCTTCGTTAATTAATAAGAGGTTTGCATAGGGACATGTTTATGTTACACAAGGTCAGGCATTTGGATGAGCACAGTTTTAGCTGAGTTACTGATACTGCTTTACATCACAACTAACAACCAAAAACGTCCATGCCAATAGCTCTGAAAGCCCAGTCATGCACTGAACTGATTTATAGTAATAAAACTACTGACTTTAGGACAAAGTGTGGAGAAGGATGACAGAAATGTCCTCTGTTATACATTATGAAACATGGATTCAAGTTGAAAAAAATATATATAAAAGAAAAACTAAGGTTTAATAATACACTGTGACTTGCTTTAAAAGTAGGGGTGTAACGATTCATTTTTACGATGATTCGATTCATATCACGGTTTGTGGTTACGATACGATTCATGAACGATTCTAGTTCACGATACGATCTGAAATGATTTAGTGACTTAAAATCGATTCAGTATATCTATCAACAACTATCATCAGAAATTCAACCAGTGTGATTGTCATAAATACCTGGATGCTGGACAGTGCAGGGAAGTTTCTTAGTAATAAGAATCTTAGTTTCTTGTAAGGGAATCAAGTATAAATTTAGATATGGGTATAAATAAAACAAGAAACAATAATTTATAGCAAATCCATTCACAACTTTTCTTTTGTTTTTATTAAGTTCACCTCTCCAAGTTGAATCAACAGGGACTAAACCTTTTCTGGCATTATTTTCAATAATTCTACAATTTTTTTTTAATGAAAGTACACTTAGTGCAAACAATATTTTAATAACCTGCTACTTCCACTATTTTCTCAAC
>JBBDHI010000014.1:8292253-8303947 GCA_037177115.1 Craterocephalus stercusmuscarum
ATTACATTTTCAAGTTAATGAAAAATTACATCTGCTGTGTGCATTAATTGGCAGCATATCATCAACTAGTGTGTCCAGATCTTTATATTTTTCCACCACTTCAACTGTTTGACCATTAATACAAATCTTTTTTTTCATATGTTGACTTATAGAATAGAAGGGTTGCAGCATACTGGAAAATCTGTGGCCATAATCACAGTCCTTATGCAGCACAGAGACTATGTCATCTGCAAACTTTATTATGTTTTTGTCCAGATGGTAGCTCTGAGATTCATTTGTATTAAGAACAAATAAGAGGGGAGAGAGGACGCGCTCCCGGGGGAAGCCAGTGGAGGATAAAAGAACGTCTGAAAGGCATCATTACTTCTCCCTTTTCCAGGGTTTAACTGTTAAACAGTCAATTAAACAAGACGTCAGGCTGGAGTCAAGGCTACGTATTCCGGAGAGGTTGGATGCAATTAAAAGGAGAAGATGGGGGGAAAAAAAGCGAACAAATAAAATGGTGAAAGATGAAAAGATTGTGTGCCTACAGCATCCTCAACACCCTCTGCTTGCTCTGTGAGCCAATCTAAGAGGGTCTAGTTTTTCCTGAGTGGCACGCAGAAATTAATTTTTCAAGTTTCTCAGAGGCTTTTCATTGCAAGAGAAGCCAATCAGCTGGGTGAAAGTTGTTAAATGATTTTGTTGCTTTAACCTTGGGGATTAGAACAATAAAATAGAGTCTTTCTGGAGGCGAGGCCAATTGCTCTGCACAGTTTTTCAGGCAGTGACCGCTTAGGCTGTGAAAACTTGGACTTTTCTCTCTTTACCAACCCTTCAAAGTTTAAAGACAGACAATCAGTCACTTTTCATGAATGACTGTTTTGGGGAAGTTTCCTTATTCACAGCAGCCGATTCCTCACGTAAACCATGCATCCATCAAAATGATGATAAAAGATGTTCCCGTTTCTGAATTTTTGGAAACCCATGTTTCTTGTTTGATTCACACAGATGAATGTGCGCAACGCTGATCTCAGTTAATTTGTTAAAATCACGCCATCTATGATAAATTAATCCCATTCTGGACAAGAAAAAACGAATTGGAGATTTTGATTGGCCTCTGTTGACCACACCAAACGATGCTCGGGTTTCCTTTCCTGCAGGACAGGTTTGCGCACGAGAACCAAGTAAACGTCACTGCTCCAAGAAATGCCAAGAAGAACTCTGCAAAAAAAACTTTATACGCTTTTCGAATAGAACCATAACAGAGGTCCAAAGTTTTCATATTCCTGGACGGACAGTTTACTTATTAATGGAGGTTAGTCAGTGACCTCTCAAGTTTGTGCAGATTAAAAGTGCTCATGACAAAACAGGCGACATCCAGAGCAATAATCTGCAGCCTTTGGACTGTTTTCACTATCGTTCAAGTGGGGACTTGCGGAAAGCTTTTTGTGTGCAGCTGTAAATGAGGGGGTAAGGCTTTTAGTTGATGAAGGAAATGCACAGCAGGTATAAATATACTTTTGGCCTTATGGTATTGGGTTGTAATGATTCTATTTTCAGTAAAGATTCACAGTAATTCTCAGTCTGATCCTTTTATTAAGTGCAAAAAAACAACTTTACAAAATATTTCCTGAAAAATCCAAATGTTCATGTTATTTGCTCCACTATGTGTAATTCTCACGCATTATATGTGATCACCACTGAGTGGCAGTATAACCAAGCGGAAGGACTTGCTCGATTTCTGGAAGATTTTGCATCACAAATAATTAGTGTTGACGATGAGGCAGGGGTGGGTAGTTACACTCTGGTAGCAATCGACCTGTGTTACATAATGCTGATCACTAAGAAGCTTTTCCTGAGACTTAATGTATAGATTATGTCATCAATGTGCTGCTGGCCCGAGCCAATATCCTGAACTGAACAATGTAATTTAGTTAGATCAGATTTAGGGATGTTTGTGTCATTATTTACCAGTGAGAAGAGTTTAAAAGTAAATAAGAGAAATCTGTTATGCCTCCACGGTTGTAACACTAATTGAACAGACCACGTTTCAGATCTGCGCTTGTATAAAGTGGTGTGTTGCATGCTGCTGGTATTGAATGTCTTTATCTTCGCTTGCACAGAACTACTCTATTTGTGCACACACTGCAGCACTGTGGAGGTGTGTGTTTGTGTATGTGTGAGTGTGGAACAGGTTTTTTGTGTGCCGAGTGATGGTGCTATGATGGTGACTCATCTCTGATTTGTGTGTATATGAGAGTGTGAGAGAAGAAGAGAGGGAGAGACTTATCCGCAGCATATAATAAACCATAACAAGTATATGGCATTACATAGAAATGCTGCAGTCTAACAATGCAAGTTGGACAACGCTGGCAAAACGTATTGATTTCAGACATCGACATGATAAAAACAATTATCAGGAGGCATTAGTGTGGCAAAACAACACCTGGTGCCTGTAGGTATTATAAACAGAGACCATACTTATATGTCAGTCATTTTGTCTTAGAGTGCACAAATTCTCTCACTGAGTTGTTGCGATGACCTTGTGGTTTGTCTGTCTTCCAGCTTCCAGACCCAGCTTACCGAAGTCTACTTCCAGCAGAGACAAGGACATGCAGTTCACCGTAAGTTCACAAGCAGGAAATCTGCTCTTCCAGCTCGTTATGAAATATAGAGTGTAATGGTTCACTCCTTGCTCACCAATGGCATTTCATTTCACTGTAAAATATCAGGTCTGTAAGGCAGTGCAAGCCAATCGGAATTCTGATGCAGAGCTGTTGCACATAAGAGCTTTTTAGCAGGTTTGTATTGAGTCAAGATGTTAAAAAAAACAAAACAAAGGAAAAGAAGGTATTTCAGTTCATTGTTTTTGTGCACCGCATACGTCATTCCAGTTTGTATTAAAGTACATAGAATTATGTGCTATTGGTTGGAAATTGGCAGGGCTATTAGGATGTGAACTTCTGCTGCAGGATGTTGTGGTATACGTCCTGTGTTTTATCAACCAAATGACCAGTTGGGCCACAAAACACAAAGATCAATCAATACTGAAAATGATTATTTGTATGTATGCATGTACTGATTGATTTCCTGCCATGTGCATGGCAGAAATGAGACTCAAACTCGCAATTACTATCACCATTTCAGGTTGAAAGCACAAAAAAGCTCATTTCATATACAGAAGCTAAAAATTGTTGTTATTTTTCTATTTATAAATTTATTGACCGTTAATTGCTCTGTTTATAAGTGCACAGTGTTTTTGTTTGTTCATCAGACACAGACTTTTTTGGCTTCAGTGCAGACAGATCAGCTAATGCAGAAAAAGCTGAAATCAAATGATCGCATACATTTCTTGGCAGAGCTGAGCTCAGCAGAGCGGCACGTGATGAACTGCAGCTGGTCACTGCTGCGGGGAAGTTAAAGCCAGGAGAGACACTCGCTGCTTTATTACCTGATAATACTCAAAACATGTTTTCATTTTAAAATTCTGTAGCTTTAATCCTATAGTTATTTGATCAAATCAAAATGTTTTATTGTGTGGATATTGTGTTAAACAGAAAATGTAATCTGTTAAAAAAGCATTTAGGTTAATTGTGTCACTTTTTTAACAAAAAATAATAAGGCAGAAAAATCCAAATATTGCCAAGTTGTTTAGAAATGAAAGATAATCTGAATTAATGTGAAAGTCTTTATATGCAGAAGTAATGGATTATGTTTCAAGCTTAAACTGAAATTTGAAAAGGGAGCTGAGTCATGTTATGAATGGCCCCTTGGATTTTCTTTACTTCTTTTTTGTATTCCTCTGTTGGCAATTTTTAGTTAAATTCTGCTTTTAAAGCATTAATATTGCATAATTCAAAACCCTCACCCTATAACTTTTGAAGGATTTGAAAGAAGATACATAAAACATGACTAGAATATAGATTGTGTTAAATTTGACATATTGCCTTCATTTTCACAGACTTTTTTCCGGCGTCTCAGCAAGTGATTTACCTCCTCATCCGATCAGAACTTGTGCTACGTTCTTGTTCTTTTATCATCCAACGCTGATGTGATGTAAATGTTGAAAACCTTTTCCACTGAGCTAAACTCAATTAATGTGCGACCAGTTTCCCTCTTTAGGCAGAGGGAACATCACTGATCCATTTATAGTTTCTAAAACCGTGGAACAGGTAACATAAAGCACTCATTTGAGGAAAACCTCCGACCTTAGGCTGCTGTGCACTATTTATCTGAAGAAACCATCATTTCTCTATTCCACTTTTATTTTCTGAATTTTTGCAACCATCAAACACAGAATGGTTAAAAATGAATACATAATTTCCCCCACTATTTCAGGTTGATGCCTTTCAGTCCTCCCATGTTTTGTGATGTGTTATAACTACAGTGTTTCTCCTGTTTTGTCCTTGTTTCAGATTTCTCAGAGTGACAGGAACCAAAGCAAGGAAAGAGACCACAGAGCAACAAAAAGCAAAGACCGGGAGCGAAGCATAGATGAAGAGCTCCCTTTAACTGCAAGCCAGACAGCAGCACGAGACAGAGCCATCCAGCATAAGAGGAGAGAGATAGATGAGGTGGTAAAAATGTAGTTACACAAACATGCACACACATATGGGGTAAACTATTAGAAAAAGTACGGTTAGAAAGGAGGAAGAGAAAGAAATAATATAATATATAACCTGTTAAGAGAAAGCGTGTCAGGGTAAGGATCTTAGAGATGGAAGACATGAAACGAAGAACAAAAGATGCGTTTGTTGTGTTCTAAACACTCATTTTAAAGTACTGAACCTGCGCCCGAGGCAATGAACGGCCATTATTGGCTGCTCTTTGCTATGCCTGGGGAAGAAGGGCTTGTTCACCGTTGGAGGATGTTTTTCTTCTCTTTTTATTTCTCTGATCAAAAAAGTGAAACTGGCTCACCTGTATCATAAGAGGCTCCGGCACGTGTTTTAATGCTGCCTCCAATGTGACAGACATCACATGAGGCTCTACTCATCCACTGTGTGTTTGTGTAAGAGACTGTACGTGCGTTTCCACCCACTTGACAGAGAAGATGGTCTCTTGCTTTTTTTTTCGTATCTCCATGGTTGCAGGAAAATAGAAACACAGCAAGAAAAAAAAAAACTGTCTGACAACAGCAGCTGATGCAGTAATATCCAGAAAAGTCGCTGCAAAGATGGTCCCTTTTTAACAGGGTGCATGTGAGGATTTATTATTTATCCATTCAGTGGTAATTCGCATTTGTTCAACTTTTTTTTTCCTCCTAATACTCCTTCTTCCTCATTTTATCGTGTGCCCTAAAGCCATAATTATCTTTGTTTTTCAGGTGTATTATCAGGAATGTGAGATGTTCGGCCTTGTAGCAAAGATGCTTATTGCTAAAGATCCGTCCCTGGAGCGTCCCATCCAGTCCTCGCTGCAGGAGAACCTCCGGGACATTGGCAAGCGCTGCGTGGAGGCCATGGAGAAATTTATTAAAGACTATGACTCCAGGGAGTTGTTGCACTAATCAGTCAAACTCAGCCCTTTTTGTCTTTACCAGTTTTCACTCTTAGCAAAGTTTTTTTGAATTTATTTTCATTTGTTTGAGCGCTGCTTTTTTTGTGTGTTATTACTCGCAGTCTTTTTATATGGTTCTTATTTGATTTCTGAACGTCTCACTCTGTTGTCTAATGTTGATCATAACTGGAATATAAAAAGGAAACTTTGACAATTTGAGACAATGTAAATAAAATAAATATACTGGTCATTTACCTTTTAAATTTAGTAATAAAAAGTTCCAAAATATAGCTTTCTTCTGACTTACATTACATAAAACTGTATGCAGTCTAAAATATTTTTAGCAACTTACTCATGGGTTCATGGATAAATCAGGTCAAAGCAGGAAGCATCTTAATGTGTCTGTAGATGCGTGAGATATATGTTGTTTATGGTTCAGGTGCTTGTCTCGTGAGAAAGGGAGGACTTTGTTGCATGTGTGTTTTACACCTTAAATCGAACATCGTGGCACAGAAATGCAATGATTTGTCTGAATTACGTTCAGGAAACATCCAGATTGACTTGATTTTTTTTTAATGTAAAACGTCCTGTTTTGTACACACACCAGATCAGGGATCACTTACTGTATCAGTTAAAACTGCATCAGTGTCCTGCATGTTTTGGATGTTTCATTGCTGCAGTCATTGGGTGATAAAGAGGTTTGTGCCATGCAGCAAACTATTTGAGAACCGTTTGATCCCTGCACCAGATGAATCCAAGTTTTAGCATCCATATTAAAAAAAACAGCTCTTGCAGATGGCCTTCTGGATTGGAGAGAAAAGGGCAAATCAATTTTGCAACAGATCATCTCTATAATGGGAAAGGATTATTGGAGGCTCTTGGTCAACAACAGTGATATGTATTCACGGACCATAAACCGGCTACGGGGTTTTCAGGATCGAATCCGCTGCAGCTCCAACATGCAACAGGAAGCCTGAATAAGAAACCGCAGCTTTCATTCAGTTACACTGAAAGATATGTAGGATCCATGTTTTTGGAGCTTGGCCCAGAAAATAGGATCACAGAGCGTGTAAAATGAGCATAGCATAGCAACTAGGAATAAAAGTGAAGCGTATGCAGAGGTGCATACCACTGGCAGTTACTAAATGCTAGCCTGAAAACACTTCAAGCTTCAACTGGCCAGCTGTCATTAATCTTAATAATTCATCAGCATTCCTGATCGGTACAGTTCTCTAAATGTAAATATGTGAAAGAGTGAACAAATAAAAATCACAGTGTTGATGGACTAATGATTTTCTGTCTTACAGAGAGGACAGTACTCATCACCTAGTAAATAAAAAACATAATATGCAACAGAAGAAACCAGTGACCTGTGGAAAATGAACAAATCTCAAGGTTGGACAAGCACATGAAAATCATTAAGACTCAGTTCTAGGCTCAAGGTGTGGTGCAAAAAGACATTTGATGCAACAATTGTTTAGTCAAAATGTCTTGTGTGGTCTTGAATGCAGAGAATACTGGTGATCTGTGTGTCTATTCCAGACAGTCATATACTCCAAACCTGCTTGGAAGTGGAGCTGTGGCTCAGTCAAAGGTCATTCTCATCTAACCACACCAGACAACCCAACACAACCTTTGACAGTCTCATGGCTGTTTAAAGTACACTTTATTTTCAGTATGAGACAACAACAACAAATCAACATGCAAGCCTCCCTATCTCTATCATGTTATACAAATAATGATTCTTTAGTTACAAAATATATAAATATTTAAGACCATATGTACAGAACATTTACAGTACTACATCCATGATTAAAGTTTATTACTATATATACATTTAACAGGTATTTTTCTTTAATATTGTTATAATTATTATTTGCATTATTATCATTACTATTATTATTATTGTCAGCAATATTATATATTTTTTTATTATTCTTAATCGTCTATAGGTAACTCTCAAAAAACAAAAGCATGTTGCGGAAGAGAAAACGTGACCATACCTGACGTTACTGTGCCTGAATGGGCAAGAAGCAGAGGCTGCCTGGCACTCTGTTCTTGGTAAAGCATGGAGAGCTGGCTATGAAGAGCACAAGGTTCAACAGACTTTTTGTACAGGGTGATAACAGGGCTAGCAAGCCAACACTATATTCCAGCAGCATTTGGATTCCACTGAGGTAAACAATGACACAGCTTGGAATTTAGTACATAGCTTTGACTATCCCAACACAATCTCATTTGTCCACATGGAATAAGTTGATTGCTCAGGGCTTCGATCACTGAGCTGTGACGTGAACTGCTGGATCTCTGCAGTTTGACCAGTTTTACTTTCCTTTTTATGACTATAAAGACGTTTTTCAATCCCTCTGTAACATGGATACACTCACAGACAGATACGCAGATACATCATGTTATTTACCTTGACCACAGCATATTTAGCAGTCAAATTCATCGGTGCTTTCTGGTGCCATCATTGGAGTTGAGCTCCCATCATCGTAAACATTCCCGTTGTGTAAGCCAGCTGAGCTTCCTCTTATGATTAGATCATTCTGTGTAGGTGTACACAAACATTACCCAGTGTAGAGTTGTGTAAGCTCACAAGCATAAAAATGGGCCTTTTTCTGTTTCTCGTCAACCCCACCACACACACACACACACACACACACACAAACTCTATTCACTCTCACTCTCAACAATCTCAATCTCACCTTCCCACTCGCTATGTTCCTCCTCTTTGCTGCTTTCCTTTGTCTTCTTAACCCCCCCCCTCTCTCATTATCTCTCTTATTCCTTTCAATCTCGCTCTCTATTTAGGAAATTATACAGTTTTTGCTCTTCCTCCTCTGGCGGTTGTGCAATTGGCCATGAATTGGTCCGTGGAGAGGTCCATGATGGCCACCTATCCCAGAAGGGCTGTAGCGATGGCGCAGCTCCTCGTTGTTGATGTAGCACAGCTGCACAGGCCGTGGGATCGGATCACTCAGGAAATACCCTTCTTCTGGTTCGGACTCAGAGGAAGAGGAACAGCTGGAACACCAGGGATCATGAGCTTCCACATACCCATCCCCCCAGCACGGCCCGCCCAGCCCCGCCGGCTGCCAGCCAGCGTTCTGCAAGGTCAGATCGGAGGTGGTGCGTGGGCAGGGCCGGTGAGGCTGCTGTCTGTACCCGCCCGGCTCCAGACCGTACAGCTCCCGGGCGGCTTGACCAGAGGGGAAGCGATCGTAATCCTCTTGAACTCGGCGGTAGGGAAGCTCCACCATTTGAGCGGGACGGTCTGCCACCAGGTGCAAGGCATTGTCTGAACGGGAGCGGCGAGAGCGTTTGTGGTGGTGACCACTACGATGCTGCCCATTACTACCATTTCCACGATGATGTTTACGGCGCCTTGGTTGTGGCTGCTGTTGCTGCGACACAGATTCCTGCGCATTTATGCGTCGGCGGGGCATTCTGTCGCTCATAGGAGCCATCCGCAGGTTTCCGCTGCTGCCCATCACCCCTACACGACCTTTGCCATCGAAACCCTGCTGCTGTGGGCCATCCCAGTACTGCAGTGGGTATCCGACTCTCAGCGGAGTGTACATGTTGTTGTTGTAGCCTGGGCGAGAAGAGGACAGGGACTCTGTGCTGTGGAACTGGACTGAGGAGCTTAGGGTGCCCATGTTGCTCTTTTCTGACACATTCACACCAGAGTCCTTGCTCAGATCAGGCATGGAGAACCTGGATAAATGCTCCTGGCGCTTGCTGCCTCCATCCAGAGAGTTACCTGTTAGGACAGTAAATCAATTGTCACATTTCCCTTACATGCCTCATAAATACATACCATTTGCACAGTTTCTTACCTGTAGCGTTAGACATAGTGAGAGAATCCATGGATCCACGAGGGGTCTGCTCTAGAGGCGTGAGGGGCTCATTGAAGCTCATGGCAGTGATGTGATTCCTCCTGGTCAGCGGGGGTCTACCATTTCTCTGGAATCCATGCAGACTGATGCTCCTCTTGTCAGAGAAACCCTGGTTCTGGCTGGACATCTCGTTGAAGCTCATCTGGGTGCGCAGTTTGTTGGGTCTGAACTCATCTTGGCTGTGGTGCATCCAGTTTTCATTGAAAGAGTGGCCTCTCAGGGCAGCCATTGGGGTCCTCTTGGTATTGCCTTGCTCCTTCCCCCATGAATCAGGTCTCTTCCCTGGGTTGGCAGGATTTTGGGCAGGTGGATGAGCATTTGTGTTGGGATTGTATCCCTGCCTAGCATTACACTGACCCAACAGATGTATCGGTGTAGGGGTGGGGGATGAATCCCGCTGAGGGCCCTCGTAGGAAACGGGTATATACGGCTCATCCCGGCTCATCCACACTTGGTTAAGGCTAGGGGCTCGACTCGGAGTGCGGCTAGGGGTACGGTTGGGTGTCCTGCTTGGGGTCTGGCTAGAGGAGAGGCTTAGTCGGTCCATCTGAACGGAGAGAGGATCAATTTCAGCAGATAGACGGTCGGGCATGGGTGGAGGAGCTGATTGGCGGGCTTCAGCACTTCGCCGATCCTGCTCAGCATTCCTGCGCTCCTTCTTCCCAATCTTGGTGCTGTGCCGGGACTCACGGGAACGAGCGCTTTGGAAGGCAGAGTCTGAGGAGTCAGACTCTTCTGGGTCCTGATTGATTGGATTAAGTCAATTATTAAGACATAAAAGGTTGAACACAACAGCGTGATCAAGTTCTATGTATGTTTTGTTCCTCCCTTACCTGACCAGCACTGCAGGACCTTGAGCAGAAGATTTGCCCCTGCTTTGGTAAGAACGGGCGGCCCAGCAGAGAGCGCTTGCAACGTGCACAGCAAAAACATTCCTCAGTGGCATGCCAGTGCTGCCCATCATATGTCATCTGGCCTTGGTCAATGCCTTTAGTAAAGTAGGAAATAAACCTTTTGTCATCAACAGAAACATTGGAAATGAGTAGAAATGTTTTTCTTTAACAATATATGCCGTTGATGAACACAATCCATATTTTGCCATCAGTCAGTAGATTAATATTGTTTTTGTCATATGTATTTCTCCTCATCAAGTAAAACATTGGTGATCCTATGCCCGCACATAAGCACTTGAGTTTTTAGGATAAATGTGTTTCACCAGCCCTGCTCTCTAGCTGGAGGAAGTAATCATTTTTCACAGCTCCCATCTGCATGCAGCATGGTAGCTCCCTCTGAGACCCCCTCTTTCACTGTTACTTGAGCTGAGCATGATAATAACCATCCGCATGCACTGGATCCGCCTCTCTGCAGCTGTGTCACACAAGCCTTGGAGCTGATTACAGCCACACTTACATTAAATGACTGTTTGAGGTTTTACAGGATGGTAGTGAAAGAAAAACATGTCCGTGTGTTTTCATAACAGTTTCTATGCAGGGCCATTTTAGCTTGCAATAAGAGCCTGCAGAAAACTTATGCTTTACCTATGTGCTCCCCGCAAGCGTCACAGTACTCTGCATAAAGAGACTCGAAGCAGTTGCAGCAATGTGGCCGTCCGTCCTTCATGATGTAGCGCTGGCCACCGAGGGTGGTCTCACATTCGTAGCAACAGAAGTGCTTCATGTGCCAGTGCCTGCCCTCTGCCTCGGTGCATTCATCAGCAAAGATTATCTGTGGGACCCAGATGTTACAGTTATCAGCGGACACAATACAAAAAAATGAGCCGAATAATATTCATGAGATGATATTCTGTATAAAAAAGGATTTGAACTGGTAAATATTTTGCAACTACAATGGTTCTTGTTAGCATCAGGTTTGGGGGACCAAACCTTTGGGGGATTTTACATCTCCTACAGTAGCGCTTTGAAATGTTAAGATTCCCTTCAAATGGAGTGGTATCTACTTCCAAACTTTTATTCCAAATTATATATGTCTGATTTCTTGTTCTCCTCTCTCGATGTGTTCCAAGTTAATCATTTATTATCCTCAGAGGATTTAAGAGGTAAAACTACCCAGCAAAGTGAGTAAAGCCGCCAGCAGCTGAAGAGAACAGATAGATTTCAGCCACCACACGATGAACTTCTAACAAGAAATGGGACCTTATTAATGATTAACACACAGATTGTTTGCATTAGAACATTAGAATCAGAAAAATTAAAATATTTTTATTTTAAAATACATAAGAAGTCAGAAAACATTGACGCAAACAAACAAATAAGAATCTAGATTGTTAACTTTGAACAATTTGACTTATCCA
>JBBDHI010000014.1:8330303-8344361 GCA_037177115.1 Craterocephalus stercusmuscarum
TGATGGAATAACATTGATGGTAATATTAATGTAATGTAATTAATGTAAAAATGATGTGCAAGATGATGCAAATGTTAAATGATGTGTGATGTGCAGAGTGATACAATAATGTATAATTATATACTTAATGATATATAATATCAGGGCGTTCTGAAGTATAAGTTGCAGAATTTGTACAGTGCCAAAAGGTTGATTTAGTTCAGTTGTGTGGTCATGACTCTGGCAGTGGTGGATGAGTTATGGAGTCTAATTGCAGCCTGAATAGTTTTTTAAAAAGAGAGCTTGCATGAAACTCAATCATCCGGTTGGAGAGAACCATGGAAAACTTCAGGCATTGGGTTTCGTCAGCAAATATTCATGAAGATACAACTGCAAAGTTAGAAAGAAATATCCAAGATTGACCAAAAATAAACTGAAATATATAATATCTTTTGAACAAAAATCAATTGAAATGATTACCTAATAGAGTTTCATCTGTATTATACTCAACCAAAGGCATCATATCTTGTCTAACATCTGGCAGTACAGGCAGCACAGAAAGAAAAGCTCAGTATGTGTTGGATTTTTTTTTTCATTTCTTTTACCATTGTAGCAAGCATAATGATGGTCTGGCTGCTGCAGTGTGCTGAGCAGATTAACCAAGATATTCAGAATTCTTTTTTCTTCATTTTTCATGTTTATTACTAAATTTACACAATATTGCTGGATCTAACTGAAAGGGACATATGAAGAGAGAATATGAAGAGAACAGGAAAATATAAAAACAATCTAAAAATGAAATAAAATTAGCTGTATGTTGTTAGATTAATAGATGTTATTGAATTGTACCTGTTGTTATAAAACGAAAAGGCACATAGATTTTCTACTGCCATAAGTGGATGATGGGTTTACTTGAGCGACACTGCTGAGGACATGCGTCCTGCATGCCGAAAGGCAGAGCATCTTGCTGTTAAAAAAAAAGAACATTTATTTGCTGTAACTTCAAATTCAATTAGTTCCTTGGCATTGGATCTCCCCTGATAGTCCCTTCGAAGGCCAAAATAACTCCCCAAACTTCTCTGCTTTTGTGACCCAGAACACATGACCAGCATCAGGTGCCGGCTTAAATGAAATGACACAATCAGGAAAACACTCAGAGGAGCGTTTGGGGGCCTGGTGGAGAGCAGTAAAAGTAAACAAACACAAATCAATTCGAAGGAAGGAGGTATAATTTGTTGTGCCACAGGAGTGACCAGCGGGGTAGAGCACAAACTGAAACGTGTTGTCACTCAAACCCAACTCCAAAAAATAATATATAAAAAAACACTTTTCCTTAAATGTGAAAGTGTTTTTTGAAGGTTTAAAAAAAATCAAGTGCAAAGGAAAGCCTTAATTTTATATTATTTTTTTCACTTTCTAATCATTATTTTAAATAAAATATAACATCTTGTTTCTGACTTTAAGATACTTCTTAATCCTGCTACATTTTTCATTGCATCTAGCAAAGATTGAGGGTAAAACCAGCTGGATAGTTTGAAATAGTAAAGCAAAGGCTATGGACCCGTTAAAAAAGAGAAAGTAAAACATTACTGATCAGCCAGTCAGCTCCAACAGGGCTGGCGTAACGCTGCTAGCAAGTTGTTACTGTCTGATTTGAATTGACAGCACTAGATATGTTTCCATTAGCCCTAGAACTGCACAAAGGTATCGCAATAAAAATCTGGTAATGGAAACACCTACTGTACATTTAAAAAAATCTCTAAATGATTGCTAAAAAGTTTTTACGCTCTCAGGGGTCGGTTTTACTTCACAAGGTGGTTTTATGTCACCTGGTGAAGTGGAAATGCCGAAAAACGGAGTAGGAGATGGGGAATCTTTTTGCAAATAATTAAACAGAAAAATATAAATGCCATCCTTGATAATGAAGAACAGCGAAATGTTGAAAAACATATAAAACATTTACTATCTCCATTCCCAAAACGGAGTCTCGTGGGATGGGATTTGAGAATGTGGCTAATGAACTAAACACCATTCACTGAAAACGCCATTATATCGCAATTGTACTTTGTTGAAATTTTAGAAATATCAGTTTTAATTTGCTATGAGCTGCAAAGCAAATGCAGCTAATGACTTTTTCTCAACTTTTCTAAAACCTGGATACGGAAGCACATTTGGCTGTTCAACTTCATTTGACTCAAACCCTAAAACTCAGATTACACAGATAAGCTGAATCTGTGTTGACCTAAAATGATGATCGATTCTAGTGGTTACAGCAGTTTAGGGAAACCAATTAAAATGAAAAAAATGAAGAGCAAAACATTAAAATCCGATCATTTTAGTTTCTCATCTTAAAATTATTTTGTATCTTTCCCTGGGTTTCGACAAAACCCCTAAAGACTAATATTTGTGCATTATTACATATTTCAAAATTCGTTTTAGTTTGCAGTCTTGAAGGACCAATGTCCTGCAAGTTTCAGAAGCCCCACACCTGATTCAAATGGAATTTAACAGCTTGTTGTGTTTGAGTTAAAGGCAGGGCCGAATAGTGGCTGTGACACAATGAAGCAATAAAACAACGCACCTGGTGGAAGGTAAATTGTCGGCAGTGTCGTGATTTTTCCAAGTGCTGGAAAGCGAGCAAACATTTTTTGAAAAGCAAAGGCTGCTGAAATATTTAAAAAGGCCAGTATATACTCAATAAATACTTACTTTGATTAAAGAAAGCCTAGAATAGATTTGTAGACAATTTATGCAATATTAGAAAAAATAGTAGAAAAACTGAACCAGATTTGTTATTCGGCATTCGCCATTCAGCATTCGCCATTCAGCATTCGGCCAAGCATTTTAATGTTATTCGGCTTTGGCCACAAATTTTCATTTTGGTGCATCCCTCCATATAACTTTTAAGCATATCCTGTAAATCTCATCTGCCAATACTGATGACAATGTTTTAAAAGATAAAAACAGAATAGAGTGCAAGTAAAGAGCAAAGATGGATGTGTATGAAACATAAGAGGAACAGAAAGTCAGAGAGGCACAGAGTCAGTGTGTAGGCCGTGAGCACCTCTCGATACTCTTGGCTTCCAGGGAGCCCTGAGGGAAAAGCCCAGTCCAGCAGTGGGAGCGCTGTTGGTATGCCATGGGAAGAGGCAAGTGGATTAGTGATCTTATGAAGGGATGAATGAGGGGGCTGATGAGAGGCTGGCAGCGCAATAACAGAGATGATCTGTTGGTTAGGAGTATTGGAGTGTATGTATGTGTATGGTTTCCACAACGGAGGTGTAATAGTTGACAACTTTGCCAGCACAGCAGTATCATCTCGACAGAGCAGAGTGACGCAAAGCTCAAAAGAGGAAACCAGAGATTTTGTTCTGGGAAGCGTCGTGGTAACAGAAGATTTTGTATGTCAAACAGGTATAGTTGCATATACTGTACACAACCTAAATTCAATCAACTGAGACCATAAAGAGAATCTAACTATACCCCAAAAGGGATTGTTCAACCACTTTGGTCCAAAATGAAATTAGTAAAAATCTGCTCAATGGCCCTCAAGAAAAAAAAAACTCCCAATGGTTTTACTATCTGTTGAGTGAAAACACTTCCAATAAGTGGATTTCAATGACAATTTTAACTGAGATTCAACCTGACGATGCAGATCATTTACTGGCAGCACGAAGTAACTCAGATCATTCATCTCTTCCTCAGAAGAAATCATCAGTCCATCACAGGTGAAACACAGAGACAGAGTGTCATACTCAATTTATCATTACCAGTTAACGTGAAATGCCCTTAGATTGTCAAAGGAATCTAAATCATCTGGGGAGCGGCAGGAGGGAGGCGAGAGCAAACGTTCCAGCTGTATGTGAATCAGCCGAGGCCATCCGTCTTTACAGTATATTAAAGTTTCATAACCTTTTTGGAGCTGTCTAACACACAAACCAGGATTGAGGAAAGTGACCATTGTTTTTTTTTTTTTTAATTTAATTTTTTTTTCTCCACAAAATGTCACAAGGCACACCATGTTTCACAGTAGTTTCATTAAAAAAATGACTTGTGAAACTCATAGGTTTGCTGGTTGTGTTTGCTTAGACAAAGCAATAATGTTTCCATCATGTTCATAGTAGTTTAGTATAAAGTTTCACTGGTGACACCAGTGAAAAAAAATACTATTGGCAGTGTGGCCACAAGATTGAAAATGACATGATTAAGTTGTGGCCACAAGTTAATAAGGCATGAAAATGAGATCGCTAAATTGTGATCACATCTTCGTAATCCGTGTCTACAGGATCTAGAATCTGTCTTTCTACTGACAATACCAGGTCAGCTCCATTAAGCTATTATTACCCATGAAGGATGCATAAAATAGATTTAATCTCTTTTCATTTTAACCTTGGGATGATTTATAATGATGCCTTGCAATTTCTCTCATTTGAGTACCATACAATATGCTGAGTAAAAGACACTTAATTCGTCTGCTCAAAATGCAAAGGGTAAAGCAGTCTTCATGCATCGGATGAGTCGTCAACATTATCATGAACCTGAAAGTCGAGGAGGTCTGCGTGGCTACAAAAGGATGGATTATAAGTGGTTGAAAATGGTCTTCGGTGTTAGCACTGATACAGTTCTTTAGAGATTTCTTCTGCCTACACGTACCTGTAGCCATACCATGCATCAGGAGTCCATATATTAGTGTTTCAATCCAAACACAAAAACATTATGTGCTACGTGCACACAGTAAAATTATAATTAGCTTTAGTCAATGCAACAACACAGTGTACAGCTACTGTGCATTTTCTCACACTACTTGACCTCGGATGGTCATGGTGAGCAAAGAATAATAATAAAGTCGCTCGCCACTGCCTAATATCTAAGTCTCATGCCTCACATGGTCACGGCTTATTAACTCTGTGGCAAGGTGTTGCCAACTTGTGGCCAGGCACTGTACTGTCCGCCTCTTGAAGCTTATGTTTTTAATAGCCATTTTTACACTGAAGGAAATGAAATAGACTTAAGAGTGAAGAAAATCACTTCATAAAAGCAAAAATGCGTTTGTTTCATAGCTTTCTGAAATGATGCTTGACAAAAAACAAAGAGGTGTTCAATAAAAATTGCACATGTCCTTCCATCTTTTCATGTAATCCTTTTTACTAAACTGATAAAGATGTGAAAGTGCCATGCACTTCATTTCCACTAAGCGTTATGAAAAGCAAACATGTTGTTGATTTTACAGTTTTCAACATTCACTCGTAATAATCTGTGTAAAACGAAGCAAAACCTAAATTCCCCTTCCATTTGCCGTGTATTTGTAAGACTGATCCAATATGATTTATTGGCAATTAATGTGTGTGGCAGAGTTGGGGGGAATTAAAAAATGCAATGTCTTACATGAGCTTTTAAGTATGAAAATCCTTTTTCAGAGGTTTCAGTCATGATGCGATTAATGCGAGGAAGGAATGAGTGTTAAACCTCAGGGAACTGCAGAACCACATTTACTTTCCTCATATCCATCAGCTGGTGAGGCCATACTAGCATCACAATTAACAACAACACCGCCAGCAGCAGCAGCAGCATTCACATCATGCTGTCATGCTCTCATCCGGCAATAATCCAGACACCTGCACCATGACTGCAGCCACCATTTGTTCCTGGTTCTCTGCAGCTTTTAATGTCAAGGAAGCTGTCTTTTTCTGACTAAGCGTAAAGTGTGAATTGTTCTTCTAGTGATGCCTGTTATAAACCAGTCAGCACACTGGATGCACAAAGATCGGCTGGAAATTGCTGAGGCGCACAGTGGCCCAGTAATACAGAGCTCACTGTGGCGGATCAAGTTTAAACCTCAAGCTCCAGAAATCTCTGTGCTTCTGTGTTTTCGTCATCTATTCTTCAAGTCCTCCTCCTTTCTTCCTTTCATCCAACAAATTAGCGTGGGGTGCCATTTGAAAAAGAAGCCTCACAACTGGCCAATGAGAGAGCAGAGGAGCAGATGGTAGGAAGAGTGGGTGCACATGGGAATTTTTGGCCAGGACTGTGAAGTTATTACAGACACTCTGACACTAACTGCTGGGTAATCTTTAAAGAACCAAAGTGAGTCAAGATATGGGTGCTGATGAATAATGTCACTAACAGGACCACAGCACAGCTTTGGGAACAATTACACAAGTTTGCAGCAATCAAGTCACAGCCCTCCGTCTCAACACCACAATAAGGTTTAATGAGCATGGTTTATACTGACCAATTACCGGACTCTAATGTAACATTTGGGAGGGCTTTAGTCATCAGATAACGGGCCACGGGGAATCGTCCTGGAGAGCTTGATTGTGTTAACGAGCTGTTAGAGGATAAATATTCACCTTTCATCGCACATGGAAATCAGATCTGCACTTCACACTTTAAACAGAACAGGATTCACCTGATTCCCCCCGGCTTTGTGTATCACTTTTAGCACCTGGTTGGTAAAAACATCTCTCTTTCATTTGCAAGGAATGCCGCAGAGATTATTTCCATTCTTTGTCTGTTTGAATATTCTCAGGATATTAAAAGACATTGGTTTCAATCTATTCAACATAATTCTTCAGTTAAATAACAAGCCTATCAGGATAACACTAGATGCGTTTTAATTTTTTAAATTTTATTTAACATTTTTTGAAACTCATATGAGGCCACTTAAAATGTTTTTTTTGTGCTTGTTTAAGAAAATAAAGAATATTTGATATTCTTTATTATAAAAAATATTCTATATTTTTTTCCAAACTTTTTAACAAAGAACATTACTTCTGACTAAGCATTATGTGGTTTTGCTGGAGCTCAACCAAACCACAATTTTCAGAACAAAAACATAAAAAAAAGCAGTCCATCAAATTGCTACACCTTCCACTATTTTTTTTAATCAAAGCTTAAAGTTTTGAGTGAAGTTTGGGGAAGCCTTTGGAAAATAGGCTGATCCTTATCTACAAGTGATATTTTTTAAATCCGCGTTTTATGGGAAAAAAAGGATTTATTTCTCTCAGTACTCTGTTAGGTGAAAAAACACAATTGCCATGGTAAGAAATAACTGTATAAAGGGTAAAGGGGGTACTTTCTTGCTTTATTGTATTCCAGACCTCTTGTTTTGAAAATCCAAATAGGTATCCAAATATAAAGCCCAACAAGCCCAAATCTATGGTTTCAGAAAATGTATTTAGCCTATGTAGACCAACTAGACCAAAAGAGCTTTGAAAAAGCTGTTTGTAAAAATACCACATTTGCCTCAACAGTGCAAATCGAAATCCATCCAGTCATTCATTTTCTATACTGCTTATTCCAAATCAGTGTCACAGGGAAGCTGGAGCCCATTCCAGCAGTTTGCAGGTGGAGGGTAGTGTGCATCCTGTACAGACTGGCAATCCCAAATTCAGATCATCCTTTCCAATTCATTTCTGCCCCTCAAACCAGAAAGCAAATGGCAAAAATGAGACTTCAAAGATAGAAACCAACAGGAGAATCTCACTGTGGTCATTTTTATGGCTGGAAGGTTGACAGTTCAAGCCCCACTCCTCCAGTCATTCTGTCGTTGGGTCCTTGGGCAAGACATTTGCCTCTGCTTGCCCTCTGCGTTGGCATCATTGATGAATGTTTGGTGGTGGTTGGAGAGTTTTGCTACCATGTTTCTGTCAGTGTGACCCAGGTTAGCTTTGGCTACACACGTAGCTTTCCATCACCAGGTATATATGAGTGAATAATGGATTCAATGTAAAGCGCTTTGTGTGCCTTGAAAATAAGCAACCCAACCGTTTGTATCATAGTGGGAGTACCTACAAATTCTTTTACATAATCTAATTGATCTTAGTTGGTTTAAGTTAGTTGATTTAATTCTGACCTTAAACTGCAGTGAATAAACATATCTAGGTAAGTGATGTCGCTGTTGTCATATATAAATATCCTCTAATAGTTACAACTCATGTTTATGGATAAGTGATTCAAAATGAGACATTCAGTATCACAGAAATTCATTCAGTGTAACGGAAAAGCAATTAGGTAAGAGCCCATGCCGTCACACTGTATGTCAGACTATATCGCTCTGCAGCCATTAGAGGTGTTGTGTGTATTCAGCCTCTGTGCTGAGTTCTTCTCTTAGATGACAGTGTGTGCTCTTTGTTCTGGCAGTGTCTTGTGACGGGTCTGCAGTGAGCTGTATGAGTCTCGAGCTGCGTCACCTCTGACTGTAATGGCTGAATACTGTGGGGTAAAAAAAACACTGCAACCTGCATATATTTATACCCTTTGTTAAAAAATAAAACAAAGGGACAAACAAAAAAACTGGGAAGAAAACATACCACAAAGCTGTTAGGTTTCAATGGGATCAGGTTAAATAGTGTTATAAGCAACGTTGTAGATCTGGTCTCTGGATACTGTTCCTGTTTATATGGAGCATAAAATAATGATATTTCGGTGTGGAAAGACTTATAGAGTGATCAATAATGTGCTTGCTGAGCAGACTCAGACTTCCACAGAGCCCAATAGTGTAAACAGACATACTTTTCACCATTATCTCTTTTACTGAAAACCCCAATTTTAATTTCATTAGGTACAGCAAGACAAACTCAAGGTGTCCCGCTTTGGATCGACTGCGCTGAAATACAGGTTTAATTTCCTATTGAGAAACCTTCCAAAAAGCATTGCTTAAAGCTATCGCCCAGCCATCACCATGACAACCAGTGCAATCCATAAAAATGCAACAAAACCGATAAACAAAAGGCCACTGATAAATTCATATGTAATTATAGAAGCAAATTATTTTATGTGGTCCTTGCTGTTTTATGAGACGGAGCTCATAAAGACAAAATTTATATGAAACACAAAACTTGCTGGAATCCTGCAGTCCTTCACTCTCTGTTTTACCAACCTTATGTAATAATAGGTCATAGCATATCTATTATTAAATGACTTGGCCGAGGTATATTACATTATTGATCATCTCAGTACAGCCTATAAACACACATGGAATGACTCGGACTCAGGTAAAATAAGCCTGCGATCTCCCCAGGTCTAAGACCATTTGCACAGGGTCCTTTGAATTTAGTAACTTTACTAGATTATCAGGCTTATCAGGAGGCACCCCCTCATTCATCACTGGAGAAAAACTGAATATGAATGGCAGTGCAGCATCCAGAACCCTCTTTCGAGCGACGTGAACAAAACAATCTTGTGTAGTTGACAGAATTGTATAACATCTGACTGAGCCACCTGAACCGTCAGTGTATTAGGGCCATAAAAGCAGCACAGAAGCAGAAATGCACTGTGAAAGCACCGCATGGGGCAGAGCAGCAAGAGCTCTGAGACACCCGCCCACCCTTCCTGAATCAGCCGTTACTGTGGCGACCAGAGTGGAGAGGGGTGGAGGGAGGGACTCGGTGTAAGTGAGGAGACAAACATTTCAAAAACCTGGTGGGAGAAATGCGGAGGGATGGATGGAGTGATGGGTGTGAGGGGTGGGGGGCAGTTATATTGAAGGGTGGGTGATAAAGGGACGTGGCAGGGTCAAAAGGGAGCCGGGGCTGATTCCTCTACATCGCATTCAGTGACAGATTGACAGTCAGCAGCAAACAAAAGCAGCATACAGTAAAAAGGGACAAAGACAGAGGGCATTTTTCACTGTGGCAGGCCAAGCCATGGTCATGACTCAGGGGGGTTAAACCATATTGACACTGACAATACCGCTCTGTCAAATCTCATGCATCCGAATGCTTCTGCTCAAATGCTCGCCTTCTCTTTATGCAAATTCTCCCGGCTTAAGTAAGTCGAGGCATATTGCAGGCAAACTGCAAAAGAACTGAGGTGGACTCAACAAGTGCCACACTGAAGGAGGGATTTTTGCTGTCTCCCTGAGGTAAACATTTGTGAGCAGCCATTACTCACAGTAATATCCCTGGATGCTGCACAAGCAACAAGTGTTACATCCTAACATGGAGGAGAAGATGCTAAATGTGTTATGAAAAGGTGATGAGCCAGGTGAATTCATTTGGATCAAAGTCCAGACCAAACTAATCTTGGAAAACCGAGGTAAACAACACCAATTAATAAAAACTGCCATCCCTCTTTGAGGAAGAATATATGCGCATAATATCAACCATGACATGAGGATACTTAACAACACAAATTATACGTTGTATCACAAAAAAGAAATCAGTATAATTTTGCTTGCTTTGATATCAGCTCTGTCTTTGACTGCCAGTATGCTTAGAGCCTTATTATGTAATAGATTAAACAGGGAACTTAGAATATTGCCGTAGTCTTATATGGTACCAGTTTTGTCAATACTACAGTGATTAAGAAAGGATGCAGTTTTTCTCTTGTGCAGTCGAAACTCAAAGCTCACACTAAGCCCAAGAAAACAATCCAAGATGTAAACACCTGCAGCTATTCCTGACAGTTGTCGCTAAACTCCACTCAGACACACTGCGGGCTCAGCCGAATCCACAATCTGCATTCCATCAAACACTGTAGTCTGCCTTGAGTATTGCGCCTGTAATTACACTGTTTATGTTGTGTTTTCTTGTTTATCTGCTTCTTAACAAGACTGAGAGAACAGTGGCAGAGCTTATACCGTCCCCACTCCACCCACGCTCTCTTTCAGGGACACATGGATTTACAAATGGGGAAACAGGCATGAAATGAGATTAATTCACCCCAATAACAGGCTACACCTCCGCCTTGAGTTATGCAGGTTTTTCTTAGTTTCCAGTTAAGGGCAGCAATAAAACACATTCACAATATGCATTTTAAAAACATCCACACCTGTCACATCCACATTTAGAGGAAAAGGTAGATATACATTTTTTTTACAAGAAGTTTCCGAAATCCATGTTTGATAAACTGGCATTCTTTCTGTGAACCACAATATGAGCATATAATACATTCATTCAAAACACATTTGAGTTTAGATAATAACAATAATGCTGGCGCATCATCTCAAACTGCTGCGCATTTCATCACGCGGCGGCTCAGACTCACCTGTTTGTGTGATTGGTGTCAGAGTCCTGATGTGTGAAGCTGCTCAGCAAGCGGCAGAGGCGCGTAGAGTCTGGGCAGAGTTGCTCACGCTGGAGACGTACCAGATGACCGACCGTGTGTGCTCTGCGCCGCGCAGCTCACTCCTCTTCCCTCCGACTCTCAGAGACAAACAGCATCTCCTCCTCTGCTGCCTCTCCCTCCCTCGCACACGCACTGTAGCAGCAACAGAGGAAAGGATGGGGGCTGCAGACTCTGTGATCAGCATAAGACTCTCTTCCTCCCTCTCCTCCAGGCTCTGTGTTTCTCCTCAACTATGGCTACAACTGTGGCTGAGGAAGATGAAGAGGACAACAATGGGAACAGGTTCACAAAATCAGTTGACACCCTTTGCAAGTATTCATGTTGGATGTTTGGGGTGTGAGAAACAGCATGCTTCGACAACAACGCTGCACGCAGCTGCACAGGCGGCGGGGGCAAAGCTTTACTCCCACCTCCTGTTCCCCGCTTTTCACAACCACCTACCCTCCCCTCTTCATGCCAGCCCCACACCAGCCTGTTGAAATGAGTCATCAGTTATCAGCCAATCGTAAGGTGGCAGAGAACATGCAGATTAGAATAACAGGAGTATTTATGCACTCCCATAAGGAGATGAAAATCAAATGGCGAATGGTCTAGGAGGACTTGACATACTTGAAATGATAGTGCTGTATCACAACATGGATCACCTAAGGCATACTTACATTTTCTTGTTAAATTTTATTTCATGTTATATGTGGAAACCATGGAGTCTTTATTCTTAAGAACTCGATCCCTTTTAAGGCTACAAAGCATTTCAGTGTAGCATGAATATATGAGTAAAAATGCACCACTTGTGAGGTATGACTCACTGATGTATGATTCATCCAATCCAATCAAGGTTGAAGCTGCATGTGAGTAAAGTAAGGTCTGACCCTTGTAACTGTCCTAAAAAAGTAAAGGTAAGACTAAAAATGAGCACATAATCTGTGGCTTAGTTGTGCAATCTGTGCCTACGCGCTGATCAAAGAGATCAAGTGTGTAGTGAAGTAGGAGGAGTTATTTTGGACATCCAAGTTTCCAGAAGTTAAAATGATTATTTCTGCAAAAAAACATTTGATGAATGGAGCGCTATTATTTCTAGTTTCAAGACCCAGATTCAGTCTGTCCCACATAAGGCAGGAGTCATTCTTTTCCTTTATTTGCTGCATTGGGGTCATTTTGAAGCAGTAAATTGCTTCTCTGCCCTGTTAATGTGACCTCAGCCTCCATATTACCAAGCTAAAATCTAGAGTAGAGAAGATAATAAATTGAGGCTGTGAAATGATTACTAATCTGCAAAATGTTTACTCATTGTTTAGAACATATAAGTCAGGATAAATGTAATACTCTCAGTTGAAGCTATGCTTGGATAAACCCTGGTTGAATCATCCATCCAAACAACAAGCTGGAAAAAACAAACTGATTTTTATTCACCTCCTCCCCGAGGAGTTTTATGGTAAGACACTGAGTCATAAAGCACAGAGAGTAAAAACTGTCCGCAATACAAAGAAGAAAACAAACTATTACTTGGGTGCATCTTGACTTTTTTTTTTCACCCAGTGGTATTAATTCTAATATAACTATTTATTTATTCTAAAATGCGCCACTAGGTGGCAGCAAATTTGTAGTGTCTCTGTCTTAGCGCTCCTGATTATTGTAGTGTAGCTATCTTTTCTTGAGACATTGGCTGTCATTTATGGTTTGTCCAGAAGTATTTTTCATGCTGGTCAAAAGGCTGTGCTCCACGGGAGATTTTCTGCGTATTTCTTTTGCTCTTTCAAGACTTGTTGTGCTTTGTCTTCATGGCAGCGAGACTTGTTTACCACCGGGATCAACTGATAATGCTCAAGGTTATCAGTGAAATAACACCTCAAATTCCAAAGGAGTTGAAAAGAAAAAGAAGATGCAGGGCAGGAGCGAGGCAGAGAGAAAAACTGTGGAGATTTAAACCGTTTCTTCCAACTGTTGTGATGGGGAACGTGAGAGCGCTAGCTAACAAAATGGACGAGCTCCAGTTGTTAACCAGGTCTTAGAAAGAATATAGAGTGCAGTATTATGTGCTTCACCGAGACATGAACATATTCCAGACTGTAATGCATTTGTGCACAGCTTCAAGTCAGCTGGAAGCTGAAGGTAGGTGGAATTGCAGTGCTGGTTAACCTGCGTTGGTGTCATCCTGGACATGTCATTGTTAAAGAGAAGATCTGCACAAGAGACATAGAACTGCTAACTTCTTGGATCAGACCTGAACAAGCCTCTCACTGAAGATCATTCCCTCCAACAGCCTGAAGAACACGAGCACTACAATACTGAATTTCCCTCTGGGATCAATAAAGTATTTTTTCATTTCATTTCATTAAGTTCAAAATTTTTGTTGGCAATGCTAAGTGGTCACAGACAGGTTCCTCTGTAGGATGTGTGAGCTCACACACAAAAAAATTTTACAGAGGTCATTAATCCAGAGAATCCTGGAGTAGAGATGCTCTACTTCAACATTTGACAGTGACGTATTCTGTTGGAGATATCACCTGCTTATTCATAAGTTTTTCACCAGAAAAATAAGCATTTCTTTTAAGGATGGTGGCAAGCATAGAGGACGTTGTAGATTTCCTTGAAAGCATTTGGTGAAAGTCTGGTGAATAGGAAATCAATTTCATGTCACATTTAAGTTCACAGGGAAGATAAGAAATTAACATGAGTTTCTTTTCTGGTTTCTCAATATGTCTGCGGTATTTTATATTCTAAAATAAATTGTGCCACATTTTGGGCTCATGTATGGGCCTTTCCCTCTATTCTATAGATATTTTTATAAACAGTTTTTATATCGTATATACTTGTGACTGATGATAAAGAAATATAAAAAACTGAAAGTATTGTACACATTCTTTCATGTTATGCAAGCTGAGAACCCAGGAGGCAAGAGTCCTAAATATTTTTGTCTTAACATTTTTCTTTCTGATGTTAGACAAAGCTCAAAACAAATGAAAAAGATATGCTTTCTTAAAAAACAGCTTTTCATGAAAGAATGTGTAC
>JBBDHI010000014.1:8399744-8419299 GCA_037177115.1 Craterocephalus stercusmuscarum
CTCAATAATCATGTATCCTTATCCAAGGATGACAAACATATCCATAATAATTCAAAGTAGTAAATCTATATACTTCTGATTGTTATCATATTGAAAGCTCCGTCTTTAACAGTGACAATACAGGCACTTCAGAGGGTTACAGTTCAAGGTGCTAATGAGGTAATTACAACATAACGTCTAAGGCAGTAAATATGCACACGTGGCTCCTCAAATAGATAATACTCACATTGCCAATACCGTCATATTATCACATAGCAACAACTATATCTGCTTTGCTAGGTGAATATTTTGCATACAAACCAGTACCAGTGATGGAAGTGTGGGTGGGACTCTCTTTTAACTCAATTCACTCTAAAAACGCTCTTGTTTTCTATCATATCTTATCATAAAATGACACTGGATTCCAGGCTCATATGCAAACAGGATTTTTGCTCTAGTAGGCAGCGACAGAGAAGATAATTCAGGTTATTTTGCATTTGAGCATTGCTACAGTAGGTGGGCACGGAGTATCTATGTGAGGGTATGACTCTTTCACTGCACTGAAAAACTTTAATGTTTCAAAGTGAAGCTGCAACACTGTGAATGCCCGGCTATTTCAATGCGCTGCTGAGGCTGTGGCCTTGGTGGGTCTCAGCCAAGCCCACACACAGTGAGTGAATAGTCCTTCCTCCATGTTTTCTATATACTTTGTTAAAGAGAGAGCAACATGAGTACTGCTCTCCTTTGTTAAGCCAAGCCTGTCAACATTCACCGTTGCTCTTCTTACAAGGTTCTCCCACTATCTGATTGTCTCCTCTCTTCATACACTCTAAATTACATTGTTTCACTCTATAAATGCCCTTCGTGATATTTCATCCCTCCACCTCCATTCTCTCTTCATTTTATTTCTCTTCTTCCTGTCTTTTCATTTTCTCTCCTCTTTCTCGCTGTCTCTCAAGGGACAGAAGCACTCTGCACGATTGTCATGGCAACAACGATGGAAAGACAAGATGGAGGAGTCATATCTGGCCTGGCCTCCTTTATAGGGGAGGATCTGGTGGGTGAGAATGCCAGATGTTATCTTGAATTTTTTGGAGGTTAAAAAAAATTGCTTTAAGTATGTCATTATAAATATTATTTTGCTGGTATTTTCAATACAAGGATAATTATCAAATGCTATAAACATGGCCTGAAGAGCAGATTTGCTACAAATTTTTGGTTCACTGCACACCAGTCAGATGAGGATTAACATACAGTATTTATAGAGAGGTATTTGATTATAATTTTTTTAATGATTTAGGAAAGTTCATCAGGATGTTTTTTCTCAACGAAAGTCCTAAAGGCAGATGAATTAAAATGACATAAAAAGAACATATTTAAATGCCATTATTTCTTTGAAAAATAATTGAATATATTACACATTAGGGATTAGGAAAATTAGCCAAACATCAAGCGGATAGTTTGAGGTTAATTTGAAAGTTAGGCATGTAATGGGATGTGATCAGTTTTGATAGTTATTGATTAGCAGTTTAAAAAAATGTGTAAGAAGAATGCAGAAAAGATTATTAAGTCTATAACGCCTTGCCTGCCACTGAAATGTTATTTTATTTAATTACTTATGAACATATATCATCTCTGCACTGTGGGAGGTACAGTACTTCTGGTATAAAAAGCATGGAAAGGTGCCCTGAGAGAGTTTAGTATAGCACTTCAAAGCCAGCTGGCCCTATAGGCATGCTCTAACTGATGTTTTCTTTTTCTTGATGACTAAGTTACCTTTTCTCCTTTTGATCAGTTGTCTAAGTTTTTTTTTGTGTACTTTTCTTCAAAAACCCATACACTGAGTTAAAAATGTTCCTGGTTTCTGCCTCCTACACCACTTGGCCAGCTCTCAGAAGAACATTATCCTATCTGTGAAACGTGGTTATGGGACTATCATGGTTAAAGCCTGTTTTGTAATATTTTTATTATTACCTATATGAAATCTGAACTGTAAGGTAAAATTTAGCATCTCTCTTAGAACTTCATGTTATTAAAAAGAGGGTGATACAGTAAGATGAAAAAAGAAGTCACTGAATTAAGGAAAAAGAGAAGAGAAATACTATGAAGTAGAGAAGTTATAGTCAAATTATTAATTCCAAAGACTTATTAAAGACTATGGTGAGAGCTAAACTCATCAGCACCTCATAGCTGAAGCTGTGTTGTACAGAGATGAACCAATGGAAACATTTTGTTGCATAAAATGGAGAAGTCGGGAGCTGAAAACAACAGTTTGCATACTTTTGACACTTTAGATTTGTGCATTGCAACACACTAACAAATCTGCATCAGGTGATGCCGGTAGTTAATTCACCTTTTACATATATTTTTAAGATGGATTAAAATCACTGGAGAACTTGGGTCCTTTCTATCTGTCTGGGTGACAGAAAATTAACTTTGACATTTACTTTAAATCCACTGACAGCTTTGAATCTTTTTTGTTTACTATTTATCAAGCGCAGATATAAGTTAAAACAGCAAGTGTTCCCTCTGACAGAAAAAAGACTGATGAATTTTCTCATGTACCTCATGAATACACCGGCAATGTACGCAATGAAATGCACAAATAGAAATGTTAGATCTATAGTACTTATTGTTTTCATAATATAATGGTGAATTTCCTTGGTATACTAATTCATGCATTCAAATAATCAGCACTGCTTGTCATCTTTTTGTCCGCTTTAACTGCAGCTGTGTAAATAGTTGAATTGTTTGGTAATTCAGATGCCAAAAAAGAGGTTATGTTTTTTATCATTTTATTGATACAATCTGATAAGCCATGACTTCATCTAAATCTTTTGATTAAAAAAAAAAATCTTATGTTGGATTTGTTTTTTTTGTAACTATACATCAAATAATGCAATTAGGATACATTATTTATTTTACAGTTGCCCCACAAAATCTGAGAAAAACAATCTTCCTAAATTTTGAATCGGAAGCTGTAGATTGATGAGTCAGAGATAAACAAATTAAATCTCCTTTTCCCTGAGCTAAGGTCCATCTCTTCCTCCTCCTCTTCTTCTTCTCCTGTACATCTCAAAGGCCAATCCCTTCATTTCTGCTCCACTCGCCAAATTTCCAGTGCTGTTCAGCAAATCTCACACTCTCCTTTCTAATCCTCAACCTTCAATCTCCTAAAACATGATCCTTGACCCTTGTATTTCTGATCTTTCCCTCTTATCAGACTCCTTTAAACTAGTGTTTGCAAGCAATTATAAGCAGGTGGCCAGTGATCTCTCGAAAGGTCACATCATCATCCTCAAACACAAACCGAGCACAGATCTGAGTCATAAGGGCCATTATTATCGATTGCAGCTGCAACTACTGATTGTTTTCAGAACTGTAAAATCTGCCATGTGTATTTTGGACTGAGTTAATTAAATGGTGGAATTATTACGGCCAAATGTGACTTCCTAAAGTCACATTGTTTCTCAGAACAGATGTAAAAATCATAAAATAAGCTAATCTTCTAATGAGGAAAACCTGCATGACTGAAAAAGTGAACAAGTAAATTCTCTATTATCTCAGACTTTAGATAAGTTGTCTGATGATAAAGTAAAAGTGCCATCACACTGAACAGCAACATGGTCATTTATATGAACTGTATCTCCCAAAGTGTGAAGCAGGTGTGATCCCGGTTTGTGTTATTTCACACTATGAATGCATCATTTCATGTTGTATTCAAATTTTTGTTGCCCTGCGTGGCATCGCATGTGCAAATTTGCTCCTAAGTTCCAGATGCTCTCTGAGTTTTGCCACAGCTCAGATCACGATATCTCCAAATCAGCTGCTGGTCAACATGCCCCCATGTTGACCCCTGATGCTTTGAGGCTCAAAGATTTTATCTCTCACTTGTCAACCTTCTTCTCAGCCAAAGTCATAGGAATGGACCCGAGGGGATTAATTGTGTGTTTTTATCTGCAGACCATGTGCAGTGCAGTTTGTGTGGCAGTCGTCAATGAAAACTAACATGAAATCCTTGCACAGGCTTGTCTTTTGCTTAATCATTGTTGAAACAGTCAATCAAATAATAATTTAGCCCAAATCAGGATGCATGTCACGCCAGGAAAATTATTGTGTCTAATGGACTCCAGAGACATTTCGGACAATTTTGGAAAATGAAAGACTTCATCAGGAAAACAAAGCACAATATTCCAATTAAGTTCACAATATAAACCAAACACATCCACAAAAAAACATCCCAACAGTAAGTTATGAGTACTGCCCTCCTCTGGCCACTTCTGGGAGTGTTTCTGGCTCTGGCAGCTGGTCACTCACCTGAACCCACAGTTATGACAGGCCAGTTTTAAAGCTAATGGATATGATCTACAGAGCTGTCAGTCACTCTAATAGCACCTGACCACCTGTAGCCTCCGACCCATTTCTCCTCTCAATCAATTTCTCCCTTTCCCTCAATGCTGTACAGTACTAGCTAGCTAGAATATCATCCTCTGTAGTGCATTTGTATTATTCAGCCTCTCTGTCTCTCTCTCTCTCTCACACACACACACACACACAGACACACACAAGTCCATAATGATGCTGACATTTAACACAATACAGGAGCGTCATTCCAGTGGAAGTCCACAAGGTCAACTCGTTAGAGGATATAATTGATGTGGGGTTCATATCCCAACCTGCCACTAATACAGATGTAGGTCAGCCAACATGAATGGCAATTTAGTAACAATAAGGACTGGGCACCAATGAGGGACCTTAAATGTCATTCTGTGTCTGCGTGGATACTTTACATTCTGGCTGACAATTAGTTTTGTTGACATCTCAGTAAGAAAATCATCCATCTCTGGGTTGTTCCACGCCAAACATGAAACATGTCAGAATATGAAACAAAGTCCAACCCTCTCAACAAAAAATAATGATATATGAAAATAATTGATATAGGAATCCATTAGTAAAGATCAAAAGAACAATTAGAGTGCAAGTCAGCTGAAACTAAATCAATCAGTAGTGAATATCCAGTCATTTTCTGTTTCATACACACAGGCCTTCATCAGCTTAATTATTTCAGATGGTAATTAGGTATGAAAACATCATGCCGACTTATCACACCAGCAGCTTCAGACAGTAGATGATAAAGATGCATATACAGTACAAGTCCCTGACCCAATGTGCTGCTCCTCTCCCCCCCTCTTATTCATTCATCTTGACTCTTTACCCATCCTCCCACTTCTTCCTACACTCATCTACTCACCCACTTCAATTTTATCTCATCCAGCCATCTCTGCAGCTCTGCTCATCTCATCCCATCGAGTTTGAGCAGATTCAACCTGCCACCCACTCTTTTCCTCACTTTTGTCTCCAACCATTTCATTATGTCACTCTCTGGGTGCCAACTTTAGGCTACAAGCTGTTGCCTGCTGAGCAGACTGAAGTACATTCTTTTGTGTGTGTTTGTGTCATCTCACAGCCTTTTACAGCAAAACTTTCATCCTTTAGGCATTCATCCACACCTGCTGAAAAATACTTCAAATGAAGGCGCAACACATACCTCTTTGCACCAGCATAGTGACCTCACTCCCTCTGGGACATTTGCTCAGCAGATCCACCACTTGGTTGTGAGTCATATTCTGGACATTCCTCTTGTTGACCTCCATCAGAATGTCCCCTTCTTTTAAACCACGGCACCGCGGATAGTCCACTATCTGCTTGACCCTCTGGCCTCCTCCAGTCAGGCTGTCTGCGATAGTGAAACCAAAACCTTTGTCTCCCTTCTCCATGTGGATAGTGATTAGCTCGGGCTGGGTGGCTATGGATGAGGCCAGGGTGACCACATCGCTGGAGTAGCCGTGGGAGCCGTTAGATGCAACCTCAGCCGAGGGGCTATGTGGCCGCGGCTCACGCATTCCATTAATGGGTCCGGCCTGGTTAGCAGGCGAGTCAAACGTCTCTTGCCCATTGACGATGATCGGTTCCTTGTCCAAGATCGCAACTGAGGTCACCAGGCTGGTGTTGGGGTCATCTGGGTCGAAGGGCAGTGGGTAACCACGACACAAAGCCAGGTCCACCATGGAGCCGATAGGAATGGACTGGAAGATTTTTACCACCTGAGCGTGGGTGTAGCCCAACACAATGGTGTCATTGACGCTAACTATCACATCACCTGAAAAATGGAAGATGATACTGTCAGTGATGCTTAATTTTTACTGTTTAAACGTCAAATTCATGTAACACAGATATGTTTATTAATTCAGAGAAGTGGTAGAGATAATGAATGCAGCAAGAACAGCAGTGTGTTACTGCATGAATACAGTGCCCTCTGTGGATGATGGTTATGTACTACACCTGTCTCCATCTTGCCATCCACAGCCGCAGGCCCGTCCAGCACCAGACTTTTGATCTGTAAAAACTCATCAGGCTCGTCGCCTCCAACCACGGTGAAGCCAAATCCTCTGCGACTTTTCTTCAGTTTTGTGTTGATGAAGGTTCCCTTCAGCTCTGCTGGGTTTCTTGTAAAGAAAGGTTTTCCTCCTATAGAGTGATAATTGAACAACTGGTTTCCTGGTTGTTTTTTTCTGAGCTGCTGGGACTGCATTATACATCTCTAGCCTTTGCATTTCCTCAACACTTTCACATATAAATACTAAAAATGAAATTTGCATAAAAAAACAAGCTTATTGAATTTGTATGACAAAAATACATAAATAAGTGCTTTTTGTCAATAATACCTAATGGGAAAATTGAGTAGTTATACATATACATGTCTTAAAGAGTAAAGATTTACGTTTGACTCCTGTTGGGCCGGGAGGTAGAGCTGGTAGGACTTGGGGGTCCCTGTAGGTCTCCAGGTGGTTAGGAGCATAGTTTGCCAGTGGAGCTGCTGCCGAGGAATGCTCTTCTATCCATTCTGCACAGGTACAATCATTCACACTTCAATCTAATCACCTTCAGGATAAATGTGTATTTACATGCCACACAGATGCAAACATATAAACACTGAACAGAAACATACATACAGAGCTCAAAGCACATACTATATGTACAGTGCCTTCTGATTGACTGTATCAGTTTTGTTATTGTTTGCTTTTTGGACATGTGATCATGTAAAACCTATCAATGTTGCTTAACAGAATCACTGCAATGTTAAACATTAATTAGCTACCAGATTGCAGGATTTCGTAGTTGCCTTGCCTTAACTACATTAAATTTATCCATAACATAATATTCAGTGCAATCAGTTACAAAACTTTGAGCTACATTTTGAGCCCAGTAATTGGACTGAGTGTAGTTTGGTAGCCTGGTATGAAAGTATGCTGAAACACAATCTTTCCTTTGTTTGATTCTAGTCCATCACAAAGTAGATTTATGGAGGGAAGTTTGATAGCATCTCATGGTGAAGACGTTGTCCAGAACTTACATTTGCATAGAATCTAAAGCTAAGAGTTTTATGTGTGTCCCCTTGGCGTCAGCTGTCACCTTGTAGTTTACCAACCTCTGCGCTAAAGTAAATATCTTCCTTTTTTTGAATGGTATGCAAATTAAATGATCAAATACAATATGGCATACAGTATTCATGGTTATAAAACACAGAAATTAAAACCTAAACACAAAGACCACGCCAGGGCTTGGGCCAGCTCTGTGTTAGTAAAAGCAGTGAAATTTGAGAAACCAATAAGTTTGCATGTTAAAAAAGGAAAGCTGATGTTAGCAGAGAGAAAAGCAAGTCTGGCCAAAACCCTGGAAAACACGGTACAAACCTAGAGGACAAGACGCTGACAGACATAAAGAAAGAAAGAAATGATGCCGTGCCAGGGCAGGAAACGAACCTCGAATATACCGCTCACCTTCTGGAGGCTGCGGCTGTTGCTGCTGCTCCAAGATTTTTCTACGCCGCGCCTCCACCACTGGGTTCTCATACTGGGTCTTTCTGTTAATATGACTGAGAAACAGCCACGAGGGAAAGAAAACAAGGTCATATTAGGAAGATAGTTAGATTTTATTAGGGTTGCTAAAATGTGCTGTTCTCAAAAGAGCTGGCTTGTAAAGTGGCAGAGACCTGCTTGTTTTTGTATTGTGAATGATGTTACAATGAGGTGACTAACTTACTCTACATAGTACACCCCGTACACAGGGTCATCTATCCTCTCCCATCCTGGAGGCAGCTCTGAAACACAGAAGGTGCACAGCATTAGATGCAAACTCTGGTGGTGTTTTTCAGCAGTTTTGTGAGGATATGCTAAAGGTTGCTTTCAGAGGCCCGATAAACTTTGCCATAAATGCCACGGGAAACAGTTCCATGAACTAAATGACCATTTAACAACAGAAAAACAGAAGAATTTGTTTTTATTTTACTTTAGAAAGAGCTTTTTGTCTTTTATTATATTTTTTAAATCATAGCTGCCGCTTGCTGCAGGCCAAGAACTCACAGCAAGTAATCCTGTGAAGATTTCCATTTTATTACCTCAGTAAAAGTACAACTATTGGACACTAGGCAGTTTTTTTCAGGTTCGGAGCAATCTACAATTGCCAGCAATTCACATTTGCTTTTAATCAGGCCAATCAGGCTTTTATTGTGCTCATTATGACAAATAAAATAGCAATAAATAAAACTGTTAAGCATAAACGCACACACTTGTGAATTGTAACTTGCTCCTTAAAACTTTTGATCAGAAATTTGCTCTTCTTTGGCGCTTATTAAGTCTGGTAAACACTTTTATAAGAGGTCATTTACATGGATCTATAGCAATCGACTGCATCAGAGCAGCCAGTGACAATCACCTATTCAACGTAGTACTTGAGACTGAGCTCTTGTCCCATTACAGACTTATTATATTTTGCTTTCAAACGGGATGAAACTACAGCTACAGTCTATTTATAAAGCCACATTTATCAGGAAAACCTCAGTAGAAAATACTCGAATTTTGTTTCTGTGAATTTTAGACAAATAGTTTTAATTTATGCAATGAGTCATACGGTAGTTACATTTCGTTTTCGTCATCTGAATAGAAAATTAAATTAGCCTAAAGCTTAAGTGATTGGATGTTAGAAACAAATGAGTACAATGTCTCCCATGGCACGTGGGATTCCATTACAGATAAATGTTTATAGTGAGACCTTCAGAGAGCAGTAAAAAAGTGCAATGAAAAACTAACATCCAAACATTTTACTGAAACAAACAATATCGGATGATTTCTTGCATAATGCCATCTCTAAACTGTAAACAGGAACTCCTGAAGACCAATTTAAAAGTATAATGCCTTGAACTTTGCTTGTTGAATTTTCCTTCTCCATTACTTTATAGTCAATAGTAAGGATATGGCAGATGATTGATTTAGAAGCAAAAGACCAGGAGCCAGAAACTGTAACCTGTTTAAGTAGAACGCAACATCTAAAGAGAACAGAGGATCATGTCACAATTTTGACCCTCCCAGTCAGATTTATCTGAGGCTGATATGAATATTCAAATTGCAAAAAGTTGGAAAGATTTATATACCAACATAATCCTGGACATCATTTTTTCATGGAGGAGATTCCTTGTTTGTTTGCTTTTTTATTACCAGAACTCCAGAAAGATTTTTGAAGGGAAAAAAATATATTTCCTAAATATTGGAGTATACAAAAACATAGAACCTCTTAAGAATATAAATTTATATCTTTTTTTCCAGTCATATTGCCAGTAGAGCACATGACTGCAACCAGCCATTGATCTGAGCCACTGCTTCTTCTACAAATAACTATGATAGCACCTCAGCTCACAGCAGGACAAGCACAAAACACAAACATCACCATGTTGCTCTGCAGCACCAAAATCCTAAGGGGACTTAAGGGAGTCTAATTCTTTGCAGCTCTCTTTTCTTATACCTAAATCAAAAACCTCCCCTCGGTAGCACACTGACAGCTTTAAGCAGCTTAGTTATAAGGAATGGTTTAATTGGAAATGGTTATCTCAACCTGCCAGAAAGAGTTCAGCAGAGCTTTAACTTTGAAAATCTTACCTAGATCACACTCTAGGTCCTCTGTATGTATCCCTTCTTCTCCAATTTGAAAGCAGGATGAAACAGAGACAACAAAATGAAGAACATAAAAGGTATGGATAGTAGAAGAGAGGCGGGTCGGGGATGGAAGAATCGAGAGCAAATAAGAAATGAAGTGACAGTCCAGGAAAAGGAAACAGAGGAACAGACAGCCCTTAGAAACAGGTTAATGGGATGCATCTAATAACTGAAACAATTCTAGTTATTTTTACAGTGTATTGTGTCGCTTTCAGTTTTACCACTTGATGGTGCAATTTCGCAATTTATATTCTGAATAAAGTGTCATATGGAATTTATAAACACAGCATGTTTATCAACAAGTAATATACAATCTTTCATGACAATAGTGTTTACAACAAGACAAATGTGAGACACATTCCAAATCAAGAAATAGTGCAATAAAACCAAATCAAAGCATTAAAAAAACAACCACAATTAACTATGGCATCACTTAATAGACATGAGAAGTCCCATATTAGAGACCTCCCACTGTTTCTGAACCAGTACACAGTGTGAATAAACACTTAGTCATAAATGATGTGCAGAGGCTTACCATCATCCTCACACTCTTCCAAAGGTCTGGAAGCTTTGTCTCTACACCGAGGATCCAGCCATGATGTGGTCTTTGTGTTGTGGCTAAGAGAAAAACAAACAGGACAACAAAATAATTCAGCACAGCCAGTCGCTGACATATCAAAGCACAGCAGGGGCGCACAATTGCATCAATAAGAATTAGAAAAGAAAAGAAAAAAAACAAGTCAGCAAGTTTACAGAGGGCAGGGTTTCTGCTAAAAACAGAAATGAAAAGAACAGAGTGGCACAGCCAAGACAACGACAAATAACCAGATTTTTCCCTCTACTGTTTAAGAAGAACATACTGTAAATCAGTGAGAGCAGAAATGAACATACAAACTCTGAAAATACACAGCCATGTCCTGCTGGTGTGCCTTTGCCGTGCTGCAGAGAGGAAAGAGAGGTGGAGGTAGTCAGGTGATCAGGATGTGATCTCCTTTTGAGATCGGGACATGCAGGGATTAACAGGAAAGCAGTGGCAACCAGGGGGCTGGGCAGGCTGGCTGAGGAGGCCTAAAAAACCATATTATTGTGGAAGACAAGCCACTGGACGAACCAGGGGAGTGATAGTGCAGCCAAAATACAGAAAACAATTACTACGGCAAGAGCTTAGGTGAGGAAAACTTGCAAAAGCAAAGCAAAGACCTTGCAGACTGATACATACTCTATGAAGTACAGTTCTCCGTTTTCAGTGTAGGCCATCTCCCAGTTTTCAGGCAGGGGCCCCAGCGGGTCCTCCGGAGAGACCTGTGGTTCAGCGAGCGTCTGCTGCCCGCTCTCTGCTGTGGAGGTGGCTGCATTGTTCAGACCACAGGATAGAGCATTGTCGCGTGCGGGGTACGGCCGGAGGATGCCACCACGGCTCTCGTCCTGGTCGTTTGGGTTACCTGTGCACAGCAATGGAGAGGGGAAAAAACTACGCACTAAGGATCCTGGGTAACAACAAACAGAACGACGACAAAAAAAGAACAAAACAAAGTTTATGCCTCACACATGCGAGAGAGGAAGAATGAAATAAGCAGACATGCTCACTGTGGATGTTCTATAAGACATATCACACAGCGTCAGTGCCCACATTTTAAATTTGCTCCCAGCCCACGTGGAAAGAAACGACAAGGGTCTTTTCATAGTTCAATTCGACCCCCCACCCGTTTTACCTCTCCACCCATAAGCCTCTTTCTCCTTAAGCTAGCCCAACCCCCATCCCCACTTGCTTCCCCACTTCTGGCCAGATACTCTCCACTACTTCCATGGGCCTTTCAGGGTTGATCAAATGCAAATTCAACACACTGGCAGCCTGGCAGGGGGACACAGAGAGGGCATAGATTCAAAGCAACAAGGAAGGAAAAAAAAACCCAAAAGCACACCATCTCTCACAAACAGGCTGGATCTCCAAGAAATGACACAAATAAAATTCAGCTTTCCAAATAATGCCGAGGTGTTTACATGTTTTGAATTTATCTTCAAACATATTCCCTTTTTTAAACATATTTATGTTCAAACAATTCCCCTGTTGTTCAGGAGGGAATTAAGAAAAAAAAGTCTATTGCATAAAGGAAATTACATGAGAAAATACATAAAACAAAATGAAGATAGACAAAAGGTATAAGGCCCACTGCATGGAGTTAAAATAACAAATTTCCCTGGTATGAACTGTAATCTGCTTCTCCCCTCACAGGCAGATGGCAGTGTTAGAAGGCTCAAGAGGAAAAGAATCAGCATCACAAAAGCATGATGTAACTGTCAGACACCCATCATGAACAAGAGAGGAGAGGATCATAAACATAAACACTCGATCTCTCTCCTTTCGCATTCCTTATCTTTTCCTCATACACATACATACACACAGGACTACAGAGCAAACAGCACAAAAAAAACCCTCCGAAACCACTGGAAAAGTGCAGCGATGCCCCCACCTGTAAAACTGTTGTTCATTTCCGTGGCCTGGTCGTCATCGTCATCGTCAGCAGGCACTACGCGGGCGTTTTGCATGTCATTGTAGGACTTGGAGCGCTTTGGGGTGGTCTGAAGGGAGCCTGCATCACTGAGAGTCAAGGTCCCAATGATGGGCTGCCTTGGCGGCTTGGGGGTCCCATAATAGTTACCTAGGCAACAAGAAGGACATTAGCATGCTTGAGAGAGACGCAGACGGAAAGAGAAGGAGACAGAGAGAGTGAGCTAGGGATAAAAACAGCTAGTGCAGGAGTGCAGGGGGACAGAGAAATCGCAGGCAGAGGATCTACTCCTAATCTTATGTTGAGGGTAAAAGACACGATGTTGGATCACAGTGTGACTACAAATCATGTAAAAAAAGCAGCTGGTAGGGTATAAAAAAAGACAGTTGTTTGTTTTTGGGGTTGTACAGCTGCATTATCTAAACTGCAGAAGCAAACTTTGCAAAACAGGGGACCAGCACACAACAACCAGCTTGTTTTAGTAATATTTCATGACGCAGATGTAGAGTAGCAATTCTTTTTGCCATTTTCTAAAACGTCATACCAACTAGATGCATTTGGAGGACGCAGAAGCCAAGCCATTGGACGCTCACCTCAGAAAAACCCTTAAAGGCCCAACAGCCTTTGAACCTTCTGGATCCAAAATATCAATATGATCAGGGTCAATAACACCTACCTATCACTAAAAGAAGGGCTTTTGCTGTCTTTATAATGTTTGGGCATGGATGTAATGAATGCATGATGCCAGAATGAGCTGCTGTACTTTCATTGCTGAGAACTGCACATGCGATGCAATAAGTCCATATCAGCTGACTTCCAGTGCCCAACTGATGAGTGAATGTTGTTAGCTAGGAAGTATTTGACTTTTTCTATTTGAAATTGAAGCTAAAAGTAATTCCACATGCTAATCAATTAATGTATTATTCAGTGAAGCTTTGTCTACTGTACCTGTTAATAATAAAAAAGGGGATAAACTGGCCTCAGCAACTGAACTGTACTTGTATAGCATTTTTTTCTAGTTTTTCTATGCACAGTTGTACACTGATAGCCACATCGGGATCTTGCCATGGACACTTCGACAGGAAGTCAGGGGAAGCTTGGACTCGAACCATCAACTTGCTTGTTGATAGACTGCTCTTCCTTCTGAGCTACTGCCACCCAATAACGCCACCTTTTTTCTATAAATGCCGCGTCAGCCTCTGGTGGCTCTAGGAGAAACTGGAATGTTGCCGGTTCTTGTGTTGAAAAAAAGAATCCTGGATCAGTTGTTACTTACACCATTTCAGAGATTTCCTAAAAATGTAATCAAAATCCATCCAATACTTTTTACTGTAACTCATGCTGCTAACAGACAGACAGACAGACAGACAGACAGACAGACAGACAGACAGACAGACATACGTTGGTGAAAATAACCTCTGGACCTTTCCGGAGGTAGTAATAATCATGGATCCCATCCTGCTATTTACACTGGCAAAGAGGTTTAAAGCGTTTCAGCTTATGCTAGAGTGAAATCAATAGTTTATTATGTTTTATTTATCTTTCACTCTCTTAACAATAGCTTTAATTAGAAGACTGAATAAGCTGCTCAATCAATTTTCTGTCTAATCATTATCAAACTTAATCCAACCAATTAGCACGATAAACTACATCTGCTAAACATATGTATCACGATTATATGAGTAACACAAAGCTTCCGCAATTCTTTGCTAACTGACTACAAAAATATGCTCATTCACTTATTTTAAGCAACCATTTGCTCTCAGGCTTAAAGAAACTAATTATCTATCAGTCCAAACTAATTGTCTCCCCCCTTGTTTTCCAGGCTTTGTACTAGGCTAAGCTAACTGTATCTTTAGATACAGCTGCTGTAACTGAATCTGTAGGACAAGAATTTTGGCTAAAGGGATGACCTCTGATTTGTGCACTGTTCTTAAATACAAGTCAGAGGGCTTTAGACATATAGATATACAACCGTGCAGACAAACATTTGCATTAACTCAATCTGGCTATTATCTGTTTAGGTTCTAGCTTTTTTGACTTTATCCACACTGAAACAATGGACAACATATACAACAGCATGTAGCCTGTGCAGGGATCAGATCGAATCAGCTGGACAGATGAGCCCAGAGTCCTACATTTCCAGATTATGTCACATATTATGATTGGCTGGACGTCTGCACATGTTGTGTTATTGGTACATTGAGTTTTTCTGCCAGCTGAGAGCTGGTAATTCAAAGAAAGAAAAAGCTCTCAGAATCAGATACTGCATTGCATTTCTCAATTTCCCCCCAGGCAGTCTATGTACATTTATATTAGGTCACAACAAATGTAGGATTAAAAAATATTTCAAGGAGTTATTGTTTACAGAGTTCTTAAGAGCATGAGCTGCATTTGATACCTACACCCAAATGCCTGATAGAATGATGGCTAAGGCTTAGAGATGCTAAGTTTTATACCACAGCTAATGGTTTCCATGGATAACAATGAGTTTGAAAGTCAAGAAAAGTTTTTCTCAAAATGTCAAAATTGACCTTTAGAAGCTGATCTGGCCATATGTATCTGTCTGTCAACTACCGCAAACACCAAAGAAAAACAATACTGTATTACATATAATTAAACATGAACTTTATTTATCCATACACCTACACCCCACAAAATCAATATCATGTTAAAACTTGATCTGTTCTATTCTTGCGCATGTTGTCTGGATGGCCACAGACTCCTGTGGACAGGTATTTGACATTGTCTGCGTGAGAGGGAGAAACGTGCCAACGCGCAGCGGAGCCTGTGCCAAGCAGATTAATGTCGTAACATTCTCTCTGAGCCCCATGCACACAGTCTGACACACACACACACACACCTAAATCAGACTTAGCTCTGCATAGCACAGCGCAAAAAACAAGTGCACACATACACATGGACACGTTTACACGCGCAGGTTTGTGTCAGTATAAACTTGGCCTGCACCACACTGTCCTAATCAGAGAGAGAGGGGCAGATGCAGAGAGACCTGCTGTCTCTTGGATGTATCTAACCCTGTCATGCACAGCGTAATCAGAATCAGAAGCGTGCATGGTCTTACAGCCTGCCTGCATGTAGGGGAAAATGTAATCTGATGGCTGCAACGGTCTCTGGATCTGTGGAGAATGAAGACACCTGTCCTATTATGAGTCACATGAAGTGCCAGCTATGATTATTATCATCATCCTCACCTTCATACGTTCCTATTTCCAGAAGTGTGCCACTCTCCTCCAGTTGTAGAAAGTCCTCCACAGACAGGAAGTTGTAATCCACTCCTGGGATCTCTCCTTCTCGAGGATTGCGGGTTGTACCTATAGCAAAACAAAAAGGTTTAGGTAGCTGCAATCAATCTGTTAAACTGTGATTCATCTTTCACAAACAAAGTTGAAAAGACTAAATTTCCTCTCTCGCTGAACATTTTCAGTGTCCCGACAGTGGGATCCTGTCATCACTATAAAAACCAAAGCCAGAATCCAAAGGTTGCTTCAGCTTTTTTAGATAATCATGAGCCACCAGCATGGGCTGTAAATGAAGAGGGTGTGATTGTAATTCTGCTTTGTCACTGGAAGCACTGTGTCTGTGGAGTGCCTGTGGTTATTATGTCAGGAAATTCAATCAAGGCTTGCTTCTCCAGCTCTCACTTGGTCTCATGGGAAACTGCTACCTGCAAAGTCAGTGAATAAAATACAGGTCACCTTTAGTTCTACACTACTCCTGATGCTGTAATCAGTCTATCAGTTTCCACATAGTCCGTCCCGAATAGTAAATTCTCAGATATAACTCTGTTATAGTATTACTTCAGCTATTACCGGCCATTAAAGCTGTACCATTGCTGTTATGACCGCATTGCTAGGAAGTTGTAATGACTGAATACTGTAGTGTTTGGTTTTATTGAGGGACAATGAAGCATAAGCCAGAGTGAGTCTATTGTGTCATGAAACGCGAGAAGAAACTGAAGAAACTCAATATGTTTGGCATAATTCTGAAAGCTGCACATAGGAAGTGAGATGAGGCTTTCATTAAACATTTGGATCTCTCTTTTCTTTAAAGTTGCACCCCTGTCAGTACTTTCTTTTTTTTTACCCAACTGCCCTCAGTCTCATCCCCTGTTGTGGTTAATGATTAGTGTTTTACTTTGTAGAAAGAACACTTTTAGGGGGAGGCTGACCCTAGACAATGAAGACGGGTTATTGTGTCTCTGACTTGACAAAAAAGCAATGGGATGCCATGCCAGATGGTTGATTGAGGTTGTAACTCATCTGTGACCAGGGCAGGGCACAATGGCATATGGTATAACAGTGTAACAACTGCTACACACAATACTGGGTTTCCTAAAAACTCAGAGACAGGAGCAGACTTGTGGGACTGTTTACTCCTACAGTGGGGAGATTTTATGACTTTTTTCAGCTATAGGGTCATTTATTGGCACATTTGATTAATTTGTGCTTTTATAGGGTTTGACTTTAAACTCCCAATGTAGAAAAGACAAGAAACTAAACAGCTGACACCTCACGCTGCCCAGCAGCCGCTGAAATATTACAATATTTATAATACAATATTAATGCTTTAGATAAGAGAGAAATGTTGAAGATGTTTTATCTTGCAACCTGTTTAGCATTGCTCTTTTCAGATAAATAGAGTAAACAGAACTCTTTCATTAGCATTTTCAGCATGCAAGCTCACATCCCTCAAGGTACATCCAGCCCACAAGCACCCCACAATAACCATGTGTTTCTCTAAGCACTGCTGATTCCTGCACCTGCAGTGCAAATGACGCACTGATTCTCCTCAACGCTTTTCTTCCAGCCATTTTAGAGGTATTTTTAAGACAAATCGATAAATTTAAAAGGGAAATTTTGTCTGATAGGACATAGGGCTCAGACTGTGAAAAAAAAAACACGTGAAGAACATAGTGTGATAAATCAGCTCACTGACAGTTTACCATGAGCAGCGGCACACGAGCAAAGCATCGCTTTGTATTCACCTCGGTGGATCAGGATGAGATGAAAGTGAAGGTGTCTGGGAGCTTAAATCACAGGAATGGGAGGTCCCCTGGTGGAAATTATGTTTCTGAAGCTCAGGGAGCTCTCAACACACTGTCTGCTGTACCATGAGTGGAGCTGTTAACTCAGGCTACTCATGAAGAGATCTGATAGGCAGACTAATTCAAGTTTACTGAATATCAAAGCAATTGTTATATAATCACGATTAAGATATCACTGGAGTATTTGATGAAGCTACATCAATGGATTCCTGTTTGTTGGAAGAGCATTATTTAAACTCAGTGCATACTAAGTGCTTCATTATGGCACATACAGCTAGAATGGAGATTATTAGCAGGATCTCACTGTTTTTACTTGAAAATTCTACATTACAATAAATTTTTATTTGACTGGAATTGAAGGCAATGTTTTTTTTTTGTTTTTTTTAAATTTAAACTACTTACTTATCTACAGTAAGTTATGAGCTTTCCGGCACCCAGTCTATACATAATATACCGATTCAGAGGCCTCAACATATGATCTTCTACCTGGAGGTTTTTATTACTTCACTGTTTGCCCTTAGTTGCTTTTTGACAGACTGATCAAATGGACAAAAGCAATAAATAAACCAGATTTTTGTCTGTTTCTACCGGTTTACAAAGGGCACATACAGTATATGCAAAGAAGTGATATCGGTTTTCTGAAATGCCTGATACGCCAAAGTGTTTCAATGAAAGGTAAAAAAAAGAAAAGAAAGAAAGATTAATCAGAACTGAAGTTAGGAGTTGATTCATAAATTATTTAACTGGTATGACATGAAAAATTGAACAACTGAGTGCTGGCACAACCTCATTAAAACAGTATTTTCATTATTCACTTTTTCAGTTTTATATAACTGTAAACTTCAAATTTATTACCAAAACAATTGATCAGCTAAATAATTACAGACCATCTATAAACACTGAAAGGGCTCTGCAGATTTAGTTACAGAATACAGTGTAAACAATAGCCTCTGTTTTGAAAAGCAGGCACCATCATGGTGCAATGATACAGCATGACCACTTGACAGCTGACCAGTTTATAATAAGGATCACTTTACCCTGCTGCTATTCTGTAAATACAGCAGAAGTGCAAGTCTTTGTAAAGATTTGTAAAGATGTTAGGGACGGACAATTAATCGAATTTTAATCGTAATTACAATATAGCCTACTCACAATCACACATATACTGTTAATAAAGAAAAATGATTGTCACATGTATGTAACAGAAATACATATAGACCGGGTATTCATTTTCTTATTGCTATCATTCTACTCCTTTACTTGTGAGTAATTTATTTACAGTTATTTTATTTAAAGTTATATTTGAGGTTGAGTTTTTTTTTAATCAATAAATAATAATGTACATTAATCATGATTTCAATATCAGTCAGAATAATTGTGATTATTATTTTTTCCATAATCGTCCAGCCCTAAAAGATGTATGTCATCAAAGAAAAGACCATCTATCTAGAATAATGATCTAAACTAGGAACAATTTGTCAATTGTCAGCAATAACCCCTGTTGGATAGACAGCAGTCAGAGGGCATAGAGAGCCTCAGAGCTCCAACACTGAGGTCAGGCTCATCTCCTCATCTCCTTACTAGCAATGTGGAGTCTCCAGAGAAAAAGTGACAGAGCTGCAGTCAGCCCTGACCCTGGCTCTGATGAACTAACTTCCACTGACAGTCATCAATGGGATCCATTCTTTTACTGTGAAAAACTTGTCTTTGCATGCATGAGTGGAAAAATGTAACAAGCTTCTGTTTTCCAATACTAAAAATCTTCAATCGGATGCTAGAAAGGCTCTTTTGTCCATTGACAATACAGTTTAAAAGTTTAACGTTCGTTTTTCCTTCAAACTTGACATGTACATTTGACGTTGACATGAACAGTAATGTGTAAAATAAATACAATTCAATATAGCAAACCAACAACTCAAATTGTAACTTGAAAAATATCCAAATGGATG
>JBBDHI010000014.1:8527684-8539691 GCA_037177115.1 Craterocephalus stercusmuscarum
ACATTATTGAAAATGATTGCTCATCATTTCTCAGGCAGGATTTAATAGTTCTTAGTAGTGTGATGCGCATCAAATTTCAGTCTGTGTATTGTGGTAGGAAAGGTGATGAAGTGAAAAGGCTCCTGAAAAAATGGAGAATAATTTGATTATCATTTATAACCGAAAGGTGCACTGAAGCAACTGATTTAAATGTTTTGAAGTTTCTGAGATGCTAGATTTTAAAGTAAAAATTCAATTCACCAACTTGCCGACTAAACAGGATGCTTTTCCAGACTCTCCTGTTTCTATAATTTGCGGATGTAGAGGTCAGAGTTTCTATACACTTTCTTATTGAAGAATCTGTAATGTAGTATCAATCCAAATCTCTGTACAGTTTTTGGGAATCATATTATTCAATATAATTGTGTTAGATGGATATATAACTCATATTTACAGTCCACATTCAACAGTTTTATCACCTCAATCATCTTACTAACGGCAGAGATTGAACATTAAACTTTTTCCTCCTTTAGGACACTGGGGAGAATGCAAGAGTGCTATCAAGTTATGTTCCCTGGACAGGATCCAATAATAAAGAAGGGCCGTATTGAACCAATAGACATCTCTGTGGCTTCACGAAGTTCAAACAAAAAGGTAAAAACTTTAAAGGCACCATAAATTCTCAAAATAGTAGCTGAACATGAGCGTGGGTATTTTTAGGAATCTTTGCTTCCCATAAGGATGTTTGACAGTGTCTGCAGGCCGCACTTTAAAACCAACTGTAACATAATAACAGCCTTAATTGTGTTAACATAATTAGGTTAGAACTGTGAGAAAACTCTTAACTTAAAAGCAACCAGCACAGCCAGAAGAGTGGAGACGAAAAATCTTTCCATTTATTACTGCAAGAAAAGAACAGTCTTATCAACCAGAATCATCATCAGATGCTTATGATTTCTGTTGACAACGTCAGGGAAAGTTAAAGTGTTCTGGAGGAGTAGTTCAATTAAATGGAGTCAGAACCTCCGTGTAGCTCTAGCAGTGCACGTGGACAAGGCCGGCTCTGTTTAGAAGAGAGGTTTTGTTTAGACCATTTACTCTTTGATTTAAAATGTTGGTGATGGTTAGCACTACAGTAGAAACATTCTCAGGAAAAATGGTGTTCATTAGCATCCATTGAATGATGGGCAAACTGTCTCTAACACTTTCCCCTCTGGCTGCAGCTTCAAACAAGGGAGACAAAGAAGCATTCTTCTTTTCTCAGCAAATGAACGCTCATGAGAAAAGCACAAGGCTTGAGCCTTCATAAAGAGTTTTATTTGTGTCCTTACTCAAGTCTGGAGGGAAAGCACTGCAAATTATTGGCAATTGCCTTTCTAATTATAATTTAAGCAACTGTTGTGCAACTGTATTAAGCAAATTGTTGTAGAAATAGAATTAAAATGAAAAAAAACAACTATGAACCTAATAAAAAAGAAAAGCCACTCAAAATCAAGTTACAAAAACCTTCCGCATTGCCATTTAGCTTACTATCAGGCCCAGCTCCATAAACTTAAAGTATGTATTTCATGCCAACATCTAGCACAGAAACAACAGAAACCCACAACAGACTCATTATTGAAAACAAAAATCCCTTTTAGAGCAAAATATAAGGAGGCAGCAGAAGCCTGTGGGATCCTCACTGATACCAGAAAGACTGCTTTAAAGGAAGAAGACAAAAAAAAGATCCAAAATCAAGTGGAAAGTCTGCAAAATCACTGAACCTTTCTTAGACCCGACACGGTTCTCTGAAGGTTTTCATCACATTTACTTGCTGAAGTTGTTGGTTTTGTATTGTCCTTCCTGAGCACAGGTCAGCTTGCCTCATTATGCCTGTTTTCTTTCTCAACATCGAAGCACATTACACTTTCCTTTTGAAAAGCCTCCTCATTAGCCCAAATTGCAAGCTGCGAGGAACCAGAACGTCTTTAGCACCTCAGCCAAACCTCTAAAACTATCTTCTTTGTCACTTGGGCCCTCAAAAGACTTTTTACTGGCAGATTGACCCACAGAATTTATGAAAGAGGACCTACTCATAAACCAGCTGGACACCCTTAAAAAAGATAGCTGTATGCTTCTGGCATCGGTTTACACCCACACACAGGCTTTACTTTGTCAAAATACCAAGATTGCTTTTAGAGGTCTCCTTGATTTTTTATCACTCTGCTGAATCTGTGGATTTAGTCGAGCCCAACCAAGCTCATGCATGTGAGTTTTTGTCTGGGCTTTTTATTTTTGTTTGTTTCAAGCTCTGCAATTAGCTACACCACTTCTCAGCGTCCAAATGCCTGAGTCCTGCTGTTTCATTAGATCTTAGCCTGTTTTGGGTGGTTTGACCACTCGGTGGTTTTAGGAAACTGTAACTGTGACAGAGTTGCTTTTTTCCAGCAATGTGATATCTAACTCTGTCCCTACAACTTTTTCTTTTCTTTTCTTTTCTTTTGAAGAACTCCTCCTATGAATCACGTCGAGCGAACTGTGTTATTTGAAGTAAATTGCTAAAGCAATCAACAATTCAGCTCCAGCACAAAAAGCAAAGCTTCTCACAACTGCAGATTCATAGCTCACAGACGGGTGTAATGACTGTTACGCTCACCCCTTTTAATCTATCTCCGATTAGCAAATGTCTGACATGCTCTTTGGCACAGAAAAGACGGCCGAAGTGTAAGAGGGAGAACATGGGGAAAAAAAATCCCTTTGGGTTTACTTAATGGTGAAGCAGTCTATAATTATAGATTTATACTGTGTGATTTAGGATGCCTGTTAGTACGGGTTACCAAAGAATTCAATACTGCTATATGAATCCACACTAAGAATTAATAATTACACATCCCTTCCTAACAATATATAGATGTAGAGGGTGTTGTTTATGCCTCCTCCTGTTAAAAACCTCACACTGCACTGCTGCAGAAAAGCTCTTCCCCTCAACGGAGGCGCTAGTTGGATGTAATGTGATATATCATATTGTCATCTTGCATCTTATAAAACAGCCGGGAAGGAGGGAATCTGTGTGTGCCCACACAAGCCTTGTGAATAAAAGAAGAGGGAGACTAGCTCATGGTCAACACCAGGTGGAGACAATTATCACTGCAGGGGTCGCTATCTGCTGCATGTGTTCATTAAGCTGCCTGTCGCTCACACTTGCCCTCCAACTTTGCACAGCTGGTGCTTTATTTATTAATTTTTTTCAAAAATGACAAACGTTCAGAGCAGAGACAACATTAGGGTAAGATGTGAAATCGGCAGGTAAACATAGGAAGGAACAAAGGCCGCTTTGATCAGACATTAACTTTAAACAGCAAGGATATGGAGCGAACACTTTAAAGACAGCTGCAGCTCCACTGGCTTCTTGTGCTTCTCTTGATGCTATTTCTCATTGTCACTCTGTGGTATTGAGTATGGATGAAGTTCCTGGGTGTTAGTATAAAGTTTTGTTTCACAGCGGTCATTAAGTATCAATATTATTGGGTAGGTGTTGGAGATGCTGAGGAGGATCTGTCCAGGTTAATGTCATAGGTCAGATTAGCTAATCACATCAGTGCTTAGAAGGGTCATATAATATAACGAAGGGCTGTTAAGCGACATGACAGCTTTGCAGGTGATACTACTTATAGTTCTCCCCCAGAGTTCACCTCCTCCACCCCCTCGGCTTCACTTTGGTAAATTCCACAACAACCAAATCATGAGAAATATTCCATTTTGGGAGAGATGCTGTAGAAGGAGGTGCATCTCTGGAACGCTAGCCCTCTCACAACAAACAGCACAGTGTTCCTGAAACAACGGCAGCACTATCCCACATAATATGATATTCCCACACTTACATGTATTAAATTGCTTTGCATAATGCTGCACAAATTAAAGGAAAATGGGGCCAGTGAAGAGGAAATTTACTAAAAAATGTTTTCCCAGTTCAACTCTGCTGATCAGAAGGGCAGTTATGACATGTTATTTTTCTGTCAACTTTGAGTACATCTACTTGTAATTCCTGTGTGTATGAAAGAAAAACACTTGTAGGCAGGGCCTGCCCTCTCTGCCTTTAATTATGACATGAGTGCTTATTTTTTGAAGCAAGTGAAGGAAAAAGGCATTAAGCCCCTGGGGAGAAAAAAATAATTGCAAGATATTAAAAGTCTACTTCGTCAGGCATCACTACATCCCTGCAACTGATGACAAAATAAATTGAGTCTAACTAAATAATAACAGCAGGTATAAAAGTTTTATAATTAATACAGCCCACTTAGCAGATTTTCAGAGATTTTGCACCACATTTCACGGCTTTCCAATCAATATTTGCACCTCAAAGATTTGATGTGAATATTTCTACAGAATATCCAGACAGTCCTCGTCTCATTGGTATACTTGAAGCCATGTCATAAATTCAAGAGTTCATCTGGTCAGTGCCTTACTGGTATAAATCTTGTAATAGATAAGTTTTCAAATGACCTCAGACTGACTTGTGTTATTTCTGCAATGTCTTGTCTTGTTACCCCCTGAAAAGCATCAGAAGGGCTGTTTTGTCTTGGCTAATATAACCGTAGTCGTTTCCATGTGTAATGTGTAGGTGACTCTGGTAAAGAACTTGGAAGTGTATGGTTTGCATCCTGCAACCGTTGCCACTGCTTTGCAACACAGAGTCCAGGCCAGCACTGTCTTACAGCCCATCCCTGGAGCCAAGGAAAGGGTCCTGGTCCAGATTCAAGGAAACCAGATTCATCAAGTTGGCGCTTTGCTGCTCGGTACTGAACTCGATATTATTATCTTATTTTCTTATCTGTGTAAATCTATGGTTTGAATGGAGTGATCTTGTTGTTTTCTGTTTCAATTTCAGATCATTATCAAATTCCTCGCAAGTACATCCAAGGATTAGACAAAGCTCCAAAGAGTGGCAAAAAAAAGTAACATTTCACTCAGCTGTATCAGATGTTTGCTGTGTTTAAAGTAGCTCTGATGAGTGGAAACAAAAACAACAGTTGATTTTCCATGAATAAAAGTCTTATTCTGGAGATTAATCCAATACCACTGTGGTGTTGTTTTGAAGGGTTCAACTTCAGCTTCAGCTTGCTTTTTTCCCCCTTTGTTCACTACATGTTAATTGGTATCCGATGGTAAAACTAATGATTTGGAGAAAACTTTAAAACACCTTCGTCAGAATGGCTGTTTTTTTACGACTGACGATGTGAAACTTTGTTGGCACAACATTAAAGTGGCATATTTTAGCCATAAACAGCTATTTTGAAAGACTGGGGAAGGATAAGCCTCTCTGCTCTCTGCTATAGTTGGTAAGGTTGAAATGGAGGGTTCCCTGGAATATAGGGATTTTTTTTGTGGTTATTTTATGTTCACATGTGGAACCTACTAAGTGAAACTTTGCTTTAGTTACGTAGATTGTTTCAAGGTCAGGAGTCTTGTGGAATGACTCGGCAGATCGGGTAACACAAGGCTGTCAAGTGTTGCCTCATGCTGTTTTATGAGCAGACCCAATCAGGTCGTGTAGATGCAATTCTTAAGTTATGTCACACCTAAAAGTCCAAACATATCACTTATAAAGTATAATTCATTCAGCACATTTAAGGTCATGTGTTTTTTATTTGTGCAAAAAGCATATATAAACACAAAAACATGGATACAGCTGAAAAAGTACTGCTTTACTAGTTTTTTAGTTTTTTATTTTTTTTGGGTGGTAAGAGATTAAATGTGTATGGATTTACAGAGGGCTGTCTGTAGTTGTTTGAAGCTTTCTTCTGATCGTGAACAGCCCACCCTATGATTTCCACTGAGAATCAGATGACATGTCACACCTTTCTCACTTTGAAAATTCTAATTTCCTGGTCCTGCCTTTACTCTAAAACTGAATTTTCAAGGTAAACCTCCACTTCACACTCTATCTGTAAGACAGCCTCAGGTATTTGTATAGGAAACTATGAATAAGGGTGAACATGGTTGAAGCACTGACATATAACAGAGGCTGAAACCCTCATTACACTGAAATATCATCTCATAACTGCCACTACTAAACCATATCTCATTCAGATTGATGCCTTAGTCAATGCAGAGTCTTGTCATTTCCACTCTAAACGTTGTTCCTGTTGTATAGCCCAGCATTCAACGTATATGCAACCTAACTGTTACTACTAAATTGTTTTACTTAGTTACCTTTCTATGGATTAAGAAGTTCAGTTATGGTTTCACAGAAAATTGAGGGTAATTTTTTTAATAGATATTACAGGTTATTAATCAAACATATATATTAAACATAATTATGCCAGGAATTGCCAATTTGCTTTTACTGTAGGGCATCTGCCTCTGCAGCCAGTCTGATGTCCATTATGAACACAATCTACACATTTTCACTCTACATAAGCTGAAAACACTACCATTCTTTCGAAACTATAAAACCTGACTGATGAAAAATGAATATCAGCAGTCAGAAGGTCCTACTTAGAAAAGATCAGACTAGACAATGAGATGGACCAACTTTTGAGTTCTTTACTAGGACTTTGACTTTTAGAGCATATAGCTGTTGTGGAAAGTTCTGTTAAAGAACATGTTCACGGGAATTATGGCGGCCTGGAAGTCCAAAATAAATTTACATCCCCCAAAACACTTCGCAGGTTGACTGAAACACAATCGTTTACTTTGGCGGAAGCTGGATTTCAACCACCAACCTTTGGGTTACTGGACAACCCACTCTGCCACCCAAGCCACTGTCGCCTCAAACCTTCCTAAACTAAATTCCATGCTATGTGCAGTTATCTGGATAATATAAACATAAGCAAGTCACTCACATGTAAAGCTATTACACATGTTAGCAGGACATGTGGGTCTCCTTTTGTATGAAGTGTTTGAAAAGGAAAAACAAAGTACATTCTTTTATTTTCTTCAAACGTAGTTATTAATAGAAATAAAAAGATGGTGGAGCTGATTTTAACGGACTGCATTATGCTGTAATCTGTTGAGAAATACTCACTCTTCCATAACTGTAATTAGCACAAGATTAACAATGCAGCGTCATGATAGAAATACAAAGAATAGAATAAAAGATTTATTTTCTTAAGGTTTTGCTGCACATATCTGCAATAAACCAGTTTAGAGTGAGGCATTTGGTCCCACATGAAAGAGCTCAAGCAGAACCATTTTCTACAGCTTTGCGGCATCCTTATCTGATCCAGCCATCTCTGCACATGTGATTTCAAACCTCCTTCCCAGCAGTGATAATGGTTGCCAAGTCAGGCCTTCCTGTTTGTGTACTCAGGTTCTGGGAACCAAATGCAGGAAATTAATTTAGAATTTTAGAGTCTTAACATCAAACATCCGAGACGTGTGACAGGATGGATAACTCAGATCATCTCTTTTCCTTAGTAGATGGTCAGGATGGATAAAACATGGTAATAAAGAAAATTAAATAGTGTTTTATGGGGCGTCAGCCAGTTAAAGGCTTTGTTGTCTTCTGAGAAAAACAAGTCCGGTTATGACTGCCATGACAATATGTCTTAAATTAAATGACACCTGTGCAAACTCCAAACTCGGTCACAGTTATGTTTGGTTAAGAGGAAAAGCAGCGGTCCCCCTCCTCCCTCTATAGTTTTGTTTTCCAGTAAACTGAAGCCTGTCTTACACAAGCTAAGAACTCCTGGCGGAACTTGGACTGGGTGCAGACATACAGATACATGTTGATAGCAGCGTTGCTCAGGCACAGCATGGTGCCAGTGTCAGCTGCTACGTTTATCTGGTGGTTGTAGTCATTTCGATCCACAGAGTACATGTCCGTTGTGCGGAGGATGATCTGAGTTATAGCACGGGTGACGGACAGCAGCACAAAGCTCATGGATACAGTCACCAACAAAACCACAGATTTCCTCATCCTGGAACGAAGAATGGGTCTAACTTTGTGTATCCTTGGACTCAAATCTGCAGCGACGTGAACCCGGTTGCTGGCAGAAATAAGTCGCAGGGTCAATCCGTTAAGGGTCAAGATAATAACAAAGGGGAATATGTAGGCTTGTAGTGTCTGAAACCAAACCAGGCTGTGAATGAACTGAGCCGGGGCCTCTGGTTTATATACACATAAGGTCTGGTTGTTTTCATGCACTGAGGCATTTGACCAATAGTAAGGAACAGCAAAAAGATGACTGAAGATGAAGATTGTTGTTATAGTTCCCATGGCACATCTTGGAGTGCAGATTTTGGTTTTCATTTTCTTTGTATGGATGCTGATAAAACGTTCCACTGTGAACAGAACCACCAGCCATGTTGAGGCGTTGTAGGCTCCGTAGTTAAAAACGTCCCTGAGGTTGCACCATGGCTCATGACTCCAGTACGGCTCATGCTGGTGGTACTTCAAGGAAAGCTCCAGAACCACAATAAGGATCAGAACAAGAGTGTCAGCTACAGAAATTGCCATCAGATAGAGAGCACTGGACCCGGAGAGCATGCAGTTCCTCCTCCAGATGATGAGAAAGGTGATGGCATTGGCTGAGAAAATTACATAGGTCAGATGAGGCACCTTATGTCTGATATTGCTCAAATAACAAGAGAAGTATTTTTGTAGTCAATCCCTTAACTCCAACTCTGCCACATACTTACATGGGATACCCACAGCTGCCAGGGCAGGATAGAAAACCTCTTGCAGAGTAACCATCCAGTGTTTCCTTTGAGTGTACATATCCTCCACAGCACAGAAGCAGCCGTGAAATGCAGCATCATGAAAGCCTGGAGACTGAATATGCTCATCCTCCTCAGGCACCATACGGTCACTCCCACCTCATCTCATATACAATTCATGGCAGTGTGTCAACATCCTGGTGTTAGAGTAGCACAAAAGGTGCCCAAAGGGTACGGTGTGCAACATTGTCACAAGCTGGTGTGTGGGTCCCTTAAATACGTAAAACGAACTGGTTGCCACTGTTCAAAAAAGCACAATGTAGATGATTAAGAACTGATAAAAGAGTGGAGATCAAAGACACCAATGTTGTTTTGCCCCTGAATCATTCTGAGCTTTTTAGACCAGCAACAGAACTTTGAAGTCTATCTGACAGAAAGTGTAAAGACCTCAGAGCTGGACTGATGGGGTCTATTTTCTTGGTCTTAGTGAAGACTAAAGCTGCAGAGTTCTGAATAAGCTGCAGTTGCTTATTCCAGTGGTCTTTCAACCTCGAGGTCGGGAGATAAATCCTGGGGTCGCCGGATAAATATAGAAATAATAAAGCCAATTTATCACACAAATCCACCAGAAACTATGTTATCCTCCTTATTTATGAAGATTCTGACAGTTTTCCCGCTTTACATGCAGAGAAGCTGCAGGATGAGGAGGGCTGGGGTTGAAAACACCAATGTATGTTATGTTGAGGATCATGGCTCAAAACGTTTGAGAACCACTGGTGTAACAGATTTTTTAGTAGAATTGTCAGTTGCAATAATCTAGCGATTAATAATGAAAGCATGGACCAGTTTTTGCAGGTCCAGATGAGACATCAGATATTTCAACCTTGATAAAGTATTTTATATATAATAAGGTGATAGTGGACTTTGAGATTCCCTTAATGTGTTTTTAAATCTGAGTCCATCACTACACCCACATTTCTGGCCTGGTTGGTGGTTTTTAGGTGTATAGAATGAAGCTCAGAGGTGACTTTTAATTGATTTTCTTTATTGATTCAGGTTGTTTTTTGTTTATTTTTTTTGGTTCAACTAGAGTGCAAAAATCCTGTTAAGACAAATTAATAAGTAATGTACTTAAAACGCAAGTGAAAAATAAATATCAAATCCCTTTGTAGCTACAAGAATAAACAATTTACCACAACACATTCACTGTGATGCTCAGTATTCCTTTTTAGCACCTGGCTTCACATCCTTTACAAATGTGTCCAAGTCTTGGGCTGCTTTATCAAAACATTCAGAACTAAAGGAACCCCTGCTGTTAAAAAGCACACAAACCTGCAGAACAAAGGCTAACGCGGGAAATGTCTCCTGCTAAAAGTTGGCATGTGATCACAAAGCTGTATATTTAACATACAGTATTGTATATCTATTTACACACTGCAGTAGACCCTTTCATTTGTAATAACTGTTCACTTCTATGGTACCATGATTTATATCTTCATTATCTTTTAAAAAGGTAGATTGCCTGAGGAAAGTACCTGGGCGTTCACCTAAACAACAACCTAGATTACCAACACGCAGGCTCTTTTACAAGAAGAGCCAAAGCATCCTTCACCTGCTGTGCCGACTTTGAAGTTCAGGAAAGCCTCTTGGGACATTTTAAAACTCTACCGTGGCCTCTGTCTTACTTTATGGTGTGGCCTGCAAAAGCAGCAACACCACGGTGGCAGAAAGACATAAACTGAACAAACTGGTGAAAAGGGCCAGCTAAGTTGCAGTCTTGACCCCGTGAAAGTGGAGGAAGACAGGAGGATGATAGCAAAGCTGTAATCAGTCATGGACAATGCCTTCTGTTCCCTACATGAGCCTGTAGCTGGCTTCTTCCCCCACGGTGCATAGCAGAGAGGCACTGCAGCTCCCTGTAAGACTCCATAATCTTGCTTGCTCCCAGCAGAGCTGATCATCTACCCACAACACAGCTCATCATTATGCAATATCTAGTTATAACTGTACATATACACATTTATACCTGTTTGGTCTATAGCTGTCATTTTGCACTGTTTTCTTACATGGTGTTTTATATAACCGCTCTTACTCTTATGTTTTATTTATATAGAAATAAAATTACAACAATCAAATGCCTCAACAATCAACATCACAAGGAATTAATACGGGCTGATGGGAGGCTTTTCCTGTTTGGAAGTGGCTCATTCCTGACAGCAAAGCCTAACTCACATTCTAAATAAGCTGGTAGATGAGTCCTGTTTGCCATTAAAAGTCTTCTGAGGTACTATCCAGCTGGATTTCTTAGAAGTTTCTGCACCTTTCTGCATGAGTCTCCCAGGCTTTTAATAAGACCACACATCTCAGTACCTCTATAAACTACTCCAAATGAAGTCTGCTAGTGTTTAACAGAGACTCTGCTTCTTAACAGTTTCTCAAACTGATAAGTCAACATATTGTGTTGTTAGCTTTTTCCACTGATGGATCACTTATAAAACTTCCATTCTAAGCCAAAGTGTTGTCTCGTTCCTGTTCCTCTGTCAAATCTAACAGCCTCTTGAGTGTCCCATCCAATTTGGCGAAAACTTCAGATACTTTATAAGCCAGAAACTGCTTGTTTGAATTTCGTTCACATTACTCACAGAGATGGAAAGTGATTACTGTTTAAGCTGAATAAGCCTTATAATGGAGTTGACTCATTCTGAGTCAGATGTCCCTGCTTAAAGTCATATTTTGGATTTCTTAAAATGTGGTTTGCATCAGACCTGCCTCAAAAGTTAGTTTCTGGTCCTCTTCTCACACAATACTTGCATTCCTGAATGCAATTTATCTGTTTGCTTGCTGCCAGAAAGCATTTTTTTAGTCTTTTGTACTGTCTGACTAAAGTAACTTCTGGGAGATTGATTTACAATCAACTTATTCACTGTGGCTGGAAGCTAATGGTACAAGTACTAATGCACTTTATAAAAGGCACCAGATGGAGATGGATTGATTGATACTCTATCTATGATTGATACTTCAATCTTAAATCTTTCATTTCGGCAGGGGAAAATGTTTATGGTCATGCTATCATAGCCTAAAGCATAAATGAAACAGTGTAGCATAAATTACAAAAATATCAGAGAAATATTAATGTGTTGCTTCTAAAAAGTGAAATGGCACTGACACAATAATTTTACAATATTAATTTGTTTTCACTGTGTTTTGTCACTATGACAACGATATCATGACACCAAATACAAGCAACTTCAGTTGTTTGAGCCATTTTGCATGGATCTTTTTTTTGGGGGGGGGGCTTTATAGATGCCATTGTTTTTACCTCGTTGGTACCACTTTAGCCCAAATGCATGCTATGTGCTGTCGTAGCCTTTCAGTCAATGTATATATA
>JBBDHI010000014.1:8595154-8605568 GCA_037177115.1 Craterocephalus stercusmuscarum
GATATATATAGATATATATAGATATATATAGATATATAATATGAAGGACCAGCATGTTAGCATTAGCGGCTAGCCATTCAGTGCGGTATTAACTTTTCACATTAATAGTCTGAACTCTATCGCACCTTTCCACTCAAAGCTCCGGTTTTGGCATCAATTTCATTAGAAATTGATGCTGATGTGGTGGTTTGGTGAAAGTACTTTTGGCTAAAAATCTCCAAATCTCCAAATGAGCCTGCTGGTGTTGCTAATGGCAATCGTTATGATTCTGTCATGATTCATGGACAAACTTCTCTGGTCTGATTTGGGGGATGCAAAGAAGCGACTGGTTTCCTTGACCTCCGGTAAACTAATCACACTCTGGTTAGTGGCATGACGTCGTCTCATCTGATTGGCTGATCATTAAAAAAATAGTCTACAAGGGATGCCAGCCTGGTCTGGCCTCCTTTCCGACACGATATGATTTAAATTAGTGATTCACCACAAGTGGGCGCTGTTTCAATGGGAAAGACGGCGATCTGAGAAACGGTGAGGCAATCCTCTTTGTGTTCGCTCTAAAATTAAGAGTTTCAGAACAATGACAGCCACGGTCTGGAAATTAATAAATTAATGGGCATAGACAAAAAATAGAGGCGGCTGTGCTTCCCTTTGCTTCTGGGAGAAAACGCCACTGCTTAAATGGCATCTGGATGGTGGAGACTTTAACGGCTAAATGAGGCTAAACAAAGACAAAAGCTGGAAGAATATTAAGAATAAATAATGATGCATACCGTGTGGGATACTGCCAAAGCTGTTCTGTCAGGGAAGAGACTTAAAAAAGCTAAAAAGTAAAAATAAAGATCAACATTTGCCCCAACAAAATCCTCTGATGAAACAGGAAGTGGACAAGATTAACTGCAATCTATTTTATATTTCATTATACATTATTTACCTATTTTATATTGACTCATTTAACTTATTTATGTCATCAAACTATTCTTATTCTCCATAAAGTATTCTAATATTCTTATATTTATTGTCACATATTTCTTTTGTACTGTAACATACAGTACAGAAACCTCATCTAATCATACACACAGAAACATTTCCGTAATGGTGAAAGTCTGCACACAGGAATCGGTGCTTGGCTCATAATCTTGACAAGAGTGAGTGTGTGACATTTAAAGCAACAACAAAGAATCTTCTGTATCTCATTATGATGGATTTGTTTTACAGGTAAATCATGCTGGTCTGTGGTTGGCAGAAATGTCAACCTTCTCACTCAGTGTGTGCTGTATGTCTGTGTGAAACTGTGACACAATTCTCTGAGGATGCTCTTTAATATGTTGAAGATGTGCAACAGAGTGAAGAGAGACACTTGTATGAAGAGCTGTGATTTTAGGTTTAGAGATACCATGTTAGCGTAAACATTTGTAGATATAAACTAGGAAGTTTGTTATGTCTTTGAAAATGTTACAAAAATTTTAGATTTTAGTGTGTCTTTTGCATTCATGTACAAGTAATTCAATTCAATTTTATTTGTATACCACCCATTCACAGTTATTGCACAGCATTTTTTGAAGATTCTTTCCAGTTAAAACCTTTTCATTGTAGTTCAACTATAATCCACACCAGTCTCATTTGTAATACCTGTGTTCCTAAGTCAATTCATTAAAGAAAAATACTAAGCTGAAGAAAAAGATTGCATTGAGTGCTCTCTTTGATTTAATCACCAACCCAAAAGAAGAATGCGGTGGCGGGCAACCATTGAGAAGAACAGCATGTAATGGCAATGCAGAATCCATTTTATATGTCTGAACAAAATCCAATAAATCTAAATCATTTTAATACAACAGCTACAAGTGTTTGTCATCTTTTCTGGTTTTTTTTGCTGTATTTTGTTCCGCAAAAGCTTGTCACGCGCTAAACATCGATATTTCATTCCTCAAAAGCAAGTATTTATGTCAGTGAAACTGCCAGAGCCATCAAAATGAAAAGTCCTGTCACCACCAAGAATGAACAAGGTACTTGTGTGGCTTTGTCATGTTTTCATCCTGACAGTCGGACCTGAAACCTGAAAATGCTCAAGACAGCACCATTTACAGCCATTTGAAAACCACAGTAATGTTACACGTCACTGTTTTAGGGTAACTGAATACATGACAGAATACATTTGCTTCACATTTTACTTCATATACTCTTTGCCATCTTATAGACATTTATTCACAGCATTGTGAAAAAAATTGATAAACACTGTTCAGTCACTTCTACAGAACAAACCCAGACTATAATCTTTAAGTAGAGTATTGCACAACTATAAACAATATACAGTACTGCTGTAAGTACATAGTCTACGGTACATACTGAACTGGATGTAACGGAACAGACTGAATCACTCCTGCAGTAAAAAATAATATATTGGATGAATAAATTAATTAATCACCCCTATGCATCATGACCGTTTTGTCTCTGGCTATACATGTTCATCCACATCACATCTCATATCGTCCTGTGCAATGCAAGAATCTCCCTGAGTGGCAAATCCACCCTCTGCAGTACTCTGCTGTGGTGTCATTTCATTACATACATTAATAAAATTTGTGACAAATTTTGAAATCTAGTCTAACTCTTTTGAGTGTAATGGCTCACAGATGGCTAAATGTTGCTATGCATCTGGCCCTGTCAACATCTTCACTTACAAGCAGTGACACTTTCTGCCTACATCCTGCACTTGACTCTTCTAAATTATGAGGTTATTCACTTATAATTTAGCCATAAATTCTGAACCATAATCACTGTTCGGGTCTTGGCTCATCGTTCTCATTGGTGAGATTTTAACTATCCTTATGATTAGCTTAGTGGCAAAGACAAAACCTGCTTTCTCAATCTAGCGGCTATAAATTGAGCAGACTATATTTGCCATTTACAAGAGTAAAACACACCAAGGAAGTTCTCCTTACTGCTTCCATTTCCACCTAGCTTCCATAACTGTAACTAATTAACATAATTAAAACTCAAAGTTAGAGGAAAGCATGTACAAAACCCCTTTTCACTTGGCGAAGTGTTTTCTCAGCTATTTGCCACAATCCAACTTACATCTGATGAACTGTGCAGGTGCGACTTGGACTCGATAGGCGGCAGTAATAAAACATACAACGTCGCCGCTGCACTAAAAGGAAACAAAGAAGAAGAAGACGAAGAAGACGGAAGAGAGGGTGTCAGGCCACGACCTGCTTCCATAGTCGCTAATAGTTCGGGTGGAACAAAGGTTACATAACATCGAATATTGTGAATTCAACTCAGCTTTCTGAATCCTGCAAAGAGACATACTCCGAGAAGAACACTTGAGCAGCTTGTTAACCGTGATATTTTGACTTTGGCTCATCATTTCACCAATTTCAGACGGTAACGTCATTGTTTGCTAATTATGCTAGCTCCTTGCCGCGGAAATGCTGTTAGTGGCCATATTGGCACTGAGAACTGAACGCCTATTTTTCAGCGAAAAACAATCTGCGCCCCTGTTAAGTAATGAATGTTTTTGTTAACATAATGTTTATTATCGCACACATTTTTCGTGCTTATTTATACTTATATCATCCATTTAGACGTCGTAGTTGATTGTCAAAAACCTTAAATCAAGCTGAAATTGAAACGACGGAGCTGTAGCTTCTGGACGTGGCTAGTTAGCATTAGCTTCGTGTCGAGTTCAACGCGTGTGTGACTTTGCCAACCTCCAAAGTCATTTTTAAAGCTTAGCTTAATTTTTTAAATTCCAAATGGACTAAATGGATCAAATATTTTCTTAGCGTCATTGTTCCGGGTTTTACGTAAATTTGATGGAAGTCTTAAAGGAGAAAATCTTAAAATAGCTATCCTCTTATCATTTTCATCGGGCGTTTTGGTTGGCCTTTTAATTGTCCTTATATGCTGATCAGTGATTGTAATTTTTCTTTTTGTCTGTGTTTACAGGATCAATATGGCTGATGACTTTGACGTTGAGGCCATGCTGGAAGCCCCATACAGAAAGGTGGGCTGAAAGTTACAGAAACGAGGCCTATATCATTGTTATCTTGTACTCCTTTATTAGCTCTTTGTATTTGCTATTGTGAGAAAGTTAACTTACTTGTTGTGTGGTGTGATTAAGTATTAAAACGTAATACAGAATTATCAATAAATCCACATCTATCTCTCTTTATAGACTTCCCTAATGATATCTCACCTCTACTCCCATGAATTCATCTTTGGTTCCACTGTGAACTGTGAAAAAAAAGGAAGGTAGTTATTGCGCATATACTGATGTACTGTGGTTCACTTAAGGACTAAAAGATTCAACCTAGACCATCCAATTCCTATTCGGTTACAACAAGGTGAATGCCAGTGGTTGATAAGCCCTTCTTTACCTATCCAGCAAAGGAGGCAGTATTCTGATTTACAAACTGCATGTTCCCCGACACACATCCCCAATGTGCAGTCTTCACTGATTTATCTTTTTAAGAATAAAGATTTGCAGCAGAAAATTACCAATGTTTGTGTTTTTAACAACATGTTTGAAACATTTTTGTAATTTAGCCCAAACTAATTTTCTCATGGAAATAATCCAGCTTTAGTTGTAAAGTTATGGCCATTTCTGTGACTTAAAATAATGATAGTTAATTATACTTGGAGCTGCAAACTTACTGTGCAACAAAATGTTGAATGCATATTGCACTCACAAACTTAATTATTTTGGACAAGGCCTCTTGTTTTAACTATGTGAACGGAAGAATAGTCTTTATTTTATATTTCTATATTTGTTTATTTTTGTTTGACTTGATTATTTGATCGTAAATATGAATACTGCCTCTTTGCCATAGTCAGCTTTAATGTGAATCAGCATCTTGATTTTATTGCATGCTACACAACAACATATCAATATTTAGAATTACTGTAAAATAGTAACATCTTTCTAGTGTCATTGTTTTATATAAAAATGCATTTTCACTAGTTTAACCCATCTGAAGTAAGAAGGTTGTACGTATTAATAATGCAGACTGCAGATTATGGTAGTGTTACAGGTGGCTGATTTAATCTTTTTATTTATTTTCTTGGGCGTCAATATTACTAAGAAGTGTGAATCCCTGTTTGCTTCAGGGCAAGATGTGTGACAGAGGTGGCATCGAGCTCTTACAGTCCAAGAACGAAAATGGGTGAAGATCACTGGACTGACACCAACCACACAGGATCTCTTTTAGTGGCCATGGGCCATGCGTGGTCACATGATTAGGCACAAATAGTGGCATTGGTACGACCTGTTCGAGTGGGGGTGGGGGGGGGTGGAGATGACCTGACAATAGTCAAAGCTTCCTAAACTCTGCTAATATGTTGGAAACTCTCCCTTAATTTTGCATTGTTGCATTAAGTACTGAGAAGCCTTGTAAAAATAAAGAAACAAGAGTGGGAAGGGAAACTATTGGGGTGATGGAAGCACACTGTCCAGACTTGACAGTAGGAAGTTTGTATTATTATAATTATTAATTAAATATATTCTGCATTTTCTCTTGTCCCACCCCATCCCCCCTTACCTTTGACGCCTTGAAATGTTTCATCTACGTCCTCATGATGTTCTTCTATAAACCTTGCTTAGGATGAGAACAAGTCCTCTCATGCAAACGGGCACGATGAGCACAACAAAAAGTAAGCTTTGAATATCCTTTTTCAGTAATACTTTCAGTTTTGGTGGATATTTTATTATTATTATTATTATTATTATTATTCATTTTTCTTGGCTCTGCTTGTTACATTCATATTACCAGAATTTGGCTCATGGCTAGAACTGATTCCCCATTATGTGTTACAGGAAGAGAAGGAGTCGAAGCAGGAGCCGAAGTCCAGGCTCAAAAAAGAAGAAAAGCAGAAGCAGATCCAAAGACAGGAAGAAGAGCAAGAAGAGGAGCAAGAGCCGAGAAAGAAAACGCAGCCGTAGCAGGGAGCGCCATCGCAGTCGATCCCGGAGCAAGGATCGTACTGGGCGCTACAAAGCACGGAGGAGCCCCATGTACGTGACCTCTAGAGTCAAATGCAACACACCACTCATAAGTAGTTTGCTGCAGTCCAATAACCTTATGATAATGTCTGTTTTCATTCATCTTATTGGTATTAAAGTATCCACTCATAGGATGTCTGTTTAAGCTGTGTGGTGTGAAGAAACATTTTTTTTTTTCATTTTATCTTGTTCATATTACAAACCAAAAAAAATCTGTGCTTTTTTTAAATGTATGTATTAATTTTCTAGCCGGAAACGGTCCAAAAGTCGGAGCCCCTTTAAGAAAGAAAAGAGTCCGGTCAGGTAAGATGAACTGTCAAGTTTCAGGCATTTCATGATCATAGTTTTTGGATTTTGCTATGAAATGAACGTATATGGAGCTATGTACTATTCACATAATGATTTGTTGTCTTTTTCATGGCTTTCATATTTGACTTTTTTTTCTGTCCTCCAAAGGCAACCAATTGACAATCTAACACCAGAAGAGAGGGATGCCCGCACAGTTTTCTGTATGCAGCTTGCTGCAAGAATCAGAGCTCGGGACCTGGAGGATTTCTTCTCAGCTGTTGGAAAGGTGAGTTAAATTTTATTTGTTTGCCTTGCCAAGTTGACAAATCTGAATAAAGCATATCTGTATGTTAATACTTTTTCCATATATAGGTGAGAGATGTACGCATAATCTCTGACAGAAACTCTCGAAGATCGAAGGGTATTGCATATATAGAGTTTGTGGAGTCCTCTTCGGTTCCGCTGGCAATTGGACTCACTGGCCAGAGACTTCTAGGAGTGCCCATCATTGTCCAAGCCTCACAGGTAAATGTCCTGACTTTGTTGTAATTTGTGTGTGTATATATATATATATATATATATATATATATATATGACTATTTTTACTAGATAGGATTGTGCACCAAACGTCTTAACAATTAATGCAGTTAAAAGTATACATGGTAATTACTATTCTTACACAAATTAAGACAAATGTTTCTGTTTTTAATATTTTCTTGTGTAACCAAAGCAGTTAATTATTCTTATATGAATTTACAGGCAGAAAAAAATAGAGCTGCTGCTGCAGCTAATAATCTACAGAAGGGCAGTGCAGGTCCTATGCGTCTGTATGTGGGCTCGCTTCACTTCAACATCACTGAAGAAATGCTGCGAGGGATCTTTGAGCCTTTTGGAAAGGTCAGGAATAAGCCTCACAAGACTATTAACTCTTGTGAATTTGTTTATCACATTCATCTTTACTGTTTTGTTTCCAAAGATTGAAGGAATTCAACTCATGATGGACAGCGAAACTGGGCGATCCAAAGGATATGGCTTCATTTCGGTAACTTGAATCTGTCATATTCAACAGTGCTGCTGTATTGGCCTCCAGGTTCACCCTGTGACCTCTTGACTCTTTAAAAGTTTGCAGATGCAGAGTGTGCTAAGAAGGCGTTGGAACAGCTGAATGGTTTTGAGCTGGCTGGACGGCCCATGAAGGTGGGGCATGTTACAGAGCGCTCTGACTCATCAACAGCTAGCTCATTCTTGGATAATGATGAGCTAGAGCGAACTGGTATCGACCTTGGCACCACAGGACGCCTGCAGCTTATGGCTCGGTTAGCAGAGGGTATGTTTCATACATCGGATAGTTCCGATTTTCTTTTTTTAATTTAATTGCCATTTTGTCTACTCTTGGAACAACCGCTACATGCCTTTTGCAAATTCTCTCATCCTGTACAGGAACTGGTCTGAAGATCCCTCCTGCAGCTCAGCAGGCGCTACAGATGACTGGGTCTATGCCCTTTGGCAATATGAGTGCTCCACCAGGTGAGTACCAACATGATCCTACTTAGTTGTTTTACTTTTGGGGAAACTCACCGACTGATTCATCATTCTTTTGACAGTTCCAGCTCCAAGTCAAGCTTTGAATCTGCCTTCACAGCCACTGGCCACACACTGTCTTCAGCTGTCCAACCTTTTCAACCCACAAGCGTAAGGACAATTATCATGCACAATTTAACATTTGTCCAAACTTGCTTAGAATTATACTCTAATTCATATCTATATACTACTTGTAGTACCTCTTTGTATTGGAAACTGGTGGTTTAATTGTGGGTTAAGTGTAAAAGTTGTGGATTTAGGCGATGCTAGATGGTAAAGTTTGTATGGAACCCAGTATGAAACAAGAGAAACTTAGTGTCTGCCAAGATTTCCAGTATGTCTATGGACATGTTAGTATTGTTTAAAGATGGTCTTGAAAATGATTAAAGGAATACTATTATTCTCCGTTTTGTAAAAAAAAAATTTTCTCCCACTCTTTAGAGAAAATGATCCTGGCTGGGCTGCTGAAATCCAAGATGATGTGATTGAGGAGTGCAACAAGCATGGGGGAGTTGTTCACATCTATGTTGATAAGAATTCTGCACAAGTAAGTATAAGGGATTCGTTCAACTTTCAGGCTGTTCAGAATACAAGTTATTTCTGACAACAGACAGGTCTCATGTTTCTTTCTAAATATCCTGTTAACAGTTTCCTTCCTACTTTTGCTGATACAGGGAAATGTGTATGTGAAGTGTCCCTCTATACCTGCGGCAATGGCAACTGTAAATGCACTTCATGGACGCTGGTTTGCAGGTATGTCATGTCAAGCTTGTGCAATCAACAGAAAAAAGTTACCCCCCACCCTTTTATGCATTTTATCTTCTCTTCATTCCAGGTAAAATGATAACGGCTGCCTACGTTCCTTTACCAACCTACCACAACCTTTTCCCAGATTCGGTAACGGCAAAGCAACTCCTGATGCCAACACGCCGATAGTTGGAGACATGTTTGAGCCAGTGTAAATACATACGTTTGCATTCATAGAAATGTCATTGAAGCAGATGCATCCAAATTAGTTGGCTGTGTGTAATAAAGTGGCCTCACATTTACCATTTAATTTTTTTTTTCCTTTTATTTCTGAAGTTGCTTTAAATTTTTGTGTGTTTGTGTTGTAAGCTACCACTGAGAAGTAATCTGCAGGTATCCATTGGTCTGTTTTTAAATATTAGTCTTTTCTGCTTGTTAAATCAAGTTTTAGATTTAAAACATGTTACAAAGAATTACAGAAATGTTGGATTATTAGGACTTAAATGCCAAAAGTATTTAAACAATAATCCTTTGTAACTTTATACAGCCATAAATCCTTGTTTTTGTATGAAGGCTTCCAATAAATTTGGTGACTTCACAATTTGTTCCTTTTGTTGATCTAGGTTAAATTTAAAATGTATAATTCAAGTCTTAAGTGCATTGGACCCCATTTTTTCCCATTCGTAATTTAAAGATTTTTTTTACAACTTGGATTTAAACGTATTGGCTGTTTTATAACATTGAAGATGCATGGAAAATGGTGTAATTCATGGATACTCCTGTTGGGTCTACAAACCACATTTTACATAAAATGGAAATAAAGACCAATTTGATATGAATTGAGTACATTGTCATGTCACAGTGGTGATCCTGTTGTGTTTGGAGTATGAAGAATCGTTTCAAAATAAAAGCGCCTAAAGATTTTTTTTTTTTAACCAGTTTAATCATGTTTGATAGTAATCTTTCACAACAGAATAGACTCCACATGTATGGACTTAAGGAAACCAGCCCTTATCTATTGAGTATAACTGCTTATTTCTCAAAGGCAAGTTTCCAGGTGATAATTTTATCAAGAGCATGTTACAAAATATATACACCACTTAAAAACTGAACAGCCAAACCATAAGTGAAATATTGAAGCTTAAAATCATGCAAAAAAGAAAAGTGGAACCATGATGAATGGAAAGCCCATGGAGGTCTGGATTCAGAATCATACCCAAAATTGGAAATATCAGATCACATGCTGACCTAACTTCTGTGGAAAATCCTCAAGACAATTAAAAATTTAGTGTACATGGCCTCCAGTATGGGTGTGCCCCTGAAAGGGTGACCAATGTTTTCCAGAGGGAATCTCCTACTAGACCTGGATCAGTTGACCTCTGGACAGTCAGGTGAGATGTGGCCCCACCGGATGGAACATAAGTGCTAGATTGGATTCAGGTCTTGTTAACCTTCAGTAAAGTCCATAGCATCAGTGCCTTCATCATGCTGGAACTGCTGAGACACTCCAGCCACATGAGGCCACGCATTGTCTTTCATAAACAGGAAACCAGGTGTCATTGCAGTAGCATAAATTTCCAACAGTGGGTGTAAGGCTCAGAAATGAATTCTGAGAATTAGACCAAATACTCCATCAACCACCAAAACAATTTGTTTGAAATTCATAGATTTCTAAAGTGCTGACACCTAAACATTTAGGTTTGTCACTCATTCCATACACAATCCTTATGCGTTGTACCTTATCGGAAATGTGACTCATTAGGGATTTTACTGATTTAAAAAAAAAAGGCTCACTGC
>JBBDHI010000014.1:8632682-8653676 GCA_037177115.1 Craterocephalus stercusmuscarum
ATCAGCTTCATTGTTGATTACCCTCAAATCAGAAGTTAGATGACATCTTTCATATTTGTCATATAAATGCAATTGCTGCAATTGGTTTTAATATAGTAAACATACATGTCTATAAGAAACTAAGTGGCTGGGTACTGCAACAGCTGATATACTGAATGAGGATAATCAATAATGAAGCTGATAATGATATGAAATACACAGATGGATTTATTTAGGCTGAGATGACCAAACATCACAGTTGATATGGCAGTGCGACATATCATTAAACACGCACAAGATATACATATATCATACATATACAAGACACTCAGACACATGCAAAAACAATTAGGGGGTACAGAAATGGTACCATACAGGGATGCAGGAGGGACCTAAGAGACTAATTTTCCCTCACCTGAAATCGACTGGACTAAGGATAATAAGTTGTAATTATAAAAAAATTACACACCCCACTCATTGGAATGCAAATTGTGACTTGTGTTGAAGACAGAGTTTACAATCTTATTTTTTAACTTGATCCCAAAAATTATTGTTGACATTTTCACTAATATATTTCATTAAGAACATCGAATACAATAATTAGGCACTGAGTCTTAAAGATTGGATCTTTCGTAACAATCACTTTTATTACTTACTAGTCACCAAAGTTGCAAATGTCCTTTCAAATAAAATTTATTGTATGCCATTTTTGCATCATTATGATAATATCTATCAAAACTGACTAAAACCACATATATTTATTGCCTTTCTGTTTCATAGGAAACTTTTTTAAGACCTTACAATAAAAGCTAGATATCAAATATACAGTGGTGGCACAGATGATAAAGTATTGTGCTCAATCGACTGAATAAATTAAGAATTCACATTTCCACACTTTTTTTTTGCTGTTGTCTGGACTTTGAGCTTTTAGCAGTGAACTGGTCAAAACACTTTAAAAAATGGTCAGCAATACCTTACTCAAAGAGTTCAGTTTTGTTCTTTTTTTTTATCTCTCTATTGTTTGTAGAACACAAAGACAAGCCCAACAACATCACCCACAAAGCCTGTGCTGTAACTCAGTCTTCAACTTTGTGAGCTGGTCTGCAGAAAGTCCAGTGATGCTCCACGGTGTTCTCGTTTGCACGCTCACTCATGTGATGCACCCGCGTGTTCCGAATGGTGAAGCCCTGTTTCATGATGTAGTCCATGAGGTGAACCCTTAGGGACACCTCTTGATGATAGTCACATGGTCCAAAAGTAAATGACACCTGACAGTCTCTGGTGTCCATCATGTGTTTGTTCCACTTGGTGAAGTTGTTGGAAATGCCTTCTAACAGGGCATGAACCTTTGTTGTTATTGTTAGCTGTGTAATGATGACAGCAACTGGGTTTGAGTATTTTGACAGTTTCCTAGTGCTAGAAAGCTCCACCACCTGCTCAAAAATGTCAGGAGGGTACAGCGGCTTGGGATCATTAAGGCACTGGATCAATGGTTCGATCTGGTAGAAATCTGCCTCTTTTCTCAGCAGGTCTGTCTCTGTGAAGTCCACAGGAAGGGTAAGCTCAGATGTCCGCAGGAAATTCAGGATGTACCGGAATAGTGTTCCGTCGCGATCAATGAAATAATTCCCCTGGGAATCGCGGGTTGTGGGGAAATCGCCCCGGAACATGGCCCCCAACATGGAGTCTGGATAGCGCTGTAGTGTGGATAGACTAGTGGTGTACAAGTGGCCTCCCACATTCAAGGTAACAGGAGTAGTCATCTAGAAGAAAAGAGTTTATCAAATTAGCAAGCATACTGTAATGTCTCTTGCATAAAATTTATATAGAAGGGGGGAAAAAAACTTTCTCAAGTTATCAGTATATGCAAAAAGGTGTGTAAGAGTTCACAAATATTTCAAAAACTGTCTCAAAAAATACAGTAAGCACAGCTTTTATGAATGCAGGTGCACAGCATTGTCAAAGAATACATTTTAGAACAAATGCAAGCTAAACTTACGGCCTAATTAACTGAACATTAATATATTTTTTTTACCATAAACTCTGGGGATTGCTTTAATTCCAGCTCGATTTCAAGCCCCACTTACCCTATGTCCCCAGTCTCCATTATCCATTTGTAGAAGAATACCCACTTGATCAGCACCAGAGTTGGAATAAACAAAATTGTCTCACCTTAATTTTACCTGTAAAGAAAAAAATAAAGTCAAATTTACAGATGCTGTAACCAAAATATGCTTCAAATATTTGTTCAGGCTAAGTCAAATCATAAGGCTTTTTTTTTTCTTTCTTCAAATTATATACCTTGCCATCCAATTGACCATGTCAGATTAACGTTTTACAGGGGAGACGCTTTCCTTATTATGTTGTTTTCAAATATTTATGAATGATATTTATTTTTTACAGTTGGGTTATGAGTTAGATTATTTCAAACTCAGACTTGGAGCAAATTTCTAGAAATAGAAATTGTTCACATTAGGAACTGGAATGGAAACATTACTAATCATCATTAAGCCTCCAAAGTCTAAGTGTTTTGAAGCAAGAAAAACAACAAAAACCACATTTGCATTTCCCTAACAACTGTCAAACACTCTCCCAGTGGTCACTTCCTGTGTCTCACAAACACTAAAAACTAAAACATAAATCTCTCTCAAACAAGGACAATTTGTCACAGGATGGGGTACATGAACATTCATAATTACACAGCCCTTTCCCATAATTGATTGTTTAAAGTTTTTCTATGGAAAAAAATAGTGCAGATGTGATTTAGCAGTATCATTCTTACCACCAAAGATATTTTAATTTTGGCAACACTGGAGGTTCACTCTCCAAATTCAATAGGTTATGATAGACCCTAATGTGATGCAAAGATGCAACTGGATGACGGTGCTTTTGACAATATATACCTCTAAGCTAAACAATGAACTTTACATTTCTTTTGACTGCATAGAGAAGTAGAAACAAGTCTCCAGAAAAATTTGGCTCGCGCAAATCAACCCCTTTTTTTTAACCACAACCCCCTTTTGCTTACACATTAAGACTCATATAGAAACCCTATGACATATTTACAGTGTTGAACAGGGTGAATCCTTAAAAAACAGCTACACTATGTCTATTAGCTAATATTCTTACAGCATTTGGTGGCAAGGAAATGAAAGAAAGAGACAAAAGCAAGCAACAAAGTTTTATTTTTAAGTCCAGTTATGTTAGTAATCAAATGTAGGTTTGGTGCACTTTTATAAGACTCATTAAGTACAAGGAGACTATGAAGCAGGAAATGTGTAACGTAACGCCTGCTAGCTTGGCTAACTGCTAGTTTCTGGCTAGCAAGCTAACACAGATAGCAACCCATTAATGCTAGCTGCTGTTACAAATGGGGTTAACATTGAGATTGGGACCGCACTGATTGAGACTGAAATAAACATTTACATCCATGCCTTACCTATTCTCTTTAACACTTGCTTGTATTTTCTTGTCCAATATGCGCGGCCTGCAGTCGGTCAGTGATAAACGGGATAGTCAGGCAGTCTTTTATGTTTGCCGCTGGTCTCACCGGGCAGCTGCTGTCGACTCCAGGCTGCAGCAAAACTGCGCACGCAAGGATGATGGAGGGGAGGTCCTGCTGCACCGACAGGCACCTCTGCAGAAACACGTACGTGCACACAGACCCAAACTGGCCTGCCACTGGGACACAATGATCTGTTTTTACACCAAAGATATATCAGCACAGTAGAGAAGAAACATGAAACAGACCAAAAATGCCCAAAATGTGATACGCAAAGGGAGGAGGGACAGAAAAAAAATATTATGCAAACACTAAAAAAAAAACGAAAATTAAAATGAGATAATTAATTATATACCTGCAAAATAGGAACAAAGAAACAATCAATAAAATGGATATTGAAAATAAAATAAAATCGACCATAAGTGAGTTTTTTCAAGGTCCAAAATAAAAGAAATGAACACTAATTGGAAATGAACAGCCACAAACGGTCTTTGGATGTTTTCTGTTTTGTGTCAGTTTTAGCCTGGATGTCTTGGTCCTCTGGGAGATGAATGTGGAATTGCTTACATGCATGTGTGTGGGTCAATGGTTTAATAAATGTGGTCGCGAACACATCAGCACATTGGGACACAAATCCATACAGAGAAATCCATTGACTTTTATTTTCATGATGCAATTAACTCATTGAGAATGTGTTATTGTTAAAGAAAGACTGAGTCTTTTCTGCTGCCTTAGTATTTGCTGTGTGCATGTCTTCAGCATGTAACCATACAGAACAAATGATGAATGTGAATAAAAAGACATGTCCCAAGTTTTCTTTCTTCAGGATGATTTCTTTATGCCACTCCTGGCATTTTGCTGCATGATTATAAATTCCAGGATGAGTTTGGCTGTTCGACAAGGCTTCTCCATCACCACAGAGTGGCCACAGTTATCCAGCAGGTCCACCCTGCACTCAGGCAACACCTCTGCGATGACTGTAGAGCCAGAAACATCCACCACCTGGACAAATATGGGACAATGAATATTTGAGACTCCAGTCACTCCACAGAGACATCAACTGCAGGGGAAATTTAAACTGCCATCTTCATGTTACAAGTTTATACACACCCTTGTGAAAGGATTAGTTTAGAAGCAGAAGCTGCCAGGCGGTCAACCATAAATTAAAACAGGCTTTGGAGCATTATTGTTATTGTTACCTGATCTTGTTTGCCCCATATCACTTGTAAGGGTGTAGTTATTAGGTGCAAGTGCTCCTGTAAGGCATATCTTGATTTCTGTCCAACTATCTCCATAAACACTGCAGGGGGAAAAAATGAAGAAGTAAGACATAGCTCTTATTTTCCAACATTAGCTACAGTCTGCTACTACAACTGCAATTACACTGAGCTACAAAGCTTCAGATCAAAGTGAAAGTACCTTCCTCATAGAATGTGTTGTGAGGTTGTCGGACGTCAACCAGTCCTTGAAGAATCTAAAGCATACAGTACAATACACAGATTAAACATGCATAGAAATGGGCAAGACATTTTTCCTGTTGTTCTAAGACAGATTATTTGGATAAAGAAGTGAAATTCACTTTGCAAGTGTGGACCTGACCTGCTGAGGAATTTTAAAGCGGACATGCGAACACAGTCTGAACATGTCCTCCATTTCTTCAGGTGTGGTGGGGATCAGCGGGATGTTCAGGGTGTAGTTGCTGTGCTCCAGGTCCTGTAGGTGATTATCAAATTTTGTCTCACATGGATGTCTTATACCTAGAAGATGAAAAAGTCCTTTCCAGATTAGAAACTGATGATGTATGGACAGTAAAGAGGTGTTTGCTCACCTTTTCAGCCAATGTGCACAAAAGAACCACCATACAATCAGGATTCAGACTTTTCCACTGTGTGCTGATAACATTAGAAATGAACCTTTTTTTGTTTGAGAAATTAAACATTTGATTCTTAAAATTGCAGGACAGTTTTCCAGTTTGCCTCAGTCCTTCTTAACATTGCTCAGACTTGAGACCAAAAGCATTTATGGACTTTGTTGCATATGGTTTTGTCTTTGCTCTGTTGAGTTTTCTGCTGTGCATAATAAATAACTATAAACAATAGCAATAAATAAAAGCAAATAACTTAGTTCAATGAAAACATTTTAGAGCCCATGCATCAGCAATCACTACAGAAAATCTGTTTGTAATGTAGAGGATCAGAACCAGTTAGTTTTCAGTCAGCTGTCCTGGCCGATCTTTTTACTTTTACTTTAAAAAACATACTCTTTCTGACCCTGTTTTAAAAGTACTACAATATACAAATACATAAACATACACATGGGCAGTTGGGTGACTCACCGTCTGGGCAAATGAGAGTCATACTACAGATTTTTGAGGGATAGCAAGCTGCATAGACCCCTGCCACGTTTCCTCCCATGGAGGTTCCCACCAGATGGAATGGTTTTCTGTTTAAGCGAATAGTTTCTACAAACTAAGAATGATGGGCACAAACAGATTTAAGTTAAATGACTGAGGGATCAGAAAAATACACCCCTATATTTCAGAGTGTCTTCCTCGTTGTACCTGATGGATTCTTCTGACCTGTCCCTCTATGGAATAATCCTCAGTGTTGGTGCGTGTGGTCCCCTCATGGCCGGGCATGTCCACGCATATGATGTGCAGATGCTTTGGCAAGTACTGAAATAGCAGAGGAGGACAAAATACGGCTTTATCCATTTAAAAAGTCTGACTTTCTAAATGAATATCATTTATGCACAGAAACATTTATTCTTAAAAAATAGTTTCATTTCATATTCCACTAAAAATACCAAATTTGAACTGCAGAGAATTATGTGCTGAGATGAAGTCTGCTGAGTCACTTTTAGTTCATAACAAGAAACTGTGTGTTTTTAGTCAGTCCAACCTTGACAACAGTCAGCCATGTGTCTTTGTGGGCAGAGAAACCATGAAGCATTAAGATGGAGGGTCTCATCCCAGGCTTTCCCCTGTAGGAGTAACAGAAGCGATAACCGCCACAGTCTGCATAGCGCACCTGCATGCCCAGAGTCCTCCTCCAGTACCTAAAGACAAGCAGGCAAATATGACATTAAAGACTGAGCCATGATCTCAGTGAAATTTTAAATATAGACCAATTGTTAATGCTAAAATACCCCAAAGGGTTTTATGCTTCAGTCAGATGTGTGACTTAGCAGCGCTATAAATAACCCTGCCTCTCAGCTCCTCAGTATGTGTCTCAGAAGCCATGTAGCTTTTGCAAAGATAAGCTGGCATCCAAGGCAGTCTTAACAGAACACCAATAAACTTGTATGTACATGTTAAGACTTGCAGTAGCTGCAACAAAGGAGATCGTTTTCATGATGGGGGGGGGGCTTCCGTTAGGCTTGAGTTTATTGTAATAAATGACACTTATGCACAGGGCATCTTTCTAAATCACATTATTAAAAAAGCATCATGCGTAAGCGGAAGAATAATGGAAAAATTAAAATGCATATTAGATCAAAAATGTTTTAAAATTAATTTAAGTATAGATATCAAACTATGAACTGAAAATAACTAGAAATTAACAAAAAAAAGCACTCATTGATTTGTAGTTGGCTCATCCGTCCACTACATTATACAGTTTACCAACCAGTAATACACTTTAATAAGCACAGCTGGCCAGAGGAAGAAGGAAGCCAGGAAAGCCAGGATGGGGATAGCCAGTGTTCCTCCAGCAATGATGAACAGGTTGACAACATCCAGATCAGCTGCCATGGCTGACCTAAAAACAAATGAACACGTACACGATGACCACAGGGAGAATCTTCACTTAATACTGATGAATAAACGTTTTCTAAATGACTTGTGCTATTCACAATTAATAAATAATGTTTCTATCCCACACAGTTTGTTAAATAAATGTAAAAACTTACTTTTTAGACTTTCCTTTTCTTTTTCGTGTCCTTTGTCCAAAGCAAACGCATATGACCTGGATCAGCTGGAATGCTGGTGATTGCTTTTACTGAAAGAAGGTACCCCTTGGTTTCTTAAAAACTAAGTCTAATTTTAAAATGTCTAAATAATACAATTCTGTTTCTGAATTTTTAAATAAAACTAGACTGTGTGGAGAGCAGTTAGCGCTGTGAGATTATGTTTTCTCTGGTGAAACTCATTGATTATTTCTCATCATTAGGGAAAACCAGGACACAACATTCAGTCAATCTTTTAAAGTGAAAGCATAGATCCGACTTCGCTTTTGGTCAAGCTCCGACGGTGGAAAGGGAAAATGTATCACAAAGCAGGTTTGATCAACAAGCAATTTAAAAAAGGGAATAAAAAAGAAGGTATTTTCAGAAATATATTCCTGATAAATTCTCTGTGGGCATGTCTTTTTGGAAACTGGATCATGATAGTGAATATTTGATGTGGATATTTTTGGTTTTACCTTCCTTATGATTATTTGCGGAACTCTTCCTCGTTGTTATAGCTCAGGTTTTTTAAGATAACTCCAAGAGGAAAGGAAGCTTAAAACTTTTGCCAGTGAATATTTGGTGTAAATTAAAACTGAAATTATGTTTCAATGTTGGATAGTTGGAAGAGTTTCACCTTGGGGTTGTGAATATTTTTTGTAAGTGCTTTGGGTTTCAAAAAGGGATATTTATAAGGTACTTTGAATGGAAAACAGGACAGCTGGGAAGACCATTACACATTAGCATCAGCCTGTCTCCCTGGAGGAAGCCCTGAAGAGTCATCACTTTAAAGTTAAGGTTCAGATCCAGACTATGTCGTGATTTTTAAGAAGAAATGCTCTTTTTTTTTCTAACAGGAAACATAAATAGCACCCATAATTAGTTCCTTCTAAAGCCTTCGTTTAAAAGCGTTTTCTCACAGATACATTTTGCTGTTAAGATTTGGTGGTAAGAAAGAACTTAGAGAACAGTCTGACCATTTTCAGCTTGACAAAACATATTTACATCAGTTTACAAGTTTAAAAAAAGGCCTGGACTCACCACTGGGTGTCATGATGAGGCTGGCTGTGGCCCGTGCCCTGTTTACAGCAGGGATTTATGTTGATGGTACTTTGCATGTTCACCACAGCGTGTCATCACGTCCACAGGCATTAATACGATACCACATCTTCTTCCTCTATATTTTATTGGGCAGCTATGAAATATTTGGGTATTGACTACTGATGCAGCTGTGCACAGATGTGGATCTGGTTCAGACTGTCTTTAAGTACACATTGAGGGAGTTTGCTTGACTGAAGGATTAAAACAACTGACATGTCCAAAGCATCTCATAAAATTGCCTCGAATGCTGAAAATGACTCCAAACAAATCCATCCAATAGTGCAAAAACAAAGCGTCTGTTGTTTCTGGGGTTTTAGATTTGGCCTATTTGTTCACAACTACTCATGAAAATATGAACATGGGTGAAATAGCTGTTGTATATGTAAGTTATAATTCTGTTAATTTTCAAAATAAATTCTTATCAAGGCAGTTTTTCTCCATATTTCTACACCTTCGACTTTTATCATGTTAAAACGGCTATTTTATTGGGAGCTCAAGAAGAAAAAAAATGGAGAGAAACTCATCTTATTTACCAAAAATGTATTCTGCTTCATGTCGCATGCAGGGGCCTGACTTGTGTGTGTTCACATTTGATCTTCTTAGGCCGGGTGGGCCTCGTACAATGGGATGGCTTGACATGCAACCAAGTGTAATTGGCCAGTTATTCCTGATGTGAGCATGCCATCATTGCTCACGCAGTAGATTAGGGCGTTCAGTACAGTGCGTATGAATGCTGAACCCGGCCAATAACTGATTAATTCTCTGTCACATCTACTTTCTTATGTCATCTATCTGGGTGTTCTCACTGTGTGTTTCACCCGATGACTCTTAGTTAAGTCTGGTTGTTGCTTATCTATCCCTCTATGAGCTGTGCTGAATGACACAGAGAGCCGAGCTTAAGAAGCATTTTTAGATCATGCCATCTTGAAGTTTTACTTGTACAGCTGATTCTGTTCTATGTATAAGAATTATTCTAAACAACTTCACAGTCAGTTATAGCAACATTAAAGACAAAAAGTCCTTGTGACTAACACCTGATCCATGACCAACTGCCACTGGAAAATGCAAATAACTGCTGATAAATACTGTAGGCACCGTAACATTCAGCTCATGAGGTCTGCTAAACTGTAAATGTGTGTATGTGTGTGTGAAAGTGGCTTAATTACAGTGGGCTGCTTACAAAATCTGCAAGAGTGTGAGTTCCCCATGATCACACAATGAAAACAGAACTGCCATCCTGCTGCATCTCTGGTCCACTATAGCTGACCCACATACAAACTGGGGCAGAACAAATGGACACTGTGTAGAGATGCTCCTCCTGCATGGCAATGATTCTCATATTAGGGTTTATATAGGACAGAGAAGTACCCACAGTGTATTCCCAACATTGTCTGAGCCAGACCCTAAAATATTAGTCACATTATGGTGCTGGTGAGGGTGTATTCCTCTCAGGGATTCCTAACTGGGTATTTCATGATATCTCAGTCTTACAGGGCTAGCAATTTATTCTGACATGACACTTTATGAGAATTGTGAAATTGAAGATTTAGTAATGGTCTTAACATCCTGTTGAGAAACATGATACTTCCTCCTTCACTGAGAAGCCATCGACGTGGTCATGGTGCTCACAGTGACAACTGATTGTTTAACCCTCAACAGAGAGGCTATCTCAGCCATGGTAGGATTACAGAAAGGGTTTCCAAAAGAGAGAGAGGAAAAAATTAATGAGAAAAAATAGGCTGTCCTTCTCCAAAGTAGCCAGCAGCATCAAATCAAATCAATTGCGCTTTTAGAGTTACCACATTTTCATTAACTTGGGAGATTTACGTAGTTTGAGAATCAGGAGGTTCTGGGAGCCATTTGCTGTCCCAGAATATGTCTGAATATTCCTAATTAATCATACATATTACTTTTCTTCATTTCCCAAAAAATTTTAAAGTGAATTTCTTATTAATGCAGAAAACAACCCCAGGGAATTGATAAAATTCCAATTTATTGTGTTTCCGTACAACTACATACAGCTCTTTGTGTTTTCTCATCATTGATCGAGGGCCATATGACAAGAAAGTATGTTTACATCGATTTACCCCATGAAGCTGATCTCGCAGGAAGGACGTCACGGGACTCTTGTGGTGAACTTGAACCACCCATTTTAAAAGTCATCTGCAGTAAAGGCATGCGGCCAGAAAAGACCAGCAAAGCAGCACATATGAAGTTAGCTTCCTTCACCATAGAGCAAGCTAGCAGGTAAAAAATATTTGTTCAGTTATGTACATATTTTCCTTTATCTAAAACTGAAACATGGCACAAAAGAAGAAAATATGTCAGACATACTTCATTCAGGGTTCCTCTGCAGTGACATCCAGCTTATGGAAAATCAAAGCTCAAATAATGAACACTGAGATCCCAAACGAAAACCTTCCTTAAAGTTTAAGTCCCACAAACGGCACCTTTCAGTCGGCCTATCGTTTTTATGCATGTACACGGAAAAGAAGAAATTATACACCAAATGAATATACTGATATATTATGTGTATATTTAAAGTTAAGTTTCAGGATTATTTACAAACTCACACAAGGAAAGTACTAAACCAATAAACCAATAAAGCATAACAACAATTTGTTGCAGTGACTACTGGTAAGTGTAGAAGAATGTACTTAAAATATATTGTTTGATGTTATTTGTTGTGTCATGTCTTCTCTTTGTATACAAGCGCTCTTTAATATACGATTACAAACTAAATCCCTGCTGCAAAAAACTTAAAAATGATTATTTTTTTTACATTGGCACAATAATGTATTTTTTTTTATTGAGATAGTGCCACAATACTCATTTGATCTGATGTGCTAGCAGCTTGAACAATCGGAAAGCAAACATGTTAAGATAATTCAATATGTTATCATCATGTAACTGAAAAGCAGGAGATGGAAGTCACATGCACACAATAGTTTAATCAGAACTGAATCGGAGAGAGTTGCTACAGTTCTGTTTAATGATGCTCTGTTGACAAGAACCAGTCCAAACAAACAATGCTTATCCTCACTGTCTTAGGTCAACTGTCCGTTCACATATCGCTGACCATCTACGGCATTCACTATGCACTCCATTAGGGCCTGTTATTGTGATTATTTTGACAGTTACATGGATGTGCTACAGGTGGAGATGCTCAAACTCCAAGAAATCCACCTAAAGTATTATCACAGATACTTAAATAAAATTAGTTAAGTGCCTACATCATTCTTACATTCATTAATGGATAATCCTAAGAGACAGACGGTAAACACATTTAGCCCAACCAGATATCCTCCAGATAACACATTTACATACTTACTGTCTGCACACAAACGGACATTCCTTTATTAACGTCTCTGCCATCTAAAATAGAGCATCTTAAGAATTAAACAGTTACATATGAGCCCTACAAATTAAAAGTGCAGAAATGATAGAGGGGGCCAGTTGCAACATCTGATGACAAATATGTGATTACTTGTGTATGTGTGTGTGTGTTTGAACAAGTTGTCCTCAGGTCCTAAAGAACACAGCAGCAGTCACCGCTGTTAGAGCCACAGCAACCGCAGGCCCCCAGATCATCCAGGGCTTCTGAAATAAAAAAGGCCACAGAGAAAAAGAAAATTTGAGTGTCACCAGATAAACGCGCTCATCCGAGGAATCGCCGAAGCTTTGACAGAGGGCGCTCGCGACTGAGATCAAGATAAAGTACGTAGAATGAAAAGCAACAAGAAGCACTTTCAGATAAAAAGGCATCATCAAGGCCAACTGAGAGGAACAGTTGTTAAGCATTAGCCACTCAAACAGGACAAACAGATGTCAGATGTTGGAACTGCATGATTAGAGAGGTTAGATTGCTGACATTTTTTTCGGGAGTTTCCCCTGAGGAAGGCATTCAGGGGGGAAATGGGGAAAACCCGATTAAGTCATGCAATGAAATAAGTAACACTGATGAAAATGAGAGATGTAGGCCGGTTTGACAGGAGTAATGTGTACCTTTCTACCACAATGCGCCGAAGCACCAATACAGCAAAGCCAGGATAAGGCCGATGACTATGGCTTGAACAGGCAGCAATAGGGACGTCTATGGAAGGGAAGGGATATTATAGTAATCAACTGCAATGGGACATAATTTGGTTGGGCGCAGCTTTATTAATAGGTCACTCACTAAGCAGCCTGCGCCTGTAATTGGTGTTTAAATCTTCAAGTAAAACTACCAGTGTCTGTTTCCAAGGGTGCCTTCACACATACAGATAGAAAGCCGTTGGTAATGTGGAACTGGATTATTCCCGATCATACATACAAAGGACTGGAGGTGCAGAGGGCAAATCCCATTTGAAATCATAATGAATTGTAGCTCTCTGGCCCAGCTTTCTGAATCTGCATGTGTGAACAGCCCATAAATGCAACAGTAAAAAAAAAACAGTAGATGAGTAGAGGGGAGCAGGATTGGTGAAAAACTAAACAATAATTATAATAATTATGATTTGTGAATCTTCGATAAGATTCACATTTTATTGCTGGAGACATGTCACAAAATAAACAGATGTTTACACAATGCCGGTGCAAATCTGGAAGCAAAGCTCATGCTCCCAAAATCAGAATAGTTGAAGATGTTGGCTCTTTCTGAATCTGCATTTGGTCCCTTTTTTTAAAGGAAAAAACAAAAAGTAGTAGATTATTGTTTCAACAATTAATGCATTTCTGTAAATATTAGTTAGATGCAGTTATATAACTTGTGAAAAAGATGCCTTCCTCTGTCCTCGGAATATCTGACAGGCAGGAACTCACCTTTGACCCATTTTCTTGTAATTCCTTCATGTTGGATTTACACTCCTCCAGTTGATCTGTGAGCAATTGTTTTTCCTGCTCGGTCTTCTCGTATTTCACCTTTAGGTCTGACAGCACTGTCTGAGCCTCCTCGTACTGCATGAAGCAAATGATAAGGTTTGTTTCCGAGAAAATTCCAGACCGAACAGGAATATTGAACATCATGTCAGTGTCACTGTAGATCTTGTTAATCTGTCACTTTGTTACAAACGTGTTTCCCTAACCTATATGGGCTGACATGAATGCACTACTGACATTTCTTTTTGTTAAACAGAGTCAGGTACTTGATGTAAAGAGCATTGTAAGAACTCTCTGTTTCCTTTTCCATTCAGCGACTGAGAGAGAAGGACATTGGGATGAATGACATGTGGTCAGAGCTGACTTCATCTCTGTTTTCTTCAATCCAACAATGCCCCCACTGTGTTAGTGTTACAAAAGTAGATGATCCCTATAGAGCCAGCTAATTCTGACTGGGACCATACAGAAGTACCAACGCCAGCGGACAGCATGTGGGATTTCTGGTTTTAGTTTCCTGTGTGCTTTGGGAAAAAACTGAGTTTCACTATTATCGTATTTCTTATTCTGTGGCTACTCTTGTATACTGGCCACCATTTGTGGATGAAACTTCTTGTGGAAACTAAACTGATGATAACAAGCTTCAACAAATTACAAAATGCATCAAATGCAGCATAAGACACTACGTGTCAAACTAAAAAGCAGTCATAACCCAGAGCATCAGATACCATCTCCTTGTTTAAGCGTAAGTTTTACAGGCTGACATGTCCATCTCTTGATTCTACTTTTTAGGAATATTATCTTTGTTTCTAGGAAAAAACATCACTTACAATTCGCTCTGATACAAAGCAGGTACTCTCAACAATGTTGCTGCTGTTCAGAATGTTAAAAATAATTAATAGAAACATTTAACTTCTGTGTCTTTCTATTACTTGCTGTCACATAAAATCCCAGCTGCAAATGCAAAAGGAGAAGAACCTTGATTTGAAATTATGCCATGGTTTCCAAGCACATCAATTTTGCATATTTTATCGCTGGGTTTGTACCAATATGGTCCACACATATGGATGCAGCTGGACCATGGAAATTGATAAAGGTGAATATCATTGAATTTAAAATCTACTGGAAATATAAAACAAACAGGCATTCTAGCTAAAAGGATCTCGTCATAGGATCAGTTTAATCGTGTTTAAAGTGAATCAATCTACAGCAGACATCTGAAACATTCCTGAGGGACATACTTGTCATGGTGATTAAATCATCTGTGTTTATATAGCTTTTGCTTTAGATTATATCTTCTCTAAGAAGAATAAGGCATTTGATTCTTTATATAAAAGTATGAATTTACTTTCTTTCCAAAGAAATGCTCTTGCTTTTGCCAAGAATGCATGATGAAGATGTCATTAATACTGTAAGACCATGTCAACACTGGCTCGGTAGAATAGCTCGGTCAGCAGGCCTGCTGATGCAGCTGCAGTTTCCCAGGAGATAAAATCCTGGTTATGCGAGCAGAACAAATCCTGTCCTCAGATTTCATACACAGATGTGCAAGCAGAGAAAGGAATCAGAGAATCTGAGCAACACTTACAGCATCTTACATGGTATCTTATAGGACAGATGAAATGTGAGTAACAGACTGTCAGGTTTCCATCTGGGACAATGTACCTCTCTCTGCAGGGCCTTGCTGTGGCTGTCGGCCTCATCCAGTTGGGTTTGCAGCTTGCTGTTATCCTGCTCGTGCTGGAGCTGCAAGGCCGCCAACTTCTTCTCCAACTCCTGCTGGGATCTCTCAAGAGCTCTGAGGCTGTTGTTCAGCTCAGAATTCTGGCCTCGCAAACTACAAACAAACGATAAATTAAGAAGAAGAATCAGGATTATAAAGACTTTATTGATCACAGAGGGAATTGAGAAAAAGGTTAGAATGCAGTGACACAGAAAGAGAGAAATAAAGTGAAAATAAGGGTGCAAAAGCTGCAGGATGACAGGATGAAAGGTGTGGTATACTGTGTATCAGTCATGCTGGGGCTAAATCAAGCCAGTGGGACGGAGGAAACACAAAGGTGGGGGCACAGCTACGCCCAGGGAGATGTAAATCAGTGCACTGACCTGACAAGGTCTTTCTCCAGCTGCTGCTGCTTCTGCAGCACCGCCTCTTTCTCACTGCGCAGTGCTGCACATTCACTCTGCAGGCTGGACTTCTCTTTCTGGTGACTCTTGAGGAGTTCCTCCTTCTCCGCCCTGAGAGAGGCACATTCGCTTTGCAGACTGCTCTTTTCCCTCTGGTGCTTATTTATCACGTCTTGTTTCTCAGAGCGCAGGATAGAGCACTCCTTCTGCAGGCCGTTACACTCCACCTGCATGGACTGCAGCTCACTGGCTGGAAGGTGGAAAAAATGTTTTATATAATGATGCGTTCTTTGAGCAGATGCTTTGTTCTTAATTAGCTTATAGATTAAATCTAAAAGCAACATGGAACGTTTCCTTTTTTTTTTTTTTTTACAATTTCTGAGCTTAAGCTGGTTTGTAAACAGCTAAATATTATATGAAGATAATGTCTCTTCTCGGGCGAAGCAAAACACAAATCTGAAGTTATGCAATACCCATTTTACCATAAATTTCTACATTTCAAATTAAAAAAATACTACACCCCAGTTTAGAAATATGCCAGATTTGTTCATCCTTATGCCTGTCTGAGCTCCATACAATGAAAACACAAACATAATGTAAATAAAACCCCAGGCTCATTGATCACACAGAATTTCTTGGTAGCATGTAGTACCTTGTATTTCTGCTGTTTTCTGCCACTGATTGCTCTGCTGCTGTAAGTCACGCTGTAGGTTGTCAATCTCACGCTCATATTTGTTGGCAGTCTGACGCCACTTGTCCAGATCCTTAGAGGCGGTTGCCAGGTTGGACTGGATCGTGGTGACGTCACGTTCCCGCTCAGCAGCGGCTGCTTCCAGGGCCCGTTTCAGGGACTTCACCTCATCTCGTGCACTTTGTAGTTCATCGCGTGAACTGGAGGAGCCATCTAATTGCTCTCTGAGAACCCCCATCTCATCTTGGAGCTGCTGCAGCTGGCCTGTCCACACCAAGGTCAGTGGTAAGCAGATAAGCAGTGGTGACTTTCACCAAATCTGCTACAAAGCAGAAACTCTAGCAAATCTCCAAACTAAAAAATGTACCTTGAAGTTGTTTTATCTGTTTTGCACATTTCTCAGCTTCCTGTTTATTTTCTTTTCTCTCTTCCTCCAGGACACCTTCAAATTATAAACACAATTAATTTGGAGCAGAATAAGTGTAGGCGTGGCCGCTGTTTATCTAAATCTAAGAGGATCCATCTTACCTTGTAGCTCCATACACTTACGCTTCTCCGTACTAGCTAGCTCCTGGGCCTCTTGAAGTTCCCCATTCAAGCGCTGAATCGTTTTTTCGGTGTCGCCAGAGGATCCCATGTTTGATCTGGTCAGGTCATCTAATAAAAAGCCCCATAGAGAACAAAAATGACAACCCCATTCATAGGATCTGCTCTCCAAACAGGAATGTGCAGCAGTGGGAGCAGAGCGTCTTATCAAACCACAAACAGTGACACAGAGGAATTTGAGGTATGACATGACACATCGGGCTAATGATGGAAACTCAACCAGTTACCATAAAAATACAAGGATAACACAAATGTTAATTCGGTTACAGTCCCAAATATTTAACCAGGACTGCTGGGTGATTTCCCAAGATACTGAAATGGCCTATTACATAAACTAATTGCTAACCCAGAAATAGAAACAACTGCAGCTATCTGCATTTTCTTTTCAAGCTTTCCCACTAAATTGCCAATAACGTCAGCCACACACAAGTCACTGGCACATCTACATTAGCCATTAATAGCAGCTTACGTAGCTTTAAACAGTACACAAAGCAGCGTTGTCAAGGGTCTGTTGTGTTTCCTGGAGATAGAAACAAACTTCACAAATACCTTTGCTTTGCAAATGCTCAGTGAATATCTTGATCCCCTAATCTATCACAGCAGAGATGATCTCATCTCAGACAGAGCTTTAGCTAGAGGCCAAATGCAAGAGGTAGGACAGGTCAAGCACGAGCACCATAAATGGACACAACCCAGCACTTGGATTACGACGAGATGCTGCAGTTGTTGTTAAAATTTTAATGCCACGGACTCCGGCCCGCATGGCTGATTAATCACACAGATCCGTACATTGTTGTTGGCGTCATCAGATGCTGCTGATAGATGTCTCTAAAATTAACGAGCAAAGGCTAAGAGCTGGTGACACCCTCTAAAGCACATGACCACCCTGCTGTGTGCCAGACAAAGAATGAGAGGGCAGTGCTCTCCCCAGTATGTGGCTGCATGCTCCGTCATGTATGCATATGTATGAGTGAGAGCCAGAATGTGAGTGGGTACTGAAAGTGCGTTGTTTGTGTTCACTTTGTCTGAAAGAGGAATGCTCTCTGGAGACGGTAGGGGCAGTTAAAGGATATTTCAGAAGCGGGTGCAACACGTTATCTTTAGAGACATTAGTTATAATAGCCATTGTGTCATTTGGTGTTTGGGATTGACACCTGAGAAAGAAGTAATGGGATTAGTCAGAGTAAAAATACCTCGCAGACTAGTGGAGAATATTGAGCGTCACACTGCCTCAAGTGACGGCAGGAGAGAAAAAAATGTAGGAGAAAGTCTTTTTTTAGCACATGAGCTGAAGGCTAAAGAAATCACGGTCCATGCCGCCCTGCTGTCTGTTTCTTTCCAAATGAATGTGTAAGCAAACTGAATCAGAGGGATAGCACCACTCACACTGAATGTTGACAATATCCTCTTTGAAAGTGATGATCACACTCCCAGGGGTGATTACAACTACAAAATGTTCTGTATTTGACTAATTCTGAGAAATATTTTGTGCGAGATGACACTGAGTACACTGTTTGCCTTGTGTGTGCTGAGCATTGAAAATTCATCCAGCATGCAAAACTGATTCATTCACCAATGTGGTTGCAGATTTTGACGTGAATGGCCTTGCAGGTTTTCACATTCTTTGTACTGAATTTCCACAACATTCTGTTTTAATTAGTCATATAAATGTCAGAGGGAATGCACATTAAAATCCTCAGTGCAGAGAGACTCCGTCCCAAAATAAGCAGTTAGGAGGAGAGGGCTCAGCCTCTAAAACAAGGCCATTCACAGCACTGTGAGCTCTAAAGCCAACTAACTGTCCCCGTAGGTCCGAGCACTGGTCTTAACAGTGACTCATGCTTTTTCTCTACTAAAACACAATCATTGTGTAAGGCACAAGAACATCATTCTCAACCCATTCATTTCATTTATTTCTAGTCATACTGAAAGAAAAAGCTAGATTACCTTTAATCAATGATACATTGTTCAGAGGATCACTCAGCTCCTTCTGATCCATTTGTTTATCTGGGGGGGAAAAGTACATATAATCTTAAAATGGACACATATAAGTAATAATCAAACAAATAAATTAAACGGGTAAAACAGACATCACCATTGTTGTTAGGGATTTGAGAGCACTTAATGGTAAACAAAAAACTGCATGCTCATCTTTGAGCACAAAGCACTTTTAAAAGGGACAGCTATAACAGGCTGCACAGACATTTCCTTTGAGGACTAGATTGCAGAAAATCTACAAATAATAAGGCTGAAAATAAAACAAGGCATCAAATATTACCTTAATGTGATCCAGCAGCTACAGTACTCTGTGTGCTACGGCGGTCCCTGACATGAAGAACTCTTCCCCAACTACCAGATTTTTTCAGATGTAAAATGGAACAGTCCAAGCAATGAAGGGGGGGGCACTAGTGGGATGCACACACTGTGTACCTGACCTTCTTGATAATGATGAATTTAAACCAAGGGCGATAAAAAAAAAAAACTTGAAAAACAGTCAAACACCTAAAGTGTGATCCAAATGCTGAGATGGAGGTAAAAGAAAAGACCTTTATTGCACACAGGACCCCCCTCATTTCCTGGCTAAAGTCCCCAGCCCCTCCACACTAGGTCATGCATCCGTGTAGGGCATCTCGGAAGCTGCAGCTGCATACTTACACAGAGAGGTTTTGTTCAGGGTGCTGAGCTGCTCTCTAGCCGGTTGGTACTGATGTAAAAATCTACAAGATTACACAGTTGGAGCACCACTGTGAGGAGTGGGTGTTATGTATGTGTAGCATCCATCTTGTCTGTTGTGATGCTCCTCTGGCCATGTGTTTTTCTGGCACTTTTTTTTAGATTTAAATATAAACCGTTCATTAATATGCAATATATACTACATTAAAAAATTTTAAATAGTTTCCCTAGAATTTGACATATTGACCTTTGGGATTAGTGCTGTATATAATTCTGAGGGTTAAATTGCAGTGAAATAAAATATTTGCTGAGCTAATTAGTGCTACTCTGGAGAAGCAAAAAAGTTGAATAATTTGCTAAATACACTCACCGGTCACTTTTTAAAAATCAAGATTGCTTTTTAACTCAAATACCTAGTCAGCCATGGTAGCAACTAGATGCATTAGGCATCTAGACATGGCCAAACTGTGCATCAGAAAAAGGAAGAAAAGGGAACAAAGGAGATTTAAATGACTTTGATTGACGCATGATTGTTGGTGCCAGATGGTCTGGTAAGAGTATTTCTGAAACTACTAATCTCCTGGGATTTTCTCCTGAGAAAATATCCAGTAAGAAGCATTCGTCTGGACAAAAATGTCTTGTTGATGTCACAGGTCAGAGGAGAATGGGCAGACTGTGACAGAAAGGCAACAGTAACTCAAACGATCACCTCCAGAGATGCAGAAAAGGAAGCAGAACGGCACAAACTGTTCAGCCTTGAAGTTGATGGGATACAGCAGTAGAAGATCGCACCAGCCACTCTTGCCAGCTAAGAACTGGAAACTCAGGCTGCACTTCCAACAGACTCACTAAAATCTGACTTTCAGTTTCTCTCCACTTCGGTTGCAACACTTACATGTTAGGGTCGGAATGTGGTGTAAACAACATGAAAATATGGATCCATCCTGTCTTGTTTCAGTGATTGAGGGGGCTGGGGGTGTAATGGCATGCAGGAAATTCTTTGGTAAACTTTGGGCCCCTGTATACCTATTGGGCATCATTTAAACACAACAGCCTTCCTGAGTATTGTTGCTGAACATGTCCGTCCCTAGTTATAACTAGAGGTGCACATGACTGGTCCTCAAGAGCTGCGACTTTTAGATGTATTCCTTCTCCAACACACCTGAATCAAATGGCTGAATTGGCTCATATGCAGCAAGTCATTCAGCTCCACAGGCCTGCTATTATAACCAGATTGCATCCATCATCCGATGGCTACTTCCAGCAGGAATGCACCTCTGTTACAGAACTCAAATCTTCTCCAAGTGCCATTATGCATGCACAGCCAACAAATCTGCAGCAACTTTAAATATTAAATCAAAATCTCTGAGGAATGTTTCCAACACCTTGATGAATCCATGCCGTGAGGAACACAGGACCTTCTGAAACTAATAGGGGGTCAAAACCAGTACTAGTAAGGTATACCTAATACATTTATTGTTTTATTTTTATCTTTGTTTCTGTTTTTCACTATGTT
>JBBDHI010000014.1:8654690-8669275 GCA_037177115.1 Craterocephalus stercusmuscarum
CTCAATTTCAACAGTTATAAAGGATAAACATAAATTTTTCATTAAACTAAGTTCAAGTTTGCTGAAGAAAGGTCACATAAGTCTTTCACATTTGTGAAACAAATACCTGTACAAATTTTAATATGTAAATGTATGCATAGTTGAAAGAGAACGCTTGCAGAGGTTAAGCTGTTGCAGCTGGCTGACTGATGGAACATAAACCCATCAAGAAGGCTGACAGGTAAAACAATAAAATGGATGTGAAACTACTTTCAGAAGGCTGTTCAACAGAGGTGCTAAAAAGAATTAAAAGTAGCCTACAAACAAAATGGGAAGGTTGTGGAAGATAAAAATATTGGCCAACCAAGGAAAATGTCAAAAGGACAGAGAACTTAAAGCAAGATGCCTGAAAATAGTAAACATTTAAGCAACTGTTGAGATGGCGTGCAAAACAACCTGTCTTTAAACATAAAAAGGACAAAGGAGTTCAGAAGGAGCCTAAAAGGAGATGAACCTGTAAATCTAGATAGATTATGAATGGAGTGGGTGAGTCTCTAACCCCCGAAAGACTTTTACGGGCTGCCACAGCATGCCCTGCAGAACTATCAGTCAACACTTGCCTTTTCCATCAATTCTTTACATTGCTACAATTATGCTGTAGTGTTTGCAGTGCAAACCGTCATTCACTCATTTAAGGAAATAAATAAAAATGAGTCAGTATTTGGGATCAAACTGCTAGATTCCAGCTCAAGAAAAAATAATTTGCTTCCAAAGAAATTTAAGCTGGAAGGTTTTTTTTCTGCAGGTCCAGTGACACATGTAAAGATGATTGCCTGAAGAAAAAACAAAACAAACTTTCCTAAATAATCGATAAGGGGTTACATGTAGGACCAGGGAAGATGCCAGTTGCCTCCTGATTAAATTCTACCGAAATTTGCGATGCTTTTCTTATTCATTCATTAAATCAATCAAATTTGGGGGGGGGGGGGGGGTATTAAAAATAATAATGCCTCCAGAGAAAATAGAGTTAAAACTTTTCTTCAGGGAACATACTACTCAGCGGCATGGCCAGCAATGGTCCAGATCTCAGATCTGACATTTACTGAATGAATTTGTGGTGAAATATTTGAATTGCTTTATAAGAACGTTGGACCTGTTAAAGAACATTTTAACGGTAAAAACGTTTAGAAAATCCATAGGAGCTGAAACAAAGTAATATACTAACTAACTAATTAAACTAAACTAAATCAAATAGCCCACCACTAAACAAATAACAACACCGCGATGTTAGTATTAATTGCCTGTTAGGGCTATTGAGGCTAAGCTACTTAACGCGAATTTACAGTAGAGGTGTCACTTAGTTCAGTGTATCCGTGGCCAGATAGTGTAAACTGTAAAACCATGACGCAACAACAATCAAGAGACATTGTAAGAGAAAAATAGCCTGTTCTCGACGTGGAATATTTTGAAACAGTAGTGGGTGTTTCCTGTCTAAGAGCAGCGGCCAAGCTGGAAGTCAGTCAGTTTACTCGTAGTTTAGCTAAGGTGATGCGTACTAGGCAGCGCTGAAGTCAGGAATTAGGACACAACCAAGTAACTTTTCAGGTTTGTCTCCCCATCGCTGAGCTCATTTGTTTTCTGCTCCCCGATGACTCCCGCTATCTCGGCTTGGATTTGGAGTGAGAGGTTTTGGCTTCCTGAAAATGTGTCCTGGGCAGACCTGGTGCATCCACCGCCTGGAGTGGAGTACCCCAGGCTGGAGGACATGCTGTTTGCCCTGCCTCTGGCTGTGGCTGTTTTACTACTGAGAGTGCTTTTTGAAAGGTAAGAGAGACCCCTGTTCATTGTTCAGTTTTTCTTTTCTTTTCTTTTCCTCTTTTTTCTTTTGGCACAGCATTATGTTCTCCTTTATTTGTGTGCATGCTGTGGAGGCACACAGGCTCTGTGGTGGTTTATGGAAGCAAATGAAGCATAAATCAAAAAGGGAACTGTCACTTCCCAAAAGTTGCAACTTTCAGGAATCTTGATAAACGAGTCATTGTATGAAATCACTCAGAAACTACTCCTGTTATGTACCCTAGAGCGTAATGGGCAACAACATACCATCTCTTTTTAATGAGAGAATTCTATGGAACTCTGCGTTGCATTTTTATGAATCTAATCACTGGAAACAGATACTTTGTCACTAGTCTGGTGTAAACAGATGTAGCATTCTGCTGATGCGGATTTAGCAAGCCCTAACTTTTGGCACAACAGGGTAAACTGACCAATGAAAGGCTGAGCCAAAGCTCTGTTCACTCTGCTGCTTTTCATTTGGGGCTGTTGCAGGCTGTGGAAACTATCCCAGTGTTGACATGGTATAAATGAATTTTAGTCTTAACACTGGTCAGCTAAACCAGATAATCTTGTGACAGTCATTAGCATTTCGGGTCTTCCCTCCCATACAAAGTTTCCCAAACTCACATGACGGGTCATCACGCTCTGTTTAGACTAGGTGCTACATTCTTAAGGACTTCTAACCCGTCCTTGTGTCCCTCCTAGCCTATATTATGCTCTTTCCCCCTCCCTCCAAGACTAACACCTTTACCCTTGTTGAAATAATGTTTGTAGGCAAACAGTGAAAGCCTAGCAGTTCATGTAGTTTGTAACTTCTGTCTATGACTGCCATTGACCAAATGTGTCCCTTAATAAATGCCTCTCTTAATACCACACTGTGTCTGTGTTCCCACCCTCTCTTTTGCCCCTCTGTCTGTGTGTACACAGGCTAGTGGCCAAGCCCTGTGCCCACATACTTCAGATTCAGGCGGGAGTGCCTCGACGAGCTCAGCCCAATGCTGTCCTGGAGAGGCTGTATCAGTCCAAAGCGGTACGTTAGCCTGTGTCTGTTCTGTAGTTTATTACATGCTCCGATGCACACAGCAGCATGATGTTATTGGGTTGGTACATACCATTACAGGCTTAATTATATGTTTGGTAAATACCACTTGTATGCATGCAAAGTGCTAATTAGTGTGGAGGTTTTTTACAAGCTGAGACTTTGGAAAATGCAAGTCATTTGACGATTGTCCGTTACTGTCTTCCTTTAGTGTCCAGACAAGAGGCAAGTGGAGGGACTCTCCAAGCAGCTGGACTGGGATGAACGGAAAATACAGAGGTGGTTTCGTGTCCGTAGAAACCAAGACAGACCCAGCATGCAGAAAAAGTTCTGCGAGAGCATGTACGTCCATTCAAAGGTTCCTCTTCACTGTCATGTAGTGTACATTGCCTAAAAAAAAGTGCTTAATTAACAGCACTAAAACGTATGCAGGTGTTTTTAATTCAAACACTTCTTGGGGATTGCAAAGTGGGGAGTCCTCAGATGGACTAAATACCGTCAAGGGCTTTTACTATGGTTGCATTCACACCACATGCTAGCATTTGAATGAGGCAACATCCAGACAACTGTTGGTAGATTTTTCTAAATCACTTTGGCCTAAAAGAATATTTAAATTTTTATGTCTTCATATTTCTTTTGTGAGACTAGTGTGCCATTTAAAAAAGAAAATCTGATAGTTTAATCTCTGTTCATAATAGACTTGAAGTGACCCATTAGTGAAGGGGTGTCCAGCTCTGGTCATCATAGGCTGCTGTCCTGCAGGTTTTAGGTGTTTCCCTGCTCTGATTGAAATTAAACGGTTTCCCTTAGCAGCTTGTTGTTAAGGGCTGCTGAAGCACGCTGACTCATTAATCTGATCCAGATGTGCTGCAGCAGGAAAGATCCAAAACCTGCAGGACAGTTGTCCTCGAGGACCAACTTTGGAGACACCTGCATTAAGACCTGATGCAGACTTTGCACATTTTGAACCTTTTTTAAGCCCTAATGTTCTTTTTGCTTTTGAATAGCGATGAACAAACCACAACATCAATCATTTACACTATCAGGTTTCAGTTTAATTCTTGAAGTGTTTATAGAAGATAAGATCTACAGATCTTACAGATCAGTGAGCTAAAAGGAAGAAAGCACAGGAATGAACATTTCAATCATTCTGCAGTGCTGATGCAAATGAGAAAAAAATTCCTTATGTCACCTTTACATCAAACAGTTAAACATCAAAACAGATACATCAAACAGAAAGCAACCGCATGAACTGTTCAATCTAAACAGGAAAAACCAGACAACCAGCTGCTACACCTGTTAGAAAACAGAAAACTACGACATCTTCAATAAAAACAAAACGGACAAATACTGGGAGCACCTTCAAAGGTTAGTACTGATATCCACATAGAAAGGACCGTATTGAATTTAATGATCCCTTTTTTCCACTGGTGTGATTGTCTCATACATACATAACCACATCAGTCTAGATGGTGCTGAATATGAAATGTTTGCATTGGCAGAAACGTGATCTTTGTATGTACAGCTTCACAGAGACATGTTGTAAACTCCTGCTTATCTGGGTTTCTGTCCATTCAGGTGGCGATTCACCTTTTACTTGGTGATTTTTATCTATGCCATTTGCCATTTGTGGGTGGTAAGTTGAGCTACAGTATTACATATGTTTGGAGAACATGGATATTGGAGAATACGTTTTGCTCATGTTCATGTATTTGATCCGTCTCTTTTAGTCACCTTGGATGTGGGATACCAGACAGTGTTGGTATAACTACCCATTTCAGGTAAGGAGCATACTTTTTGGTTGTTACTCTTATTAATCACGCTCCCACATTATAATATTGTCTGGTCAGTCTGGTTACTCCTTTGTCAACAGTCTGTTTGCTTCATTCCCTCCATAAGCCTCTGAGTCCTGGACAGTACAATTACTATATTGCTGAGCTGGCTTTCTATTCGTCTCTGATGTTTTCCCAGTTCACCGACATTAAACGTAAGGTGAGTCAATAAAGCACTAGTCTATGCTGCTTTTCTCATAGTCCCACCTCTAACTTCTTTGATATTGAGTATATTACACGTGTGACATTATTAGCTGTTGTCGGCATATGATTATGCATTCAGCAAAGCTGGTTGGAGAACAAAATGTTGCATTAATTAAGTCAAACATTTAATACTCTATGAAAAAATGTCCATAGATAAAAGTAAAACGTGAAAACGACTATGTGGAGAATTGGCTTCTTCAGTTATTCAAAAAAAATATCAGCAGATGCTTCTCTGTGAGCTGGTGTTGCCACTAAGCAGCAATAACCACGTTTAGGCATTTCAGTAATTGTCCAACATGACCCTTTTAAAATTTTAGCGTGCAAAATTCCTTTATCTGTTTCCAGTGATCTTGCAGTTGTGATTCCTTTAGCTGCAAGGTTGTTTGGAACGGGCATGTGATGTCTGTTTCAAATAATAACCAACAGTTTTTAGTAGGATTTAAATCCTGGCTTGACTTACTTGTGCCATAACCTTTCATTTAGCCTTTTTGAACCATTCCTTGGTGCTTAATTTGTTGAGGTAAATGCAATATAACAGCTCATTGCCTGCCATCCTAATCCTTCCACAAGGTTTGTTTTAGTTGTTGTAGAAAGCAGTGTCAATATTGATTAGTTTTAGAGGTTTATGTTTGCTTTCATTTACATTACAACTAACCTGAGCATCGCAATTATCCCTCTTTTCTTTTTCTGTCATCCTTCATTTCACCAATAACAGGATTTTATCATAATGCTTGTCCACCACCTGGCTACTATTTTGCTCATCACCTTCTCCTATGGCAACAACATGCTAAGAGCTGGTACATTGGTCATGTGTGTGCATGATGCCTCTGACATCTTCCTCGAGGTAACTGAATGTTTTGACCATTTTTTTCCCCTTTTAATTCTGACCTAATATGCTGGAGAACAAATTTTAAAGAGGGTTTCTTTGTAACAGCTGGAAATGCATGAATGTGAAAAAAAATGCTGTGGTTAATATCAATGTCATAATTTGCTTCTCACAGGGAAAAAAACATTTTTTACAAACATTACTGTGATAAAATGTCAATGCTGTAAACGGCAACACTGATATTTTTGTTTGATTTATTACTGTTGTGAATCATTGATGTCTTCTGTGTTCCCCAAGGCAGCCAAGCTGGCTAATTATGCGAAATACCAGAGGCTATGTGACGGCCTGTTTGTGGTGTTCAGCATAAGCTTTTTCCTCACTCGACTTGTCATCTTTCCTTTCTGGTGAGAGTCTTAAAACATACTGCTTCAAACTTTTATACACTCGAACAATAAAAGCCTATTGTTACCGAACGTGTTAGTAAAAATGTGTGCATTTGTCATAGGATTGTTTACAGTGTTCTGTTTGAGAGCTGGGACATTATCGGGCCATACCGGGCATGGTGGCTGTTGAATGGCTTGCTTCTGGTCCTGCAGGCCCTTCACATCATCTGGTTCTACCTCATCACTCGTATAGCTGTCAAAGCCATTTTCAAGGGAAAGGTTAGTGTTGTTTGGTGTGAAGAACAAGTTTTAACCTTGCTCCTCATAAAGGCAGAGGTTTTGCTCAGCTGGTTCCACAGCTTTGCTTTGAGAATGAAGACTGGAAGTCTGGAAACTGGAAATTCTTGTCACAGTTTCATTGAGATGAAGCAAAAAATCTCAGATTTTTTTATACTAAATACCTACAAAAATTATATACCAATAATTTCAACTGTTGTCTTTTATGTATCGGTGAACTTAGTCTGTTTATATTTTCACATGTTTAGCACAGTTAATTTCTCATACAGCAGCTAGCATGGATGCACACCTGCTTTTTTGTGACTTGTTTTATTGCTAAGAGTCATTATGGCTCCTGTGCTTGCCACTAAGCCGTTTTTTTTTGTTTTTGCTATACAGGTGTCAAAAGATGACCGTAGTGACATAGAGAGCAGCTCAGAGGAGGAGGTTGACTCTAGTAGTCGTAAAAATCCCAGTCAGAGCCCAAAACTGAAGGACAGCATTAATGCCGGTGTCCTTAACGGAGAAACTCATGACCACTGAGGACCCTTCTTACAATGACCTCCTGAAAATTTTTCTTTTTGGGTTTTTTTTTGTTTGTTTGTTTTTTTTGTCCCCACACAAATCCACTGAGGTGTTAAAATGGAGACATCTCCATATGTAGCATTCAGAGTGAGCTGCTTGTGCTTTATTGAAGGAGTCGTTCAATTTACAAGTTTACAAGTGCCTGTTTACAAAAGGGGACAGAAATGTGTGTGTGTGTGTGAGTTACAGAAACTGTAGAACTCCTTACAATGCTATTACCAATGCATGTAAATAAGATTTTCTATGTGGAAATGTGTAATGTATTTCACTGCTTAAAACAAATCACTGCAATATATATTAAATCCATGACATCTTATGTACTTTTGATTCAGAATTCTGAAGGTTTCTTGATAAAAGATTAAAGCATGAGTGTTGAATATAAAGCTTTTTATAATGAAAGTCATTCATTTGCCTTTTAGAAAATGTGTCACAGCAGCAGGTTTAGTCAATTAACATGAGATTTACATTAAGTATTCATGTTTGCTGAATGGAGGATTCCTCACTCTGTGGTAAAAGACAGGCAAAAATCTGTTTTGTCAGCAGACCCAACAAAAAAGATTGACCAAAGGCACTCTGGAGAAAAAGATATTTTAAAAGCCTTTATGAGACACTTTTCTGTAGCCTATGAGCACACAGTTGGCTGGAGAATAATCTTACCTTTTGAACACAGGTGCAGAGATTGCCGTTGACACCAACCCTAACAAAGACCCAGAGGGTCGCAACGCGCCGTTTTACACTGCTTTGTCATGAATAATAAAGGCTTTTAAAATATTTTTTTCTCCCGAGTGCCTTTGATCAATCTTTTTGGTGGGCTCGCTGACAAAAGGGATTTTTGCCTGTCTTTTACCACGGAGTGAGCAGTCCACCATTCAGCAAACATAGATATCAACACACCCCAGCATCAAAAGAGCACCTGGAGAAACCACACACAGTAGACCCAGCTGCACTCCCAAATTAGGGTTTTACATTAAGTATTCATTTGGTTTTTCAACTTTCAATGAATATTGATTGAATATATATATTTATCCACCAAAAAAGAAAAACATACATACAGGAGTCAATCATTTATTTAACAAAATAATATCACAAGCTCAGATTGTGTAGATTCCCCTCATGTTTCCAAGAAGCAGGTTGCAGATGTGTTGTTGGAGGGTCAGGCATCCATAGATCAGGCTTGCTGTGCTGTGCCCCAACTTACCGATGATCCAAGGATGGGATGGTTAAGCTGTGCCTGAGCAGCTTTTGTATCCTGCTCATGGAGGGTGCTGCAGACGTCTGTTGCCATATGCCTGGTATATTGAGTGGGTGGTACATGTCCAGTAACATTACAGGAACCCAGATATGTCAAATTCCAATATTTTGGATTAGATAAATCTTTCAATGAAATAATGTGATGTCTTCTGTCAGCTGCTTTTCATTAAACTGGCAAGTTGATAAGTCCTGTAGTAGTTTAAGGTTCCTCAGTAGCTTATTTTATTACACTCCTCCATCATGTCAAAAACCTCCTCACTGAAGTCATTGTACCTCAGGCTGAAAGAGATGGAAGCAAAAACAGGAGATTGATTCTGGTTCAAGTTACTTTCTTATGAATAAAAAGCATTTAATCTGCCACATCAAGGCCGTTTATAAGAAGTAACTGATGCTTACACCAACTCTTCCATGACGTGGCTTTCCTTCACGACTTGGACGATTACTGGGACAGAGGCATCGGTCAATGTGTTGTTTCTCATCTCCAGCCTTTTCAGAGTCTTGCTGGCCCTTATTGCAGCACACATGTCTTCAACGCAGGCATCTGTCAGTTTGGTCATTTCAACGCTGCGATACAGACCAAGCAAAGAAAATTAAATCAAACGCGCTATGATGTATTGAAAAATTTTTATAAAATGCTACCTACTCCAATTCCTCCAACAAGCAGCTTGGATGTGCAACAGCATCCCAAAGATGTTTAACCCCTTGGTCTCCCCCAGCATTAAGACCCACACTCAGGGACTTGAGTTGGCATGTCCCGTTTCGCATCAGTGAGCCCAGCTCCTTGAAGACTGGTGGAGTTAACTCGCATCTGGTCAAACTGTTGAGTAGAGCAGAGTATATCGCAGTTGTCTAAATTCACCTTGCTGTTTGATAAGTGTGTTTAATTTGCCACTAAAAAAGCAAGACAGTTGGTACAAGTGACCTACTTGACACTTTGCATGAGACATCCGGGTCGACTCAGGCCTCGGCACAGCAGCAGCCCCCCTTCCTGACCCAATTCATTACACGACAGATCCAGCTTCAACAGAGAGCAATGATCTGACAACAAGACCTCCATCAGATGAGAGCAGCTTGCAGCTGTCAGGCTACAATCAATCAATCTGAGATGTAAGATAGAAATACAGGCATGTCAACGATAATCCTTCACAACCTTATCAGTGTACTGTATGTCATGTAAAGCATAAAAACTGAAGTTATTATGTTGAAACCGACTTGCCTAATGCTTTGAAGTTGACACAATGGGTGTTGCAAGGCTTTGCACAACACCTCCAGTCCACTGTCACCAATCTCCTCACTGTCCAGGTTCACTTTTCTCAGCTGTGATTGACCGGAGCACAGAGCTGCTGCAAAAGCATCCATGGATGCCGCGGTCAAGTCACACTCTCGCAGGCTTTAAAAAAACAAGTTCCGGTCAGTCGCAAACCTTTAAGGAAGTGTAATAAAATACTGAGTCAATATCAAATGTTATTCTACGTACTAAAGATCCTGTAGTCTGCAGTGAGGACTGTGCATGGCTTTGCACAGCTTTGTGAAGCCAAGATCCCCAATGCCACTAAACCTGATGTGCAGTGAGTGTAGCTGAGAGGTTTCCGAGGTCAGCACAGAAGCCACACCTTCACAGCTGGCCCCTGTCAGCTTGCATACTGCAAGACTAAAAGAGAAACAATATAGAGAATATAACCATATTGTTTCTATGCCTTTCAGAAATTGCATAAAGACAAACAGAATCATTAGTTATTCTGACATTAATTTCTGCAGCTTGCTTTCTTTGAGTCCCCCACAAAGGATGCTGAAATCCTCATCACAGATGCAGGAATTGGAGAGACACAGCTCCCCGGTGACTCCCCTGCTGAAAGCTGAAGCCAGATGACGGACAGCACCAGGACTGATCTGTGATAAGCTAGGGAGCAAAACAAATCATTCTCACACAGTACAATCTAATGTGAAGGGGATAAGATGCATTTTTACCATGATCTCTCTAAACCTGACTTACGATATCCGGTGTGACAAACTCAACGTTGGAGCCAGGACTTCTGCCTTCTCCTCTGTAAAGTTTCTTGTATCCTTCAGATTTAAACTCTCCATTTCACCGAGGCATGTGACAACGTAATTCAGAGCTACACAATCCTGGAGGCTCAGGTCACGGTAAGCGGTGCTTGGTATTGATGAAGGACTCATGTTCTCCTTCACTAAATTCTCATTCTGAGCTTGGTGGAGCAGGTGGAACCATCTGTAGTGCTCATCTCTGTGGCGCCACCCAAGTTTCTCCTTCAAGCTGCTTCTTAACCAACTTTCATAATCCTTCATCTGATCAGGATTCAGTTTTCCCAGCAGGGTCTCCAGCGGTCTGTACTGCTGTGGCTCTGAGAGCCCAGATAAAAAGAAATCAAGGAACTTTGCTTTGCCTTCATGCTTTTCCAGCAATTTCTTCACACCTAATGTGGACTGGTCCAAAAAGAAAGCAAGGGCCAAAATGAACTCTTGCATTAGCTGGGAATGAAAGGAGAAGGTGCGCTGGCCCGATTCCACTTCACTATTTACTTGCAGGAAAACATCAGCTGGGGTAAGAAACTCTTGTAAACCAAAGGAATCAGTGTGCTCTTTGGTGCAGCTCGAATGTTGGTCAAGAAAGCAGTGAGAGGCCATTCTGCCGAGGGCCAACACCAGCGCTCTGCTGGGGGAGTTACCCAGTGACAGTGTCTGAATCAAGTGGACCAGAATACTGACAAAAAGCTGACAAACAGTTGTAGGAAGTTTTGCGCCAGAATCAAAGAGGACCTTGTACATGGAACAAACTGTCCAACAAAATCTTGGAGAAGTAGAGAAATCATAAAAGCCTAAGGTCTTTTCCATGTGATGTAGTGCTCTGTTGGCATCGGCATGGTCAGGGAAAAAGTTGTTAAAGTAGGCTTCTCGCTGGGGTTTTAGAAACCCCGAAACTTCTACCCGAGTACCACTGCAAAACTTTAGATTTTCTGTTGGCCTGGACGCCACCACGAAGGCAGCTCCTCTCAGCAGGGATCCGTGAAGCAAACTGGCCACTAAACAGGAGACTGAGGCCGTCTGGCTTGGGTCAGAAACGGGGGTATGAAAGGAGGGATCCAGGCTGTGCTCGTACTCATCCAGGCCATCAAAAACAAACAACACTTCATCAGGTCTCTGGAAAGCAAGTGGAATGGACTCAGGAGGGATGAGATGATGATTGTGTTGGATTAGAGTCCCCAAAGAAACAGCACCTTTAAGAAAATTTAGCTGGCTGAACTGAAAGTGGAAAACATGCAAAATGTTTTGAAGGTGCTCTCCTTTCGCCCAGTCCAGAATAAGCTTCTGCAGAGCAGTAGTTTTACCTGATCCCTCTGCACCTATGAGCGCAACGCTTCTGGCCTCACCAGACAAAGCGATGCGGATGGCGTGATCAGTGGAGGCCGAGCTGCGTTCCCGAGCTTCAGCAGCAGGCGCAGGTATATACTTATTGCTGCTAAACACACTGGCAGGCAGTTCTCCTCCTAGAAATGTTGACACACCCTTTGACTTCAGGATATGAGTCAGCACAGCAGCTTTGTCCATTGTGTTAAATCTCTTAAGAAAGGATGAGAAATTATAATGCATACAGTTAAAAGCATTTACTCAAAGATGCACAGAGCAAGTAACACATCATGCATGCATGCAAATACACTGTACTTCCTAACTGAGCACTGTCTGTCCAAGTCTTAACAACAGAACAACGCAGTCATTTTCAAAACATAAAAGTTAAAGCTAAAGTTAGTTACCTTGGATTAAGTGTTATTGGAAGATCAACAAAACTCTAGTAAAACAAAGTATCCCCAGAGAGCAGATGTCTGTATTATTGCAGGATTGCATCTACAATGCAAAAGCAGAAGACATCTGCAAGAGCTAGTGTTCAAATATTGGTTGCTTAAAACAGGACGTGTGTATTTGGACTTTAAACCCTGATTTTAGTCTTACAGACAACTCCATGCCTCCCCAGAATATGTCAATCCATCTGTCTGGATAAAGGATATCTGGATAGTTTTGCACTATTTATTCTATATATATTATTCTATGTAAGATATTTTGAGAGTCTGCTGAGTCCAACAAAAAACAATACATCTGGAAAACAATAAGGACATGAATGAAGAAATACAGAAACATGTCAAACAAATGAAAAAAATGAATCACTTTTTTTCATTTATCTATTTTCGCAAATACTCATTTTTTCTATAATTTATTTTCCTCGACAGATTCTACTTTTACAGTCTGTGGATAGATGGCAGCAGCACGTTGCAGATGCGTCTAGACTGCGTCAATCCGAAGAAGAAGAGCCAGTCAGTCCGCTGCTATGGCTGCTACAGCTAGTTAGCGCTAGCAAGTTGTCCACCATAAACGGTCAGTGTTAGCCAAATGTTGTTTTCCAGCCAGTCGCTGAAATGAAGCACTTTATGGTTGGTGGTGCAAAATGCCCATTCTCTGTCCGTTTAACATATTTCCCACCGTGGTGATCAACTTGCTCTAACACCACTGCTAGCTTGCAACATGTAAATGTGCCGCACGTAAAGCTGGATGCTAAGAAACGTGTCATTTCATTTCTGACCCGCGGAACATAAAAGGAGTTCAACCTTTTTTATGGTTGATGGGTAAGGTCCGAGCATATGTAATGGATTAAAAATTGGTTGTAGAAAAAAAATGAAATATAGAATGGATTAAACTAACCAAGTTGCTGCAGAACAGTGTGTCCAAGAGAACGAAAAAGCTGGAAAACAACGATAATAAACCAGGAGCACAAATAAAGACAAAAGTTCAAAGTAAAACAGGAAGTTAATTAAACAAAGGAAATCATGAGTGAGTGAGTCCAGACTGTTAAACAACCGCCAGTAAATATTGGTGGATTGCATGTCGATGCCAGCAGGAACATTTTTTGTCTTAGGTTTGTAATTAATGATGCGTTGTTTCGGGAGATGAACATGTGATGGCAGCAATGCGTTTCTTTTCTTAACGAAAGTAGCCTGCGGAGGTCAACCTTGTCTCAAGGATGGAGTCATGCTGTTTTCAGATAATCAGGATATCATACTGAATGCCACATGTAGCATTATTTTCAACACATACAGTGGTGGAAAAGTTTTCAGACCGCCTAGAAATGTACGCAATCACAAATATTTTAAAATTAAAAAAATTGAATGGCTTTTTAAAGGTTATGTTTATTATTGTCTGCTCTGATTGTTCTAAAGAAATTACATTTGAAGACCTAAGATTGATTTGATCTAAATGTACTATTATAAACATGTAATTTGATCATGTATTTATTGTTTTATTGCTGTTTTATTAATTTGCATGCATTCTGTTTGCTCTCTTTTCTACAGCACTTTGGTACAATGCTCTTGTTTTGAGTGTACTTGGGGAAAATTGATTGGATTGGATTTGGATTAGACATTTCCCAAATGCATGGGCAATATTTTCCCACCACTTTACATATGGTCATTTCATACATACACACAAGTTCCCAGCTAGCAGGCAGAGCAATGATACATTTCAAGAGAGAGTTAGAATAAGCAGTGAATGTAACATGACATGTGGGAGGAACCAAAACCCACACCTGCACAGGAAGAATATGCAAATTCCACACACAAATGCTCTGGTTAACATTTGAGCCAGGAGCTTTCTTACCGCCACTGTAGGCTTTGAGAGAGCAGTTCAGCCATTTACAGGGTAACTTATAACTTCCTTTATTTAGTCACATTTATTGCTCACTTTGAGATATTTTATGATGGTTATACAAAGCAGTTTGCTAAAAGAACTTATTTAGATATTTATTCAAAGTTATTAAAAGAAAAAAAGAAGACAAAAGTTGATATTGTTGACTCCAGATTTATTTCCAACACAGCAAATTATAATAAGTAAAGAGAAAACACATTCTTCACATTTGTATTGTTAGCTTATACAGTAACAGGTTCCAAAGAAACATTGTAAAGGTAAAATTAAAAGTCTGGTCTGAGTACTGCATCATGTTTTCTGCTTTAGATGTAAGACCTGTCACGGGTCTCCACTGTCTTGATGAGAACAGGGCCTGACTTTCTTCGCAGAGCAGCTGTTAGAAAGAATACACTGTAATTAATGAAAAAACACATAGACAGGACAGGGTTTCACTATAACCTCCCCAGTGGTTCTGTTACTGGGGTCATTTATTTTCTTGTCAAATACTCACCGGTGGTGGGAACTTCCCCGATGTTAAAAAAAGAGTTCTGTCCAACTCTGTCAATGAAAAGGCATGAAGTGCATTATAAGCATTGGTGTAATGGTAAAATAATTCATGAACCATAAAGCTTCCACCTCATTTGCTTGGAGTTGAGGTGCATTATATCTTAATACATATACATATA
>JBBDHI010000014.1:8697587-8709500 GCA_037177115.1 Craterocephalus stercusmuscarum
GATACAAAGTGATACGAATAGGATTTTCATGTTGTACACTCTTGACCAAGATCAAGTGGTTTAAAAAAATCTGAATCGGTAAAGTCCACACACACTCTTCAGTTGTATTTGGATATTTTTAAAGCAACTTTCATAACATATTAAAGATATTTATGACTTGCAACAGATGGCAAATTTTTCCAAGCAGTTGTTAATCACTTAGAAGGGACTACATGACTTTGTCCAGATTTTCAACCCCCAGCTACATCTGTATTAAGTTTGCGAATTTAGGAATGAGCCCATGTTTGGAAAAAAACGTAAGGGAGTTGACTTGAGAGCTCTTAGTGAAGGATTATGAGCTCTAAGTTAACAAAGGATGCAGTGAAAGTTTTTTTGGCTCCAAGTGAGCAAATCTGTGGTATAAATGTCAACACAAAACCAATCATCCTCACAGATGTGTGATCCACCGAAAGACTTCTTGTCATGACATGTTAAAGATAACAGCCTACTGCCTGCTGCATGTGCGAAGGAACAGGTGCAGGAATAGTCCTCACCTAATTCCCTCTTCCGCGTTAATGAATGAAAATGGCCATCAACATGACCAGCATAAGAAGGAAACGATTCTTTCAAGGAAACTCCACTTTTAGGCTATATAATGTTTTGATTCACTTTGACGAAATACGAACTGCCTTTAAAATCTGTCAGTCAAATGGCGATTTAAGTGGCTCCCTTCTGAATAAAGCCAACTTTTGATGATTCTGATTGTGAAAGTAACTGATACATTTGGACACTCCTGCGCATGTCTGTCCATACAGAAAATGACCAGACAGACAAATGATTAATCAAGATATAACACGTTTGAATCATCAAGCGATTACCTTTTCAACGTCACACATAGCAGGTAAAGTTCCAGTGTAAATAATTTACACAAACTGTTATAAAGGTTGTAACATTAAGTTGATTTTATGCTGCTGGATTATAGTTGCGCTTTATTAGAGACATCTACATGCACCAGTGTTTTTCAATTTCCTTGCACGGTATCATTTAACTTCTCTTGCTTTTAATGTTTTTAAAGATTTTATTTGTGTATGTTTGTGTTGTAAATTGATTTTAATGTAATTCCTTATTGCTTTTTGATGCTGTTAATGTGTTATGTAACTCACTTTGAATGGTTTTGAACCTGAAAATGTGCTAAACAAATAAACTTGCCTTGCCACCGATCACATGTGAAATGTCTGCCATTATGGTTCAGTTAGGAACTACACACAGAAATAGAGAGGAATCTGCGTGAGGATTTAACATTCAGTTACATTCATGTTGCATTAATATATTAATGTTGTGTGGTGGAGAAGTAAGAGGTGAACAATTTTCAGAAAAGTTACAGCGAAAAAGACAGTGGTTAGTTGATTGATTATGCATAAATCTGACAATTTCTTTCAGAACAGGATACATTGTCAAATAGCCGAACAAATAAAACACACGCTGAGTGCGGCAGGAAAACGTATGACAATGAGATAAAGAGTGAGGGGGACTGTCGCTTTAAGAAGTTGTAGCATGAAGAAGAAGCTGGTGATTTTCCACTCAAACTCATATTAACACGCATCAGGTCATAGAAATACTGCGCTGTTAAAGAAAACAAGTTTGGTCTATTGTTCAATTCAAACTTAATAACAGCCTACAATACAAGGAACAGCAAGCTGCTTAATAAAAGTAAGAGAACAGGTAATTCAGTATCTTCCTTACACATAATGACAGAATAAATAAGCGGGTGATGTTTTAAAATAAGAGGCTTCAGACAGCAAACATATTATTATATATTTTAAGATTTATACATATTTGTATTTAAATGTACGTAAAACATCACATAATCCATGATTGAAACACGTGTTTTCCTCTACTTTAACATGTTCCATGAGACTTCGGCTTGCAAAAGAAACCCCGCGTTTTTGCTATGCTCTAAACACAACTGAGCTATAGGTTTTTGCTGAAAAATAAAAAAGAAGAAAAAGTGCAGCTTTGGTCTTTGAACCCGTTTTCCCGTGTTTATATCTGATAAGTCGATGTGCCTCGTTTCTGTTTGACCATTGAGAGGAGCTACTGTGATGCGTTCAGGTACATCCGGGTGACGGGATGCGGGAGAATTATATAAATGTTTATTATTTCACGCAGGTTACAGGTCAACTTGGCCTTCCTTCTTCCTATAGTCAGACAGATAGTTTCAAACTAAATGGATAAATGTTTGTTTGGCTCCTCTGTGGATGAGAGATGAAGTAGGTCTGATGAAGTAAGACGTTTACTAGCTTATATCTCATACTTAGTAGTGCATACTTAACCTACTTCTCTGTCTGCTCTGTCCGCTGTATCCATTGTATGACTGATTGACGTGTAGCCCCAATCCACCCTCTCAGCAGATAAAGCCTAAAGTGCTGCTGGACTTTTTTTTAGCCACTGGTGCTTAAAATAGGCAACTATTCTCAATATTATTGACTGTCTCTAAGTGACTTTCCCTGACAGTAGCTAATGATACAAAAAGCGACGAAAACATTTTATTCACATGCCTACTAGCCTGACTGACATAATTTATAAAGTTATAATTGAACTTGAAAGTAAAACAAAGCCAATGTGTGCTGAATGTCTCTGAGTAAAATATCACAGATAAGCTACATAATACATAGATTTTTTGCACATGAAGCTAAGAGGTGTTAAAGGTGTGTGTTTAGTGTTTGATTGACAGCTTGTAATCAGCTGTCATTTAACCTTGCCGATCCTGCAAAGCCCTCTCTCAGTTGTTAAATGGCAGTTGTATTCCTGCAGCATCTGTGCTGCCATTGTGAGCTCTGAGAGCAGTCACTGGGAACTAACCAGACCATGCACAAGCACAGGACACACATTACCTTATTTGGGTTTGTTATAAGCTGATAGTGTGCTCATTTACATTTCCTTGATAATGAAAAGCACGCTACAGGATGTACAAAAACTAGAGTTCAATACTTTAAATGATTCTTGCATGCTGATGGTTGAAAATAGTTTTGTATTTGAAGTTCATTATGAAACTCAGCTTCATATTTCAGCAATGTTTGAATATTTATAACAGGCACTAAAACCCCCAGTTCATCCTTTTGTAGAAGATCATAAATCAAGGTCCACCCCCAGTAAAGGCGCAGCCTAGCCTTCCTCTCCCTCTGAAATGTCCTCTGTGTCTCCAACATGAATAAGAAGTGTGTGTGCGCTCATTGCTCGTGTGACACTCACTCATCCCCCCACCACTCGGCTTCTGTGTGTGTGTTTGTGGGCAGGGTGTAGTGAGAAGTGGAAATTTACAGTCTGGTACGTTGGTACCTGAGTTGCCTGTCACAGCGGAGCTACATCCAATCTCCACTTTGGATTTAATTGTCTTTAGCCAAGGGGCGGGCCCTGCTGTCAGCTCCACTTCTTGTGACCCGCGTCTTCATAAAGGCATTCAGTACAGAGGAATGGTGACAGCTGAGAGAGAAGGACACTATACAAAGTCGCAGCCATGAAGGAAATGTAAGTTTTTTGGATTACTTTAAGAACTGATTTGGCATGTGTTCAGTCAGATTTGTCTCCTTGAACTGATTTAGAAAGTAGACTTTTTGTTCATTTAAAGCTTAAAGGAAGGATTGTCTTTACTGTCGTGTTTAATAATTCATGTTCTCAGGGGAAAGAAAGAAGCAGTGATTTTATATTAAAGCTGACAATATGAGGGGAGTCTTGTGTTTTCCTTTTATGCAGTGGAGGAATCTCTTCTGAAGTGTATCTGGGCTGAATCACATGGACAGTTTCCGCTAATTCTTATCTGGCAGCTTCCTAAAGCCAAGAAAGGCAGGTGAAGGCGCATACACTGAGCAGACGAGAGTAAAAGGTTAGAAAGGGATAGAGAGGAGGAGAAGCAGGATGAGAAACAGTGTGGCAAGGACTAATCCAGTTACATAAGCAGGTTTGAGAATGGAAAGCAGTTCGAGTTGACTTGTCAGGCACAACAGGAAGGCAGAAATCCCAGAAAATGACTGGACGCAGTCTGGGCAGGGCCTTTGTTAAGTGAGGAGACACAGTTCCCAGTGGGAATGTGATGTGATGGTACGGGTCAAGGTACCCATTCCTGAGTGGGGAAATTCTTTATTATGATTGCAACGGTTATGACTCTGTTGTTTTTAACCAAGTCAATTCTTAATGTCACTTGTCAAAGAGTTCAGAGGGCTCTTTTTCTAATTCCCATTAATACCTGTTTGTTCTGATTTCCAACCATGCTCTTTTGTCTAAACTGCTGTTGTTTTTGTTTTGTTTGTTATTTTTTTGCTGGGTGAAAGCTAAAGGGAAGTATATGGTGTTGCTCTGCCAACTTGAGAGGACAGGAAGCGCTTTTTAGCCATTTTACAAGTAACCATGCACATAACACTTTCTCATTGTCCCTCCTTTGTTCTTTCATTTATGAGCTTCCGTTATATCCAGTCTTAGCGTGTCCTATACAATTATTCCTGACGCATTAAGGTTTCTTTTCTCCTCTTTTGGCTCCTGAGTGGAAATAGGATACCCTGGTCTGTAATAACAAATCCTGTCTTTCTTGGAAAGGCAGTTTACAGTGTAAACAGTGAACTTAAGCTGCTGTAGCTTCCTGAGAACAGCCCCGCTTTGGGAGCATAGAGAGAGAATATATCTTAGTTGCTAAATTTGCTTTAAACCACAAATCACTGATAACATGGAAAAAAAGTGGTCACGTGAATCGGTCCAAAGTATTTTCCTGCCTTTTCCAAAAGAAAGCTTCCAGAAACAGAAGTTTTATTCAGATTCAGTTTCAGGAAATGTCTTGAATGTGTTCTGATGCCATCACATTTGCTAACTCGCTTCTGTTCTTTGTTTCAGTGCAAATAAGCTCCCTAAATGTTTCTTCAGTCTGAATGACCTCTATACATCAGTCGCTCAGATTAGCAAGATTAACAGCATTGTACTGTATATCATGTGCTCACGCTGCAAGCTGAAACGCAGTCAGGACACAGTATTATCTCACTAATGCTCCTCTAGGTCTGCGCGTTATCCCTCTCACCTCTGTCTGTCTCACAGTTTAACGTGTTTGTTTTTTTTTTTTTTATGCTGTCAACAGCATGGCACAAAAAGAGAAGCTCCAATGCCTGAAGGACTTTCATAAGGACACCCTCAAACCCTCACCGGGGAAGAGCCCTGGCACCCGGCCCGAAGATGAAGCGGAAGGAAAGGCCCCTCAGAGGGAGAAGTGGGCCAGTAAGCTCGACTTTGTCCTGTCCGTGGCCGGCGGCTTTGTCGGATTAGGAAACGTGTGGCGCTTTCCTTACCTTTGCTATAAAAATGGTGGAGGTAAAACGGAGAAACATGTCCCAAAGGCGAATTAAAAACAGTGATCTGACAGGAAGACATCTTAATCTGACATTTTTCCTCTGCATCAGGTGCGTTTCTCATCCCTTACTTCATCTTCCTGTTTGGCGGGGGCCTGCCTGTGTTCTTCCTGGAGGTCGCGCTGGGACAGTACACCTCTGAAGGGGGGATCACCTGCTGGGGCAAGCTCTGCCCCATTTTCACCGGTCAGTTGTAACACATGAACACGCGTTTGCGCTCGCAGAGCGACGAGCAGAAGCTGCGCACCGCGGCGCAGCTCTTCTCTGTCAACACTTTAATATTTGATGCTGGGTAAAAGCCTCCGCTGTTCGAACACGATTTCTGCCCTGATTGTTCAGTACGCTTAAATAGGTTGGACGCAAAAAAAAGAATAATCTTGTTTGAATCAATAGAGGCTCACAAATGCTCAAACACACACACACACATTTGTGCCACTTCAAAACAGAAGTTGTCCCTTATTATTCATAAGGGTGAGTAAAATGTACTTCATGGTTGGGATGGAAACAGACTAGGAGGCCAAAAAACAAAACCTTAAGTAGCTTTTGTGTTTCTTTTTTTTTCATGCTGGATCCAGTAGTTTTGTTTAGCTCTTGGGAAATTATAAATACGACATGTCCTCAGCGACAGCGTCATCACAGTCAGTGGACACTCATGGGCCTCTCACATACCTCCATTCACCTTTGAGTGACAGCTGTAGACAAGCGCCGAGGCACCCCTCAGCAGCTGCCATGACACCCTTACTCATGTTCACACGAGGGGAAGTCACATGAGCACCTCATCTCTAGAAACTGACTTTCCAGAGGGGTCGCCGAGGCTTTCACCTGCCCAGCTGCGAGTCCGCAAACTGGCTCATAACCGAGCATCCACCAGTTTGCTCACAACTCGCCGTGCACATAGTCAGAGACGCACTCATATACACACACACACACCTGTCGCAGCGCTGACGTCTCGGTCAGCTTGCGCATGGAATGTGGGAATGAGGAGGCGGGGGTGGCGTAGATGATGAGTTTAAAAATAATCTGGAGTGGTAGAAGAGTAGCAGGGATTTCAGCCGTGGAGTTCGTGGCAAAGTCATCTAAAAATAACGTGAATGCACCAAGGACATTAGAACAGTTCAGTCAAGCCGGGGATGGCCCCCCCTCCCCTTTTTTGAGTCTGTTGTCTCAGCTGACTTAAAGTTTAGATAAATTTCACCTCTGATAACTCGCTGTCATGGCCAGGTGTGTTTTGGGTGCGGCCAGTCGTGCTCTGTATTACGTGCAAATGTATGATGCGTGCTATAGTCAGGGAGTTGATCATCAGGATGTATGAATCATTTTCATGTGTAATAGTGTGTGAAAGTGACTACCTGTCATGATGAGTCACAGTATTACAGAGCTTTACAGTCTTTTAGCTCATTGTTTTGACATCCTACTTTGATTTATCATCATGGTCCATGTCCACAGATGAAGACTTCCACAGACTGGAAGCTGGTCAATGTAATTTTGCATTTGGTGGATTTTTCTCTGTAAAAATCATTTTTGCTGTGTTCAGTCTGTTTAAAATCTGCAGATTTAAGATGATTTCTTGCTCCCAGCAGGTGTTTAAACCTTCCTGCGTTCTTGTCTCATCTGCAGGTATCGGCTATGCCTCCATTGTGATCGTATCTCTTCTGAACATTTACTACATCGTGATCCTGGCCTGGGGACTCTACTACCTCTTTCAGTGCTTTCAGCCTGAGCTCCCTTGGGCGAAATGCAAGCAGCCCTGGAACACTGAGCACTGTATAGAGGACACGGTCCGCAAGAACAAGACCCTCTGGCTGGCAGCCAACGCTACTAACTTTACCTCTCCTGTCACAGAGTTCTGGGAGTGAGTATTCACTGACAGCATGCCTGTGCACACACTGAAGTAACACAGCTTCTTTATCTCGCCGGTGCAAGCGTGTTTGGCCAGGCACCGCTCCTCCACAGTTCCGTTTACTCTTAGAAAGTTATAAAGTATTTGTGCTGCACTTTTCATATGTTAGATGCAGCTCTTATCGTCAGGCTAAAAGAATATGCTAACTAAAAACCTCATTCATTCATCTGCTTTCTGATTTGTTTCAATTTGATCTCGGTTCACTGGAACAGATGCGTACAAGTTTGAGGTGTCGATGCTCTTTTTACACTTTAAGGTTCTGGTTTCACAGCTTCCGAGGGCCGTTCTGTTATTTGGTGAATTTTCAAAACAGCAGAGACATGTCGCTGTTTACTGCACTTTAATTAATCCTCTCATGTATATGGTCCAAAGTTGACCTCCATGCTTTTGTGTTTTTTTAGAAAACTAAAACATGACCATTAAATTGTTGTACTTTGTTTCCTCTGCAGACGCAACGTCCTGAGTATCTCCACTGGGATTGAAGACATAGGGCCCCTTAAGTGGGACTTAGCTGTGTGTCTCCTGGCAGTTTGGGTTATCTGCTTCTTCTGCATCTGGAAAGGAGTCAAGTCCACTGGGAAAGTGAGTGCTGAGGCGTAGATACATCCTGTACTTGTTGTGTTGCCTGGATGCTGTTGGCCTTTTTACTCTTTATTCCTGCCAGTGAGAAAACATTGCTGCACAGAGAAAGCCCACATTCTTGGAAACAAGGTTAATGTTGTTAATTTAGAGCCACAGGCCTCCACATTGTCCGAGGAGGTACTTCTTTGGCCAGAAAAACTGTTGACTGTTAACACATGGGTTGCTCCTTTGCCTCATCTTTGTTAGGGGAGCAGAAACTGGGTCGCTGTCAACAGGAGCAGCCCTGTGAGGAAAATGATTAACCCCGTTAGGACCATTTAAAGGTTTACTTCCTCTAATGGAAGGTTCCCTTCTGTGACATTAGTGCCTTAAAATGGTCTAATGTTTAACTAGATTGTAGTTCAGGAAATGAAAAGCTTGAACAGTGCGACTGCTTCACATTCCAGCAGCACACACACACACACACACGTGTGTGAAAGAGACACTTTGTGTCGCGGGAACTCAAATTCAAATGAGAAAACATTATCTATCTTTTATATATGGAAAATAGCCTTAATAAAGAGACGACATAAACATTCAATCATCATCCATAAAACAGTTTAACTGATATCTCGTTGTCAAGCAATTAGAAATGAGACCGTGAACGTTTAAAATGACCCCACACATGGATTTCCTGGTCGGATAATATTTAATTAATAATTTCTTTGTCTTATCCAGGTGGTGTACATAACTGCAACTTTCCCGTTTGTGATGCTAATAATACTACTGGTGCGCGGTGTGACACTGCCAGGGGCCAGTGAAGGGATCAAGTTTTATCTTTACCCTAACTTAACCCGACTGCAGGACCCAGAGGTAAGATCAAAGCTATTTACTGTTTCCAGTTCATTTTATACTCATACTGATACTAAACAAATAGTATGATTTTTGTCTAACTATCTAAATATTGGGGGTGAAACTTGGATTATAATTAACATTCGTAAGTCTGACTGTTATCATAAGCATCAAGCTGCGGGAAAGACTCCCTAAATGATCTTGTCTTAGATAAAAACTAGAACAATGAGACCCACAATGTTTAAATAGTTTTAAAATGCACGCCTCAGTCCCCTCTGAATTTCACTGGTTAGATGTCGTAAGTGTGGTTTTCATTAAACTAAACTAAACAAAACAATACAATAACCCAATTGTTAATGACACTGCAGACAGCATCCTGTCATAGTGTCATAATGACTGTGTTTAATATCAGGCAACAGGCAGGAAACAGCCTGATAGAACAGAAGGAGGTATAATAAAACTCTCGGACAAGAAGCACAAAGTGCTTCAGGAGCAGAATACAATCAAAGTCCAAACAAACATAAATCCAAAAGTAATGCTTGTTTGGCACCGTAAGAACCAGAACGAGTAACAAAAGGCCGGAACATGAAGGATCTGGTGAATGACAAAGTAGACAAAGTTACTTTTAATTACAAGTAGATGCCATTAACCATTTAGACACAGGTGAGAGGGAGTAAATAAACGAAACACTGGTGTGGGGGAAGTGATCATGAGGAACAAAACAAAATGAAATAAACAGAAAGCAAATGGAAAATGAAAAACAAGAACTGAGCTAACAAGCTAACCACGAACTACATGAAAAGCCCAATTCATATCTGCTTTTCCTGAGTACTCTGTAGGCAGAAGATGACTACATGAGTTACATTCCCAGTGCAACTTTTATCCTCGCTTCTCCTGATAAACAATTTCTGTCTGCATTGAGCTGGGAGTTGGTCATCTGTCGATGATAGCGGCTCCGTTTTAAAGTTGATGTCGGCCACTCCTCAGTGGTTGGAAAAGAAGCACATGCTAGCTACCTTATAGGTCACATTCTGTTGATCTTTCACAGAAAATTTGTGCCTGCACAGTCACATAGAAATTCGTCCACAGACTAAAATAAACCCCTTATATTTCACCAAAATAACCAAACATGCAGGTTTTTACGGAGTTTATGTCAATAATTGCTGACGAGAACTTTTTGTGAAGAACTTGGACATCTACTCCGCTTCAGCTCATGGTCCCGATCGCTTCTGTCTAATCAGGTTTGGATCGATGCGGGAACTCAGATCTTCTTCTCCTATGCCATTTGCCTGGGCGCCATGACATCACTGGGAAGCTACAACAAGTACAAGTACAACTGCTACAGGTGAGCTGTGTTTCTGCTGGGAGGAGTGGGACTGTAGTAGTGACAGCAACTCGTGTCAGAGACGGTTGCGTGAAAAGAAAATGGGAACGTTCGTTCCACCTGTGTTCATTAACAACCTCCATGACATATGTGTGACATAGGGACTGTTTGCTGCTGGGAGGCCTCAACAGCGGTACCAGTTTTGTGTCTGGCTTCGCAATATTTTCCGTCCTGGGCTTCATGGCACAAGAACAAGGGGTGGACATTGCCGATGTGGCAGAGTCAGGTACGAGGGTCCAAGGTGATGGCAGCAGTGATGGTGGGTGCTGCTGCCAAAAAAAAAAAAAAAAAAAAAAAGAAGGAATAAAGACAATTGGAAACAAATTTTCTTTAAAAGGAGATGAAATGTTTTCTCCAGTATCGGACACAATGATCCTGAAACGTAGAGGAATCGGCAATTGCGCACTCCTTGAATTAAAGCCTGGAACGAGCAGAATTGTTCCTTTAGTGGGTACCGTTCTCCCCCATTTTCGGACGTCAGATAACATGGCGTTGGTAGAGTGATGCGAGTTTAGCCTCATGATGAACAACTGTGTAAAAAGCTCCCGTATCGGTTCTTCATCATTACTGTGGCGGTCCAGACGCCCCACATTCAGCCCCACTCATGCCTTTTAGCGGCTTCACATCTTTCCGAGCAGGAGCATTGGTAAGAACATTGGCCCTGTTCTGTTTGTAAATGTGAATCCGCATCCTGAGGAGATATGTCTGACCAGCAGCGCTGCACGGAAAGTCCAGCTCAGTTCACCAGCTGTGGATCTCCCGCGGTGGACGCCACCGGTTCTGTTGCTGTCTTCCTGTATTTTCTGTGTGGACTGTGAAGGATCTGCAACTTGTTTTAGTCTGCTTCCTCTGTTAACCCAAACTCTTGCTATACTGAATGCTATTGTGATGGCATGCTAGAATACACGCTCCATCACGCTGTCAAATACAGAACCAAATTGAATAAATCCTCCTTTTCTCTGCTTTTTGAGAAAAGACCAGCTTCTTTGGTTAACTGTTCAACTGAGGTTCAATTGCTGACTCTGTGTCTGATGCTCTTTCCTTATCCTTCTCATGTGGTCCTCTTTGTGTAGACTATGTTAAATTTGTGTAGACTTATTGTCACAGTAAGTACCAACATCCACCTTGGCATTTCATACATATTAAGTGCTTTTAGAAACGAGAAGATGATTTAAAGGTATACAGAAATGGCAGTTTTTCCCGTCCATCGCCGTGTTTCGCCAAAGGGAAGCAATAGTTTACCTGAGAAAGGAAAACGAATTTGATTGGCCGTTATCGGGTGGGGTAGGCGGGAGATAGGGTTACGAAGCAATTTGATTGGATGTTGTCCAGCTCTGCGGGTGTGTGTGTAGCTAGGCTAAGTAATGGACCGCTAGGATCTGCTGTGAAATGCTTTACACATACCCGGGATCTTAACAATCGCCCGCTCTCTTCGAAGTGCAGGAATTCAAGCCAGGCTCCTCGATCCTCTTCCAGCCATTCTCATGCTAGCTAACGTATGCTAGGCTAACCTACTGTCACCATCTCTCACACACACCCGTGCACATTATCTTATCACACACTCACCCAAACGTGCCCCTCATTCCCTTTCTTGCAATGGATAGTAACTCTGAAAACTCACGAAACTGCTTATCTTTTGGACGCATGATTGACAGATTACATGCCCTCATATCATTTGATGGATTATTGTGCTCCGACTGACGTACAATCTGTGTGCCTGCACTATTAAATGCAAAAAAAATTACACACTTTTAGCACGGATTTACTCGAAATTAGAATTTTGCACAAAGTTTGGCATACATCGTCTGATAGGTGAGTTATTACACTAATCTGATGACCCATAGTGGGCT
>JBBDHI010000014.1:8854771-8865477 GCA_037177115.1 Craterocephalus stercusmuscarum
AAAATAAAATAAAATAAAATAAAATAAAATAAAATAAAATAAAATAAAATAAAATAAAATAAAATAAAATAAAATCTTTTGGAAATATGTCTGTAAAACATTATTTTTAAAATTTTCTTTTATTTTTCTTTTAATTTGTGTTTGTATTTTGCACCGAGGAATGTAACAATCTATAGATTGTGGTTGAATTTCACAAACATGTCAGCGACAGAGCTTTTGTCCTGTGGCAAACGTCCAAACAAAATCTATAAATAAAAGGACAATGAGTCACTAAAAAGACAAAAAACATCAGTCTTACTGCTGAAAATCAAAATGACTCATATTCCCGACGAACATCAAGGCTACAATGAGAAAGATGCTATTTGTAGATTTCCAGTGTTAAACCTGCAGGGTCAAATGTCTCTGGCAACACATCTGATAACTTTAATCCTAATGTTTCAGCTAAGCCTTAATGTTGTCAGATGTTCTTCACCTTCAAATTTGTCACTGCTGAGTCACAGATGCTTTGTTCAGTGACATATGTGGACCAAATGGTCTCATTTATTTTTTCCCTTAAAAGAATTGGCTTTCCAAACATTTATAAATCTATCAAATACAAAATATGCATATTTCAGAACAAATACATTGTATATCCTTTTTAAAACTAGAAACATATAATTCTACAACCTCCATGTTTCATGAACCTCTGTACTAATAGCTCTAATCAGAGCTTAGTACCTTACAAGGATTTGTGTAATAAAGCAGCAATCCAAACCCTGTGCAAGATTTTAGCAAACGAATACCACCATCTTCAAGGTGGAGCTTAATTTTACATTTCCATGAGCATATTTGTGTATCCTAATTTAGCCTTGCATTTGCATTAGGTTTTTATTCTGACTGCTCACCTCTCTGATCTCCTTTATCTTTGCACCACCCTTCCCGATGAGCGAGCCACACTGGCTGGCAGGGATGACCAGCCGCAGAGTGACTGGAGGCTTGGAGCTGATGGTGCCATTGGCCACAAGAGCAGTCAGATCCTATAGAAATTATATGCATACAGAAAACCATGGTGAATGACAACTGGAAAGAATGAGAAAGGAGACTTTCTAAATCAGCAGTGTGAAGGTGGGAATGAGGTGATGACTTACTGAGATTGAACAGGTAATGGAATCTGGGATTCACATTAACATAAAGACTCAAATCCTATTTTATCAAGTCCATACTTATTAAATATGGTTTACTAAATAAATACAAAGTGCAAAGATTGAGTTATGTTAACAACTCCCTATTCACACTGCATCATGATGAGCAGATTAGCTAATGAGTCAACATATTACTGCTTAGAAGCATTACCTCAAAACCTAAAAAACATGAAGGGCATAGCAGGCACATTCTGAGCCGGCTGAACTTCTATGAACCTGAACAAAAAAAGCTGGTAGATTAATGCTGGAAGTGTCAGGTATAGCTTTCGTCGAGAGGCTGGGAGAGCAAAGAGCAACACAGCATATACACCTAATTAACCTCTGCCAGTCCGTACATGTTTCTGAATGTTCTGGGAGAGAAATCCATAGGAGGCTGGTCAGCGATATAACCAATGTTTTTACATTCCAGTGTGCGGTCTTCAAAAAGTGTCTAAGTTTAAGTTTATGTAGTGTGCTGACTTCTGTGCAAAAGGGGAAACACGGAACACAGCAGAGGCTGAGGAAAAGCTTCACGCTTTTCACTTGGTTGGGTACAGATCACTTTAAAGTAAAAGTTGCAATGAAAAACATAAAAAATAATAATTAAATCCTTGCAAGATTGTGGCTTAAAATAGGTCAGTTTTATGGCGGATTAGTGATGTTTTTTCTATTCCTTCATGTTAATGTATTTTAAAAATGGCAGCTGAAATAAAAAAAAAATGCTAAATTTATCTCATCTTCAGTGAAAATGCACTGTGCACCTTAATAAGCACTGCAGTTTTAATAAGTGAAGGCTATTGGAAATAACTTCAACATAGAGAAAAGCAGACTGTAGAGCAGGTGTGTACCAATCCCCTTAGTCTTTACACAGAGTGGTAAAGCAACGAAAACGAGAAAACAGCATGGCTAATCATGCAGAATGCTGCAAATTAGAAGCGAGTCAATCTCAATTACAGATGCATAATGATGCAGTAAAAATTGAATCATTTTGTTTCATGGCAGCTTGATCTTGCATTGAAATTAATATATTAATGTCCTGTGTTTACCAGGCATAACAGCCTGACAAATCACAGTCTAGGTATATTTCTGGGGTGGTGCATGCAGGCTGGAGAGTAGGACACCAGTGTACACTGAAGCCTTGCCATTAATTCAATACAAAGGTATAAATGAGGCCTGAAAATAAAATAGTGAATAAACACAACAACAGATTCTTTATAACTGCACTGCTGCCATTTTCTTGCAGTGTAGAGCAAGAATACTCACTTCAGTCCCAAGAGAGCGGAAGTCCTGCTGGTTTTCAATGTATCCTTGCTTCAACACACACGAGTCAAATCAAGTGGATCCAATAGCCTATGAAGTTCTGCACAATGACTCATTAATTTGAGGCAGGGGTGGTGGAGAAGGGATACATCTGACACCTGCAGGACTGCAACCCTAGCAGGGCCTTTAGTAGTACTGTTGTGGACAGAATATCTATGTCAAGACTTAAACAAAAGTAGAATTAACATTTACATACAAAGACAGTCCAAGAAAGGCAGAATGTATGTCATCACCCTTTTATTTGGACTAGGAACGTTGTTGATTCAGTGAGTGATATTCTAGTGCAGATAGCAGCCATGCATCTGCTCTGCCATGGGTGGAGAATGAGCCTTAATTAATGAACAGTGTCTCTTTTGAAATGTAAATACGCTGCACTGGCTCTCACACCAACAGCAAAAGTGTAGCAGAATGCATAACGCGCACATGCTTGTTTTTTTTTTCTAGCTTGTGTTCAGGCCAGTATGCAGTAAAATTAGCAGAGTTTGACTTATGATGAAGGGACAGCATGGATGTGTAGCCTCAAGGGATTTTGCTTCTAAAAGAAAATACATAGTGTTTCTTACAACAGTGCACTTCAGTTTTAAAGGCATATTTTTTTATGAGCCTCTTGTGCCTCTCTGCTCGGTGTCTATATTTAGTGAGGCGGATCAGGCTCTCTTGACGTCTCGTCTCATTAGAAGAGGAGCACACAGCTCATCCGTACAATCACAGGATTCTGGGCATCTTTTCTTGATTTGATCTAAAAATATGAACTACATCTTAAAAGCCGTTAACGCTCTCATACTTTTGGGCGCCGTGGCAAAAAGAGGCTCTCAAAGAGAACTGGTGGGAAATAAGACAGTGGGTTATACAAGCACTGCCTGCACACTGTCAAGTTCCTAAGCTTAAATCCTAAAAGCTTATTGCATTGCAAGTGGGGTAAGGACTCCATGTGGCTTTCGTACAAGCTGTGCTTCAATACCTTTGAAAAAAAGGCATCTTTAATGGGGTGCCGCATGTAATAGTTGAACAATGTTTCAGATTATCAGTTCCCAGCATTTGCATAAATATGCAGCAGCTGGGAAAAGACATTATCCATAAAACAAGTGATTAACTGCCAAATGAGAGACATAAGTGAGCCTGTGTTGTGTAATCATAAGCTACAGCAACAGAAACAAATGCGAGGTCTAATACTGAGTTGGCAAAAATCTGATTGTTCCCTTTTTATTTATAATTAAAGGTGTCAGACATTCAATAACTCAACTATATGGTGGAAGCTATGCACAGTGGGTCAGCCAACATGTTGCCATGGAAACTCGGGAGTTTCAGGGTTGAAAAGAGGTGAGTGTGAAAGATCTTTAATGAAAACGGCACTGTGCTTCCGCTGACAGTGTACGCTGTTTACCGAAGGCTGTCGACCTGAGCGACTTTCCTCATCAGTATCTGCCGAGAGTGAATTACATGTGGACTCTTAGTGATTGAGCTGAACATGACGTTAAATGTAAAAAGTAAAAACTTTTAAGCATAAAACATACACAAAAATCTTAAAAATCAAAAATATATTCCCAAAGCAGCTACAATCTTCTATGCCACATCTTTCAGTGCAATCGTATTTGTAAGCACCTCAAGTGCTACACAACGCTGCAGTTTTTGCCTTCCATCACTTCAGAGTATGATCGATACAGCGATAAAAGCACATTAGTGGTAATTCTGAGGCAAAGCTCAGGAGATTTTATCTCGTAATGATGCAGTGAAATGGCCTCTTTCACGTATTCCATATTTCCATAACAAGATATTTTAGCTCCATAATGAGTGTGACCACTTTCAGAAGCTCGCAACAAACACTAACATCCTGATTGGTTTCATAAAAAAGAAACCCTCGGAGACATCCCATTGTTGTTGATCTCCTGATTAAATTGGCTGCGACTAGCTGATTTTACTCATGTTTGGATTGTATTTACCTCTTCCAGTTTGTAGGTAATCATGGTGAAAGCTCTGAAGACGCTGTCTGTGGAGCCAGTGATGGTGATGATCCTCTCCGGACAGGAGCCCTCTGAGATGTTGACACGTGCACTGCTCTGTGGAATAGGAAAGAGAGGCCATATATATATCAGCCATACAAGAGAGATTCAACAAATTGGGAAACATCTTATTTGCTTACTTGCTGAGAGCAAGACAATGCTGTGTTTAAGGTTAGATATGAAACTATAATTAGCAGATTAGAGGCAGACAGTTTAAAGTTGGTAGGGGGAACTAGTTGACTTCTCACAAATTCCAGATTTTCTGTTGTTCAAACCAAACACTAGTCTGTGAACTCTTGTGGCACAAGCTTCCTGAGGACCCCCCATCTTCAAACACAGTCTTCTCATTTAAATATGGATCTTAAACATTGCTGGTTGATTTGGTTTTCTAGTAAACTACACATTTTAAATATATTCATTATTTTACTCTAGATATGCACATAGTGATCAGTGGAGTTTATTTTCTTATTTTTCTTCTTAATCTGCTTCAAAAGTAATTTCTTTTTATTCTCCGTTTAAACCGTCTTTTAAATGTTTGATTTCTAAATATGATCATTTGATGAAAATGTGTCGATGTAACTTCAGGGCAGGTCAGAAGTAAAATGTCCGAAAAGCAGGTCCGACAAATGATAGCCATCTTTTTCTTCTTCCTCGCTTCTTTTAATCAGCATTTTTCTTAGTTTGCTTGGCCTTCCTGACTGATTCATGTGTGTCTTCTTCTTTTATTTCAATTTTTTTGGCCAGAGGTCCCAAATGTCCCAAAGACATCGACAGTCCCTCTCAGGCTGTTAGAAATGATGGACACATGAAATACCTTCACATTAACAAGGAAATGAATCTAAAATTCTCAAGCATTGCCCCTTTAAATTCAAACAGGCAAACGTGTCCAACGTGGTCAAGCACAAAGTTCATAGTAAAGGAGGTGAGACAGTGAGATACATTTCTTGATATAAGACTGATTAAATCATTTCTCACCAGACGATAAATCAGCGCGCCTCGTCTCCTCCCAGTTTGTGTCCTTGTATGTCTCGTTAAAGATGCGCGAGGCAAGACAAGACAGTGCTCTGACCTCTGGGACATTTTTTCTGTCAGTCCAATGAGTCATTTGCTCGACTGTGACTTTAAGGCTTGGAGAGGCAATGACAGGATGAGGCTTGTAGGGAAGTAACAAAGGCCAAAACCGCCTGGCTGGATGGATGGGCGAATGGATGGCTGGATGGCTACCATGGGTGACTGCATTATCCAGCAGCTCTGCAGGGCTGCATTGTCCCATGACCTCGCCATTCCTCTGTTTATCCTTCAGCTTCATAAAGTACAACATAAAACCTTTTCAGCAGTAAAAGAATCAAAAGTGCTGCCACCCGTGTCTGGCTAATTACTTTTTAATACCAAGGGTTAATCAAACGGTATTAGTTTGGCTGCATTTTTGTGATTCATAAAGGGGGATTTGAGGGATATAGGGAGAAAAAAGAGGTTGCTTTAGGCAGAAAGGAAAGAAAAAAGGATTGTGGAAGTGAAATGAAGAACAAAGGGGTTCAGTTTAAAAGTACTGCTATAGCCTTAAAGGTAATTTGGACAGTGTATCTGCTTTGTATGCTTGTCATACTCCGAGCACCCAAACAGGCAGAGAGAACTGATCTTTGTTATTAATACATCGAACTGCTAGAAAGCCTGACCAGCATCAGAGAGTCGCCTGAAATTAAATTCTAATTTCACTTGAGATGAACCTTTTGAATAAAGGTGGAGTGGCTTTGCTTCATGTCTTGATGCAGAAATAGCTGACGAACCAAGTTTATTTTGCATCCTGATAACAGTTAATCATAGAAAGACACAATTTGTAATCTCACATGTGCATTTTGCAGAATGTTAACACATGCCGGTAAAAGCAGACATAAAGAAAACTTCTAAATGACAGACTGTACCTCTTCTCGTATTCGTTTCACAGTCTCTCCTTTCTGAAAAAGACAAGATGAAGGGCAACTTTAAAGAGAATTGAATATGCTTCAGCTGATACATCGCAGTGTCCTCAACCTCGGAGTAACCTGTCATTTCAAAGCATGAAATTCAGCAGAAATAAATTTGTCTAATGCTTCAGTCTGTAATGCATCCGGGTAATTTCCTCTGGATTAACTCTCCAAAACATCAAATATATGGAGGTGTGTTTGTGTGTGGTTGAATATCAGCTGTGATGGCTGCAGAGTGAATGCTGTGTGTGAACGCCTCCTACTAGGGGACAACAATATTAAGTCGGACTTGTGTCACACTCAGGCACATCCTCCTGTGGCTTTTTGATTGCTTCCTCTCTTTCACCCCACTTCATTATGGCTCAAGTCCATCCAAGCTATTCACACCGTCGTGCACAATTTGACAGCCATTTTCTTGTAAGAGCATCAACAGAGGGATCATCCTGCAGCTGGACAACCCTGTTGTTTACTATGTTCCAGGAAAATGAATTAGTTGCCGTCTATTGTGACTCTGGTGTTGCTTTTGGACTGATGGGAAAGAAATGAGAAGGGTGTCGAAAAAAAAGGTTAAAAAAGAAAGAAGTGTTAGGGTAAGATACCCGTCTGTTCTGAAGTACTGAAGATCAACTGCATCTCTCTGTCGAACTGCTCGAGTTGCACCAAACTCATCTTTCTACTTCTTCATCATCTATTTTCTCCATTTCTGCATTGCATATCCACTGTACTTTTCTGTCATTTCCTTTCCAAATTTTTGCCATTCATTTTCTTTATTTAGCCTTCTCTTCCCATCAGTGTCTTACAGGCTTAATCGCAGGGGCTGCTGAAGCAACACGCTCCTGACAGACCCCTCCTCGTAGACAAAAGAAGTGCCCCCCAGGGCCAACAGTAATATGACTGTGGAGCTCCGTTTCAACAGGAGGCTTGCATTCAAAGCGCTAATGTTTCTGTTTGAGTGATTACTGTGGGGCATTATGGAAGGTGGGGGTGGTAGAGACGCCTTTGGAGGGTTGGCGTAAGGCAATTATATTTCAGATAGAGATGTTTGTTCGAGGGTTTTGTGCTCTGATGACATCAAAAGAGAATCAAGACAGTGTAAAATTCTATAAAGGCTCATAAACAAGACATGAAAACCATCTGTGGGGTAAAACTATAGATTTAGATAATATTAGGGTAACGATTGTTGTTTAATCTAATAAACGTTGAATACATTCATACATGATGTGCTTTTAATTGGATGAAAAATGAATGTTCTCACCTTTCCTATGATGCTGCCAACCTCCTGAATACAAAGAGATAAACATCATTGCATAAATAAAAGCAAGAAAGAAGTTAACACAATCAAACTGTACAACTCAGCTTTATCATTTCTGATGTGGCAAATCTTTTGCTTAAAATTGCCCTACAGCATTCATCCATTCATAAACAACCTTTCCATGCATGAGCAGTCGTAGCGTGAGGGTCACTCCCAAGCCCCCGTCTCCAAAGTCCTGCTCACAGTTCATAGTGGTGTGGGAGTGGCACACAGGGAGACGCATGTACAAGGCTCATTCGCTGGTCACACACTTGGGCAAAGGCCAGGACTCGTTTTCCGGCTCTCCGACAACCTTCAGCGTTGATCTGAGAGAGGAGAACAGCAGTTTGCATTTTACAGTCAATATCACTCTTATGCACATTTATAAGTGGATTATGAATTCTCAAGAGGTTCAGATTAAGTCACATCAGTCACTGAGCAGTATCAAAACTGATGTCCATGTTCTAATTCTGTTCTTGGAGACTGCATGCTTGTGTTGTCTCTACTGCACTGTCAACTCGTCAACTGCACTCTTGTTTTAACAGAATCAATGATCAAACAACTTTCACGCTAAACTCTCTTTTAAGTATCTGTGTGGAATTTCATTAGTTTAAGTCAATGGATATGCCTAGTGGAGATATTCATAACAAAGTCATAAGGAGCACAGTTAGGATTGTGAGGATATTGACCAGGGGCACCAGCAGTGTCAGCAATGTTGCTTTGGGATCCTAGCAGACTGTGGGTGGTTGTTGATGACTAACACTTTATCTGCGTCTTCATAACCTGAGAAGCAGTTCTCTCTGGGCAAGATGAGTTTTTTTTTTCTGAAATTTGATGCAAAAAAGCAAAAAAAGCAAAAGGCATTTCCCTCTCAGTTATGGCATCAGATTTATGCAAAGTTAATCAAATTCAATTCGTAACAGTTTTCACAAGACTGAAAACACTGGGAGCTGCGTTGGGGATTCTGTCTTTTCCACGCTAGGGGAAAAAAAAGGCTGAGGAGGAAGGGCAGGGTCTATATCCAGGCAACAAATGAGAAGCATCTGTACTGATCCCAGAATGACAATGTGACAGCAGCTTTGTGCGTGTTAGATATGTGACACATGGCGTTATGATTAATGTTGGAGTCACCTGGCTGCTCACAGTATCAGCATGATGTGTATAATTATTATTAGTTCATGGAATCACTCATGTTTCCTCTTGATTTATATTTGCTTACATATCTCAGTGTGGATAGAAAGGAAAACATAAAAGGATAAATAAACGAAGGATAAGAACCAGAATATATCATGCAAACAGAAAGAAAATGCATAGTTCCAGGAAATTGAAAAAAGAAATGCCTGTTATTTTCTGCAGTTAAGACTTCCTGCAACAATTATTTTCACCCTCAATTAAAAACCTGACTAAATTTCATAAGGTGTATAAAATGGCTTGTGCTCACCTTTTGGTGGTAGTAACCCGAAATAAGATAACAAGAATTTTGACAAGGCCTCGTAGTATTTAAGTTTATCATTTCCATTTAATGCTTTAACATCTTGTGCCGTCTTTATTGATGGTGAATTCAGCTCATGGCGTCTGCAGGTAAATAAGGTCACCTGTTTTCTGTGAAAGGCACATGTTAGCAATGCTTGCACTTTGACTTTCATTTCATTTCTTTCTTTTTTTATTGAAATATTGACAAATGTTTATTTCAGAGTATTCATGTGTCCCACTACCCATCTAGATCATTTCATCAATGGAGAGAGAAAGGACATACTGCTGTTTCTGCTAGATGGACTCGCGCCAGCCTGCTTGGTGTCTCGGATGTTGTTGTTGTTGTACAGTAACTGTCAGCCCCGAGAGGTTAGCCTCACAAGATAGTTTTTTTTACATATAAAACCCTGGATTTAAACTGTGATTTGTCTTTCATCACTGCTCTGCAGTTTAAAGGTAGAAATTTTCTGTCAAACTGTTTTCATTCAAGTCTAGAACAGCGGTTTCCAACCTGTTTTCCTTGAGGACCCCTTTCATACAAATACTAAAAAGCCAAAGACCCCCCTGCAACACCTTGTACTGAAACCATGCCTGTTTTTATGCTTTTAAAAAGGAGATTCACCGTAAATACTGTATTCTGACAGAGCCCTGTCCTTCAATAAATAAATCAAATTACAACATGTAGCCTTGCTTTTATTTCTTAAAATAGGGACAATGTGTGGACATTAATCACATTGGCTCTGAATCTTAAGAGCCTCAGAGACCCTGTTGTAGATGTTGTACTCTGGGGGACCCCCCTGGACAAAGTGAAAAATTGATTAGTGGAGTATATATAAAATGGTTCAATACTTTTATTTCTGTTTCTCAGCTGCATGATAGTACAAATCTTAAAAGTGTTTCAAAAATATCTATACAAATTCATTAAACCCTTCAAGAAAACTTTAACTTAGTAATACTTAGTTTGGAAAAATGTTAGGAATGTTCTATTTCACTGAGTTGCTGTATATTCTTCCGGCATAATAATTTTTTTTTCTCATGTTGTATTTAATTCACCTGCATGTTGGCTCTCCACGGCACACACAAAACATGTAAAGGTTCTCAGTTTTCTAATAATCCCCAATTTGTCTTCCATGAAAAGCGCTTATGAAGAGAAGAGCTGTGAAGTGCAAATTTTAAATAATTTCCTTGGCTTGAATTGAGAATGATGCAAAGGTCACAAACAGAGTGTGCACTGCGCAATTTAAATTACTGATAAGAAAAAGAGTTGACATGTGCTTCAAGCATTACTAAACTGTTTGCTATTGCAATCAAAATTTAAGTTTTTTAAATTATTACGGTAAAAACTGTTAGGTAATGTAGAAAGCAGTTACTTTTTAATTATAGGTGGTTTGGTTGAATTTATTCAGAAATTCTACTGAATAAAAATCAACCAAAACAAATCGCAAATTTTTTCAAAATTCTTATAAAATATATGTCTTACAGTCTTTATGATTGCCTG
>JBBDHI010000014.1:8930390-8950193 GCA_037177115.1 Craterocephalus stercusmuscarum
GTTTTGTACAGCACTTTGGTCAACTGAGGTTGTTTTAAATGTGCTCTATAAATAAACTTGACTTGACTTGACTTGACCCTGATTTCATGGACAAATACAGAGATTATGGAACTGCACATTACTTGAAACTTTTTTTCACTTTGTACTCTTTATTTCCTTCAGTTTTGTTAGTATCGTTTTCTTGATTTTGTTTGTGCAACATGTCCAGGGTTTACCTGGACCGCCTCTTGCCTGATAATTGCTGGAATCGGCAGCAGAAAGGGTTGTAGATTGTAGAAATGGTCGCGGCCAATAATGTAAGTGAATTCCAGTGATGGTTTTGACTCCTGTAGTAACTTATATACAAAGTTACTGAGAAAGTGTTGGGTCATGCTCTGCTACCTTGAAACCAGACAATAAGAGAAGCTAAGAGTTTATTTTTGTCCTGGTTGTTTTTATCTTTTGTTTATCCAATTAAGTGTAGTATAATATTCAGTGGGCAATATCTGAATATCTGTTCATCACAACCTAGACCTAGACTTTTTAAATATATATTTTTCTTCTTAGTCATTTTGACTACTATCACAATAAATTCTGTGACTAGATAGTTGTATGACCCTAATTAAGAAGCTAATGTTATATAATAAAGTACATGATGTGTGGACACACACTGACTGACTCAAATATGTAGGTTCTCCTGGTGGAGCGTGAGCAAAGTTTTTTTATGCTTGGTTTTGTTCCTTTGATGTGTTTCCTATTTCATTGTCCCTGGAAACTGCTGCCTACAGAACAGGTGCATCCTGAGCAGGTGGGCCCTTACATAGGAGGTTTGAGAGATTGAAGATGGAGTAGTCCATACTGCGTGCTATTTTAGGTAGCAGAAAACTATCCCTGAATACACCTTACTTTGTTTCTGTTTTCAGTCTCTTACAGATCTTTATGTTTTTGTCTGACATCGAGATCCAAAAGGCTGTTGCTTGCGCTAAGTATTTTCTTTTTGCTGAGCTGCAAACCTAAACTCTGTTCAGCCCTACTGATTACTTGCACACAGACACTGACACAGGCAATTAATTTGCCAGGGAGAGGCTAGTCTTAATTGGGTATAAGTGGGATTTTTCTTGGCTGCGTGCAACAGAAAATGACAGACTGTGTATATGAGAAGTAAAGACCATCTGGTCCCACAGGAGCAAAGCGAGATGCCAGACAAATGGAAAGAGAAACAAGAGAAAACCTGTATGGGTTAGGCTGTCATTCTTCCCCTTCCTGTCTCTTATTCTTGCACACAAAAGAGGAATAGTCATCTCATGGTCATATATCATTTGTCCATGGAAGAGCCTAGAGGGAGACACTCACTCGTGAAGAAACAGAAGTCTCTCAAGCGTGGCCTATTCATACTTTTATGTAATGATCAATATTGAAAATAGTAACATTAAGCCTGTGGGCAGGAACAAGAATAAGGAACGGTTAGTGCGTGATAGTTTGGTCATTAGCAAGACAAATTGACCTGACATGTTATATCATTCATGTGGGTGATTGGTAGTGAAACTTGGAACGAGCAACCGTGAGAAAGGCAATCAAAGGATGAGACAGAATGAGCAAAAGGTGAGTAAAGAATTCAGCTGGTGATCCTTCTTTCCTCTCACCAGGTTTCCTCACTGCTCAGTGAGCTCACTAATATGCTCTTTCATGGAGTGAGACAGTAAACCAGCACATAACAATTCCATTTGCTGCAAAAAACACATAAAAAACAGTAAGTTTTTGTACTAACTGTACTTTTCAAACCTTTATATCTAAAGGTTCGACACACAAACATGCCCATTCAGACAAACAGAAATGACTATTATATGCTGTGTGGTTTAATTGTATAAAAGATAACAAAATTATTTTATTACATATTCATTATTAGACAGACATCACAACATACTTGCATGATTGGCCTGGTATTTCCCACAGCATAATTAGGCATAGTACGAAACTATATGAAACAAACAACAAACAAACATGCTTGCAGATACAGTTTAAAGCCATATCCCATCATTCATTAAACTTCATTTCCAGTAAAGAAAATAAACTGCAGAAGGATGCTCAAGCTCATTATCATTTTCAGAATTTATTTATCTTTTTTTAAGGTTTACATCAAATAGAACAGACATACAGTGGCACATGCAAAGTGAACACTTTGTGGTGCTTTTGCCATCCAAATCCAATTGAACAAAGACTGGATATTTATTTTTGTGTACTCCAAACATGAAAATACTCTCAAATATTTACAAAAAATATACTTACAATGCCCATCACTCTAACATAACAATCATTTGGGACTGATTAGAGCTGAAGTTGTTAAAACAAAATACTGTATGTGGCAGAGCTTGCTGTTAAAGGTAATTAAATCAATTTTGAGAAAAAGAGGCACAGAAGAAAATCACTTATAAACAATCCAAAACAGAAATCAGGTAATGGAAATCCCAAGAGAATATGGCTTTAATGACATTTCAAAAGAAAAAAACAAAAAACAAATCTTGAAGCAGATCCACCGTCCATTTTTGGCGTTTGCCCTCAGTCACAGTGACCCCTAGAAACAGGCGAGTTGATCTCTGTCAGAGACAGATTCTAGGGCCACAACAGAAGTTTGCAACCTGTAGTTTGGTTGTAGGGGCTGACCCAGCCTCACAGGCCTAAAGCTCTGCTAGTCTCTGTCAGGACTCATGCATCATGTCTGGATGAGGGTTGGATGCAGTCCACAGTCCTGGAGTGCATAGGTACTGCAGGTGGTGCTGGGATGCCTGCACTCTCTGTCTGTCTTTTCTGATCTTTTACAACTTTGCCACTCACAGATAAAGGACAAACAGCTTTCATTTCCACACAGATCAGATCCTGAGGTTGTTATAACTCACGTATGTTTTCTTGGTCGCTTGACCTGAAAACAGAGTAAAACAGATTAAGATTTTCTTTGAGAGCTGCTAAAAACAACACAAGAATAGAACAGAAAGCCCCCTACCCCCCGCAGAGGTAAACAGACATTATCCTCTTTGGTAACGTCTTTCTGCTGTGCTGTGAATTCTTATCACCAGCTGTGTGCAATCAGTAGCAATATTTTCTGGCCTTGTGTATCATTTCAATTCACAGTGCCCCTGTGTAAAGCCTCAGTTTCTATTTTCAGTTGTTAACTTGTGATAAAAATCACAAACACCACACAAGTGGGCACCGAACAAATGCTAGGGCATGCAATGCGATCCCAGTCTCGATTGCCATGGAAACGTAACAGAATGTGGCTGAGTGCCTAGATGCCGTTTGTGTTTGTGTGCCCTGCTGCATAGCTATCATTATGAGAACCAGTTTGAGTTTTAAACCTTTGGTGTGAAGCATCTGTGTGTGTGTGTGTGTGTGTGTGTGTGTGTGTGTGTGTGTGTGTGTGTGTGAACTCAGGCCATCCGAGCTCTTCTTGACTTCTTAAGACGGCTTTTTGGACTGGGATGATATGGATAACGCGTGATACTGTGGACGTTAGGAGCTGGTTAGGAAATGTGGGTGTAGTCGGTGCATCAACTGCAAGTGCAAAGATATGTGTATCTGGCAGTGTAATGTGATATCTGTGCAGCAGAGGAGGTCAGCTTGCATTTTGTTAATCACAGACATTGCTCTAAATTCTAATTCCTTTGCTTTAATGTTGCTATGGAGACCAGATCCCACGGGCTATGCAATTAAAGTCAAACAATTTCTTTACAGCAGCATTTTGTGGTCTCGGTCTGAAAGCATGATGAATAAAACATCAGTAAATGTACAACAGAATATTGCTGGTAACTATTAACAGTATTCAGTCATCTTTAGAGAGATGCTTCTGGTTTTTTATCGTCTCTTGGACTGATTTATTCACCTTCCTATTGTCTTCATTTTTGTTTTATAAAAACCGAGCCAGCTGCCTAATCGGTGGTCCAGCCTTTTGTAAAGTTGCATTTTCTTACATTTAACTCTGTTAATGAAATAAACTCAATCTGAAAAGCACTGAGCCATCCACACAAATGTCTGCTGGGAAAAATCTTGCAGGACATTGAATCAATTCAACATTACAAGGCAAATGCTCGTGTCTGAGCAGTGTAATCATGAAGATATTACCCCATATCAATACCAATGTAAATCTGCAGAATTGCTAAAGCTCTAAATCCTATAAATCACTCAGAGTCATCACATGCAGGGCTGATGGGCCCTGAAAGGGAGGTGGTTGGCGCTCTGATGGTTACAGGAATTGACGGACAGTCTCCAGGGATGGTCGAGGCACAGTTCAGGTTTCAGGGCGGTCATGCACATAAATTCGCCATTAATAAATGTCACTTCCACTGTTGCTAAAAAAGAAGGGCACGAGGAGGAGAAAGAGTGCAGGGTGGAGACAGAAGAGGAGAGAAGATATTCATGGAGGAGAGACAGAAGGTGAGAGACGCACAGAACAGATGACATGGTGCACTTTTGGGAGCGCCCCGTGGAGGTTGTGTGGACCGCTTGGGGATTTTCATGTGTTGCTGCAACAGATGTTATGTTTTTACCCTCAATTCAAAGTATGTGTTCAGTCAATGAGCCACATGTGTGACAGGCATGGGTATGTTCACCCTCCCCTGATACACTTGGCCAGCTCACTGATTTACATGTGTGCACCTCACACATCCACTCGCACATCGAAGCCCCACACATGCGCTGACGTACACAAGCTTGTTGTGCCCATGACAGATGAGTGTGACAACTGTTGGGTGTTTGGAGAAATTCCCAGGAAAATTTGTCACCTCAGACGCATAATTCAAAGAGGGGTTGAGGGGATGGTGCACCTGTGGGTGCTATGATCGCTAGATATGATTAGAGGCGTAGTGGGAGAGAAAGGCCTTGGAAGCTGTGATGTGTGATTTGCATAAGCTGTCAATCTTCCCTGACTTCATCCTGACAGTTGAGGAATGTGCAAAGAGCTTCCGTGGCAAAGTGCGTGTAAAATGCCACTTTTACAGTTTTTCCTTTGTTAAACTCTTTCAAGCTTTTTTCTGTTTCTTTACCAAAACAAACGCTGTGTCACCCAGCTGTGGGGATACGTAGGAAGCCTCACTCTTGCACTAATACCCAGCATTATCTTTGCTAACAGGATCACGCTCACTGTTTCAGATGAAGGGTGGTATGAGTAACACGGCAACAGAGAGAGATTATCTCCCTCAATTCTTGACAACAAAGCCCTGGTTCTTCAAATATCTCTGCAGAGCAAGCCCCCCATCTTCTCTCATGCTCGCTGTCATACACTTGGGCTAAAGGTCTCGCCATTTATCAGGACAGGAGATAACTGGGTCCTCTCTACAGGATATGATACATAATAACGGGCAAGTCAAAAGCAATTAAATCTATGGAAAAGGGTCTTCTGGAAGTAAGGGAAGGATTCAATGAAGATTAAAAAGATGTTTCATTTTCATTATGTCAAAAAATGCAGAGCAATGCTAAGACAGAACTGAACTCCTGTCATATTTGTGGGTTGTATTATTTATGTAATAACATCTACAGAAGCTTTATTAAATTACTATACACAAGCAAGGCACGAACACTAAAATCCACATGTGCTTCTGGTGTTCACAGTACATAGATTATGGCTGATTAATGTGCAAGCATTCATATTTATGTATGTGTGTATGTTTTTTTCTTTTAAAAAAAAAACTATCTGCATATTTCAACGGCAGGCACAGTGTTGGAATAGTGAAATACTGTAAATATCATCATGTTTACTTCGATCAGAATTATTTGGTGGCACTTTATCTTTTACAGACAGCCTTAATTCAAATATGTCGACGATAATGCATAAGCATATTATTTAGGTTTAAGCAGAATTATGAATAGATTTTGTGTACAACTACAACTTCTCTTGAGGAAAAATGAGGTAGATGTATAAACACATAATGAGGTACAGCCTTGTATACTGTACTTAAATCAAGCACTTCTTGTCTGAAAGTTTTCCTCAGTGAAACGTTATCTAATTAAAACTTCAGCTTGGTTAATTGTGTTTGCAGCAGGTATGTGTCTCTGGGGCTTTGTGGTGTGTCGACACTGGGTTACTCACTCATAGGGTCAGCAGCAGGGTTCTCACAAAGTTCAGTCTTAGCCTCTCCATTGGGCCTCTCATTGGGCTTCTGGGACAAACGGGATGACATTGTGGCAGCTGTGACCACAGCCTTGAAGCTACGCTTCCTCTTCTGTACGTTCAACTCAGGGTGGAAGATAATGATGTACACCTTGGGCATGTAAAGCATGCCCAGTGCTACTGAGGCACTGAGGTTCATGGAGATGGTCAGGGTGGTTGTCTGAATGTACAGCTGGAAGGAAGCACAAATGCAGAAAAAGTTATTTCTAATTGGGTCTACAATAGCAGCACACATAATGAAATTAGTCGATTCTTTTGTACATGATAATGACCTTGTATGTATATGATTGTAAGAGGCAGATAAATATGTACAGAGTGGTGTTGAAACCCTTCTAAAGAAAAATTAGACACAAGACAGCAACAATCGCTAAACATCTGTGACCAATTACATTGTAAGAGGCAGATAAATATGTACAGAGTGGTGTTGAAACCCTTCTAAAGAAAAATTAGACACAAGACAGCAACAATCGCTAAACATCTGTGACCAATTACACAGCACACACACCGTTGAGCACCCTGATGAGCCAAAGCCTAATAATAGCTCAAGCCCCGTAACACAGTCCACGTAGAAAAAAAAGTTACTTGTCCGCCTTCCAGTCTTGCAGCAAATCGTCCTCAAAAGGACCCACTGTGTCATTAGAAGTAACGTTTCTTTTTAGCAAAGTCTGGAATTGTACCGCACTCAGAAAACTCAGGTATTGATGACCCAATATAACTATAATCAGAAGTGTGTGTAATGGTGAATTTGCTATGTGCAGCAATGGCCAAAGGAGCAGTCATGCGTTCATTTTTGTAATCGAGCAGCAGTTATTAAAGTCTGACCTGCAGCTCGAAGAAAAAGACGATTGAGACGTATTAATGAGAACATCAAAAACATCAATGAGTTTATCAAAATGCCCTCACATGGCCTCCTTTCTACCAGCCTAACAAGATTGATGGACTACATTGTTTGGTTAGGACCTGTCCCTGACATGTTGAACTTGCCTCTTCTTTTCCTTGATATCTTATATTTTGCTTCACCATCCAAACAGTTGCTTGTTTTGAAGCTAAGAATTTCTGCTTCAGTTTTATGTATGCAGTAAAATCAAAGACAAAGCATAGAATAAGAATAAGAAAGCTGCATCTGCAGACCACGGGAGAGACCAAATGCATAAAACTCTGTGTACTGTATGATAGAAACTGACATGCACAAAGGCAGAAATGTGGTAACACTTTGTTAAGCTATGCATATAGTACATAAATCTGATTTCCACTCATATTTCTTATATCAAAGAGGTGCAGACACCCCCCATTGCGGTCATGTTTATGTGAAAAAATTGGTAGCCTGAGTTTAAGAATCATGAACAGAGAAAAAGAACCGCTGAATGTGGAAAAAAGTTACAGATGCGATAAAATCTGTAAGTTTAGAGCAAAGGACCCTGCAGAAATAGAAGGGGGAAAAAAGGATTACAAATAAGAGGCAAAAAGCACATTAATTCAAAGAAGCGTGGCATCATACCAGCAACTTTTGTTTAATCAGCAATGGATAAGCACATACCCTGCACAGTATACTGCCCTGCATGAAGATGATCACAAGGGAGACAAAGATGTACCGAAATGGTATGTTAACTGTTATCTTACACAACCTTTGGGGTTTAAAGCCATTCATGACCCAATGTTTTGCCAGACCTGAATCCGATCCAGCACCTCTCAGACATCATGTCTCATTCCATCCTCAGCTATCATGTCGTACCACAGAGTGTCCAGAGAGAGACTGATGCCCTGATCCAGGTCTGGGAGGAGATCTCTCGGGAGAACATCTGTTGTCTCACCAGGACTGTGCCCAGATGTTGTAGGGTGTGCAAAAAGGCACATTGGAGGCCACACACACTTTTGAACCTCAATTTGAATTGTCTTGATGAATTTCCACAAAGGTTTGGTCAGCCTGTGATCTGATCTTTCATTATTTTTAGTATGATTCTGAATTCAAACCTCCCTAGGTTCATGTTTTTATTTTCTGTTGATCTTTCTATGCATTTCTGTCTATGTAATGGATAAAAGGTTCAACTGGAATATTTTATTCATCAAGATCTTTGTTTAAGTATTCCCTCTGTTTATTTGAGCAATATGTTATAAATACTAGTTTCAGCGCAGGGAAATCTGTACATGTGGTTTATGTGTGTATGCATTGTTCATCAATTTAGCCCAGGTCTATATTTACCTCAAACACAATGGATGCATTGCATTATGTAAACAGTTCATCTAGAATAGAATATTGCCTTCCCAACATTCCTTTTCAGAGGTTACTTTGCACTTCACATTTATAAGCTGTAACTGTGAGCTTACATAACCTGGATCATGTCAGGATTATGAATCTCAAATACTGACCTCATAAAAATTTTGTGATTTCAGTGAGAGGTTTGGAAGTCAGTAAATCAGCAGACATGTGAGAGCCCCTTGTTTCATTTAAGTGCCCTCGAGGAGGAAGAATCACTTTGAGAAGGGGTATTACTGTTTCAAGAGCCTCCTCTCTAATCTACTGCACTTGAAAGCATCCGATGTAACTTATATGCTGCCTCTCAGTCAGTCACTGGTAATGTGGAAAGTGAGAGGATACAACTGTAAACATTATCCACTACAGTTTATGCGCACCGACTGAGGCGGAATGCTCATTGAATCAGTGAGAGGTAGAAATGTCACCATTTGCATATAATCTTTCTTGGTAAATATCATTAATGATAATTTCTTCCATACAGATCTCATTTACATGCCAGACATGTTTTTGTATTCTAATCTTCTAAAATCATTCAGATGTCGGATATCAACATGCCAATGCACTCAATTGCACCCGTCTCCTTCCGCCGCCTCCTGCTTCTTTGTGTATTAGCTTCAGAGTCAGTGATCTGGCTGGTACACCATGCATTAATAACTGTATAAATATCACAGTGCACTCTGTTCTGTGTCACTCTAAAGCTGAGGGAATATTGTGTATGAGCAGTAAATTTGGATCATTTATGGTTTAATTTTAGGATATCCAGTCAAAGAGTATGCATGGCATCAAACATAATTTCACGTTTGATGCCATGACACTCCAGCCGTGTGGATTTTCATATTCAATTTTGCATTATGAAACTCCACACCGCTGGTTTCCATGTTTCATACATGGTTACCTGTCTGGTATCCATGGCAATGCAACAGACTTTAGTGCAAGCAAACTAAAAAAGGATGGAATAAGCTTTTAATAAGGTCCTGATACCTTTCGGATTTGCAGTAGTGCTGACCCGGTCAGAACTGAGTTTGTGACCAGAGAGGAGAGTTGATTCGAGAGAGGGTGAATAATACGTAGTGTATGCTTCCTTAGACTCATCTCATCACACAAGCAAACACTTGCACACACAAATCATGAGTAGGTGTGGGCTTTTGCCCCTGTTAATGCAGCAACATATGCGCACAAGCACACAAAAAAACACACCAAACCAAATCCTTTTTCTCACCGTCTCTAATCACAGAGACAGGGTTTTTCATTGTGCCTCACTGTGACCCAAATTCTTACCCCTCTCAGCCACCACTCGGATGTTTAGCTTGTCACAGAGCATTCATAATTAATTACTTTTGCTTTAACATAAATAATTACATGAAGTCATTTTCACAACTGCTTAGCAACTCTCTATTTATAGCCACAGTAATGATTTATTAAATTCCTCATCAGGAATCAAACAGTTGCTTTTGAATTTTACATCTCATTGACAAGCCGAATGCAAAGATTAAGCCATGACAAACTGTGAGTTTTCCATCTTGACAAAAAGCTGTAGAGGGTAATTCTCTTAATTATAGCCACCCGGGATACACTCACTCCGAAGCCAATTTAGCTGGGTATGGTTGAGCACTATAAATGCATATAGTTATAATGACTTAATTCAGTAAGTGACAATTAGGATGCTCCCTGCCCCATCAGAGAATGCCTTAAATAATGAATCCAAGGGATTTGCAGTCTCCTCTCAGCTACCTGGATGTCTCTTGTTGTTTTGGGTGGCCTACTTTTCTAAACCAGCTCATGTCATGAATAACTTTGGATGGCTTTGTGCTGCAAAGCCCTATTCGGAGGATACTGGAGACAGTCCTTCCTGTCTGAATGGCCTTCTTTGTATTTTCACTCTGCGCAGGAGGAGCCTGTATCTGAGTGTTTGGATAAGCTTTTAAAGAGGTTGCGACATATAACCCACTCAGGATGTTTTAGAGTGGGTTAACAGTCTGAACAAGCAGCGGAGGAGGCCACTTTTAACATCTCCTTGAGAGGGGTTCTAAAAAAAACAGCAACATTAATGGCATATGTTTAGTGTAATTGTACAGACATATCATTAAATCTCTCAGAGTGAGAAAAAATCCCACTTTTGGCCCTGCTTTTACAGTGCTGTAGTAGTGAAAGCATTTTTATTTAGCAAATTACTTCGACCTCAACTCATCACCAGAGGTGCACGATGCCAGGAGATGAAGTTCAGCCAGAGACGGTCTGTGAGAGTCGAGAGCTTTTGGAAATGTTTGATGACAATAAGCCGATTAAAAAAAACACTATTTTGGTAAAAACAGAGTCAGCTTTGTGGCTGGCTTTGTGCCGATGCAGAGGAGGACACTTTTGTCTCGGCAGAGACTCATTTCCTCCCAATCTGACACGCTTTTGTTTTGAGGGAAAGGCATCATTGCAACAGTGATGATTATGTCAGAACTACAAACTTTATAATCAGTCAGTCTAGTCGAGTACTATCAGCTATCAGTGGAGTATTTAGTGAAGTTTGCAAATGAGGAAGAATCGTAGTTTAGTCCATTCTAGCTGAATGAAAAATGACTAACAGCTAAGGAGTATGTGTAATTATAGTCATCATAAGTTCTTATAAACTTAATACTTAGAAGTTACACAGCTTCCTGTTTAAAGCAGGGGTAGGCAACTCAGGCCCTCGAAGGCTGGTATCCTTCAAGTAAATAGGAGTTACTTTGCTGCAACACCTGACCTCCTGCAACACACATCAGGCTCTGCACAAGTAGGCTAATTACCAGTTGAGCTGGTTTGTTGCAGAAGGGAAACTTTTTATACCTGCAGAAAACCTCGAGGAAGAGATGTTGCCTACCCCAGGTAGGAAAGTCTAAAGATGGTTTCAGTATCATTCTGCATTTGCATTTCAATATATGCAAACACCATCCTTTCAGACTTCATACAGTAATACTATATGGTTCTTAAGCAATACTAGGGACTTACTAATGTTAACTTAAGCAATGCTAGGGACTTACTAATATTAACTTCATTCATAGTATGAATATTAACACATTTATTCATATATAGTCTTTCCAAGGAAACATTGCTCTGCTATGCATTTGTTTGTACTGTCTATAACAGCGACATTAGCTACAATTTGGGCTTCGCAATTTTGACTAGTGTTAAATCGAGGTCCAAATCTCCTTTCCTTAATAAATAAATAAATACAGGTTGAGGTTAAAATACAAAAATATAACCTTTCTCTCCCTCTCAGTCAAACTTTTTTGCCCGCAGTCTGCTTCTGGTGCAGTTCTCACAAGGTTTCATGCATAAAACAAGTGATAGGCAGGGGAATTTCATATATTCTTTTTAAAAGACTCCACATCTCTGCAATAAGTGTCAAGTCCAACTCATCTCAAGTGCAGTTGTTTGGAGAGTGATGGGAGGATTACAAGTTGCACTTTTCTTATCACTAGCTGAAAGCTAAATTGAAAAAGTTTTCTCCATAATACTAAGTCATGGCTAACAATAGTTGTCAGCATGATCTGCCTTCAAACATTCCATGTAGGTGCAGAAGACATCTTACATGAACCTAAGTGGTTTGCAGATATGTACTGAGGTATAAATACATCCCTGATGAGTTACCTTTTAGGCATGATTGAATCTTGGAGTTGTTTTAATAGAATGTTTCTAAGCTTCAGGAAAATAGTTTCATTATATCAACAGAATTCTCTGAAATGTAGGAGCTATTATTGTTGTGCTCAGGATGACAGTGACTTTAAAAACTACTTTGTACATTTCTATGTTCATTCATTTCAAAAGTCAGCTGATCTCCAGGAGCGGTGACAGCTGAACGTGGATGAGCGTGACTCCCACAGTCATAAACCGGAGAACATAGCGCAGCAGACGGAGCACATGCAGGTGCACAGAAGGCAGGGAGGATGCAGTGTGATCTTTTGTTACTGTTTTCACATGACATCCCTAAATATGAGTCTGAATGGGCAAACAGAGGAGAAGGGAAGTAGTCACAGGTGTGAAAAATAAGAGGAACTAAATAGTGTTGAGCTAAGGAAATATTACAGCCAATGCAGTCACAACTTCTGCTACAAGACCACGTAGGATCAAACAGGTGCAGCAGGATTTTTGGATCGTCTTGGGCAGCTGGCATCCTGTCATCTCAGTGTTATAACTCATCTTATAATGGACAGTCTAGTGTGAGAGATGCTCATATCGGAGTGGGTGTATGCAGATCTGCACATACAGTCATGTAAAAAAAGAGAAGTACGCCCTCTTTTAGTTCTAAGGTTTTATTCATCAGGACAAGATAAGAAATAATCTGGCACTTACCAGGTGATACCACAAACACTACATCATGAAATGATTTTACAAAACCTAAGCTAAAAGGCAGACGCAGTCTATGAAAAACCCTTACTGCTTCCATGTGTATTAAAAGGGTATAAAGTGCTGTTAATCAAATCTTCTCTTTAACACGTGAATTTATCCAACACACGTGAATTTAAACACACCTAGAGCACTGTGTTGGTTTAAAAGGCACTGCCTTAACATGGTTTGAATCCTTTCTCACAGACAGTTACTTCTTTGTTAGAGATAAGGAGCAGTTTTCCTCCTCAGTGGCCTCTCTAATCTGAGGGGTCTCCCAGAGGTCGGGTTTGGGTCCGCTACTGTTTTTTTCTGTTGATATGCTACTCCCTGAGGTCAGTATTTAGGAAGAGTGGTATTCCCTTCCATTGCTTTGCTGACAACATGCAGGTGTATTTTCCCGTGACGTCTCTCTCCGAAGGTTCCCTTTAGGATCTGCAGGATTGCATGACGAACATTAAAACGTGAATGGACTTAATTTCTTGAAATTAAATGAAAACAAAACAGAGCTTTTCCTGTTCAGTTGCCCTGATCTGGTTCAGTTCCTCGTCAGCTCTCTTGGGCCAAAAGCACCTCACACAAGATCCTATACTAGGATTCTTGATGTGATTAATACCTGTAGATGGGGCTTTTAAAGTCTAGCTAGTAGAGTCTTAATACTTTCAGCTACGGCTAATTGCCCAAGTCAAGCTAAACCAGAGAGACCTCAAAATAGACATCCATAGTTTTTTTTTACTTCTTGCTTGGACTAACTCTCTGTACGTGGGAACCGAATAGTCCAAGCTTCATGGCCTACAGCTTGCTCATAATGCAGCAGATCATCTCCTCACAAAGTAAATAAGTACATGAGTGAAATTTATTTTATAACACTGTTCACCGATAAAATCAACAAAGTGCTTCACAATAAACACAAATAAAATATATCAAGTCAAAAAAAATAAAAACAGCAATTAAGAATCACCATGGTAGTTAAAAGCCTGCCTGTATGAAAATGTCTAAATCCCTTCAATCCACTGGCTTCCAGCCAGTGATTTTAAAAAAGGGCTGAGCCCAAAATACCTGGCTGATCTCATTGTGCTGCATCAGCCTTATCATCGCTTCGCTCAGCCAACAGATTGGTCTTAGAGGTTCCTTAATCTCACTTAAAAACTAGAGGGCCTTTTGGTTGTGTCTCCTACTCTGTGGAACATTTTGCCTTTAACTGTACGGTCTGCAAACAGCCTCTCCACCTCTTAATCTTTGCTCAAGAGACACACTAGTTGACCTTGACCTTTGGCCGGGTACAGGCACCCTATTAGAGTTTTTATGTTGTACTTTTGTTTGTTGTTCCTGTGTTTTCTTACTGTATTGGTTTGCACTTAACTGTCTTCGGTGGTATGAATGTGCTATTTAAGAAGCACGAAATGAATACAGGAACACATTTAGATAAACAGAAAGAAAAATACTGAAATAAAATAAACTACAATTAGATATCGAACGAATTAACAACAATTGACAAATAAGGATAAATGATAAATAAATAATGTAAAAATAAAAACACGAATTAAAGTGAACAGAAGCAAATAAATAAATAAATTGATTAGATATAAATTAAAAAAATGAACAAAGACCAGAGGTGATCTGTCACAAATTTGTAACGCCAGGAGTCGAGGGGTTAACTGAGCATGAGGAAATGAAAGCGGCTCTGTAAGAGCAAAAGTTTTAAATGTTTTTTGGATTGCAACATTCAGATAGAGAAAGAGATCAGCAATGATCTCAGTGAAGAAATTATTGCTGCCCAACGATGTGAAAACGGTTGTGAGGATCAGGGTTAGATTAGCCATTTCCAAACAATTTAGAATCAAAATGTTCACAGCGATTAATTATCATTCCTGAGGAGAAAATGTTCAAGATAGACGTTAAATTCAGCACAATATCTTTTTTCTTACAGAAACTGCAAAAAAATGCCTCATCTTAAACACTTCAGGACTCAGTAGCATTTTAAATATCAAAGTTTCTGTGTGTACAATAAGAAAAACACTGAACAGACATGGTGGACTTTTAAAAAAACGTTCTTGATAACACCAACGTGGTGATGTTTGGTCATAATGCACCGCACTGCATTTGATGAAAATCAGATGCAACATATCATCACTAACACCTCATACCAACTGTCAAGCACAGTGAAGAAGAGGGTGAAGATTTGGTGTTGCTTTCAAGCCACGTGACTTGGGTATCTTGCAGTGATTTAGTCAACCATCAATTCATATTGCAAACCCAAAGTATTCCAGTCAAATGTGAAAACGTATCTCTGACAGCTAAAACATGGCTAAAACAGGATAATGCAACAGGACTACAATCCCGAAGACAGCATCAATTCCTGAACAGAATGGCTGTAACAAAAAAAAAGGGTGTTGAAATGGTCCAGAATCCAGACCACAACCTTATTGAAATGCTGTGGCCAGACCCTCAGAGAGCTGTGCATAAATGAATGATGCAAACCTCAATAAACTGAAGTGATGTAAAGAAGAGTGGGCTAAAATTCCTCCAAATGTGAGAAACAGATCCAATGCTTCTGAAAATGAGTGTTTCAAGTCATTGCTTCTGAAGATGGTTCTACAAGCTACTGAATCATAAGTTGCATTTTTACTTTTTAACACTGCTTTTGCATTTTGGTTTAGTTCTTGTTAAATGAATAATGACTGAGTGTAAGAGGCCTGCTTCATGGGCTTTTCTTCATCTGAGATTGTATTTACCTAATTTAAGACCTGAAAAGGAACCACTTACTTTTTATTAGATTCCTTATGTCAAATATTAGAACTGAAACATGATGTACTCTCTTATTCACATGACTGTAACAACCCAGCACAGCACAGGCTCACTTTATGAGGCTCAGTGATAAACGGAGACTACAATCAAATATATCACATTTAGCATTCGATAATTATAAAGATCTACACACAAACCAAAGCGTGCTGCATCAATCTAATCTATCCAATAATTACTCTCATTATTTGTCTTAGAGAACATTTAGTATCTTGTGAAAAAGCAATTGCTGTCTAAATACAGCCAGGTTGAGAAGTGATGAAAATTTAAACATGAGTACACTTAAATGACACATCGCCTCAAATCATCTTCCCTTTAATGCATATTTGTGCAGTGACTGTTATCAAGACATGCTATGGCACTTTTCACTCACAGTGGCAAGGGATTATGCAGAAACCCACTCACAGAAGCCATCGCACTAAGACGCTGTGGTGTGAACTAGAGAAGTGTTTAAGGCAGAAGTCGGTGCAAAGAAAGAGTTAACTGCATAAAGGGGAAAGATAAACACATTACTGCTTTGCTAGTCACCGCAAGTAACATAATGAACTCTTAATCGCTGCTGAGGGTGTAATTCATCTATGAAATCAGCTGCAAATTGAGATGAGGAAAATCAGTTTCTGATCCATCTCATGCGGGAGCTTAGCAGGAAGGATATTGAACGGTGTGCCTCTCAAAAGGTTAGGAGTAACACTTTCCTGTCAGCATCGATATTCTGTCAGTGGAAAACTTCCCCTTGGCTCTGTCATGTACACACACGGGTCTGCCAAGCAGCACGTGAGTCCAGCAGATGAATGCATCTGTATTCTACTCGGAGCTGGCCTGATAAGCATTGACTAACACAGAAGGTCAGAATGTCATTCTCTCAATCAACTCTAGTAGCACACCATGTCAGATGCTGCGTTGAATAAAGTGCAGTTGTCATGAGATGGGAGGGGGTGTTTTTACCCGCCTATTTCTCCCCACATTCCTTCTCCTCCAGCTCCACTTAACTTTTTTTTTCTCCTCCTGCGCCTGCCTGCCCCGCCACTTCAGCAATAAGGCAGTTATAGAAGTCTGGCAGGAAGAGCTTAGGAAATGGCACCGCAGGCATTTCAGGATTCTGGTGCTTGTCATAAACCGTTCTTCCCACCTTCACATGGCCATTTCTTTTGGTCATGGTCCCTGTGTGGGTTTCCACACATGTCAGGATCATGTAAACTCGTAACTAATGCAGCTATTGAATATGCATGTGCTCGTGTGAGTGCTCCCTTTATGCACTGTGAGCGTTTTTATGCTGCGTTTTCACATGCTCATGTTTGGACAAAGAAGAAAGTCAATGGATCAGAAAAGAAGAGGAAATTTGTGAAATGAAAGAGACGCACAGACAAAAAGAGGGGTGGTGACAGAGTGAGAAAGCAGGAGAGAAAGAAATGACTCACCTTCTCCGCCGACTGGGCTGTGCCAAAGAAAATCGGGATGAAGGCCAGCCACACTATGCATGTGGTGTACATAGTGAAGCCGATGGGCTTGGCTTCATTGAAGTCTTCGGGTACATCCCTCGTCTTGATGGCGTAGATGGTGCAGGTCACCATCAACAGGATGCTGTAGCCCAGCGAGCAGATTATCTGCAGGTCTGTGATGTCACACTTCAGCATGCCGTGGGCCAGCATCGGGTTTATGGTTTTCTGCTCGTCGTAGTCGATGATGGTGTTCGGCGGGTCGACGGCAAACCACACCAACACCCCCAGCAACTGCACGGAGATTAGACTGGAAGTGATGGCGATCTGGGAGGTGGGACTGATGAAGCGAGGGGCTGTGACCGTCTGTTTCCCCTGCTCGAAGATCCGATAGATTCGGTTGGTCTTGGTGAGCAGAGCGGCGTAGCTGATGCACATGCCCAAGCCCAGGAAGATCCTCCTGAACGCACACACGGCCACGTCAGGCTTGGCGATCATGATGAAGGTAATGATGTAGCAGAGAAAGATGCCAGTCAGCAGCACATAGCTCAGCTCTCTGCCAGATGCCCGTACGATCGGCGTGTCATTGTAGCGCACAAAAGTTGCCATCACAAAGATGGTAGCAATGATACCCAGCATGGCTAGAAAGACAGGGATGATCGCCCAAGGAGAGTGCCACTCGAGTTTGATGATGGGGATGGGCTGGCAGGCAGTTCTGTTGGGATTGGGCCTCATATTGTAGGCACACAGTCTGCATGAAGTCTCATCGTACTGGTACTGGTAGCCATCGCACAGCTCACAGTGCCAGCAGCATGGCATGCCCTTCACTTTCTTCTTCCTCTCTCCAGTTTTGCAGGGCAGGCTGCACACAGAGGTGGGTATCTCCTGCTCCCCATCTGGCCACTGAAGCTCCTCCAGCTGGGACAGATGTAACACACAAAGAAGAGGAGCGGTGAGATCAGGGGTGACAAGTGGGGAAGGGGAAATACAATTCTGCTCCATCACAATGTACTAACCCGTCCCGTTTAACTCGATTCATCCTGTAAAGTACAATACAATCTTTGCACACAGCTAAAAAGAACCTAATACAGTGCAACATCTTTCTTGCCAATTTCTTAGAGGGATTGCCTCTTGTAATACTTGAAAAATAATTGAAATCACCATGGCAACAGAGCCTACCTTTGTTCAGTGAAATAAAAATAAATGTGGAATGCAAAAGACATTAGGTTTTAATACAGGAGCCAGTGAGGTATGAAATACATGACGAGAGGGAAAGAGAATGGGATTTGGGTTTGCAAAATACAGCCATTAGACTCCACAGAGCCATTCCTATTTATGATCTAGTCATGAAAATAAAAAGTCTACTTTTCAGAAGCAGTGAGGAGAAAACTGAGAGTCAAAGCCAAAACGCCTCGAGGTATTTCATGATTGAAGTTATAGTTTGACCATACAAGTCAGCCTCAAAAAGCTACGAGGAGATGGATTTGTATATTTTGTTAGTGCATTAAAATATTCATAGTCCTCTGAGCAGATCTTTTGACTTGTCATGAACACACTCTGAACAGTTGCACCAGAAGATTAAAGATTTACCAACATGTTTTCACAATAATGTTAAAAAGCAGCTGTTCCAGACGTGAACTTACAAGCGAAGAGAACAAAAGTGCCGTTCACACCGAGCGTGTCTGTGATGATCTGGTCACAAGTGGGAAGCTCTTTAATGCAGGTGTGAACATGCTCAGGATGTTTCGTGGATCGGACCCCTCAGGCCACATTCTGATGTACGCAAAGCTACATTCTTTTAATGATGCGAACATGAATGTGTCTGTCACCACGGATGAGCGGTACAGTAGGAAACAGCTTGACTGGCTCTGTTCAGAAGTAACAAACCGAAGCTGACACCGTCTAAGTCTAAAGGTAAGTGTTAGACTTCAACACTCCCAACCTGTCTATACTTAAAAGCAGTGGGTGCCATCTATTCAGAAACGTGGCACATCCTCGTACTGCCATGACTAAAATGATAGGAATGAGAGCATCCAGTGTTTTGGGACTCCAGTGGAAAATATCTTTAACAAATGATTACTAAGTGTTTGGCTGTTATTTACTGTTATGATTAAGGTAAAGCTTTTGTTGCACTTTTTCCTCTAATCTCACTCTGGCATGCTGATAAGGATAAGTAGTCCCATTTTAATTCTAATTTCTCTGAAGTGCCTCTTTTCCTCTGAGCCAAAGGTGTTTCATTTTAACCTGACAGTTTTCAGCTTTTTATTTGCTGCTTTATTAGTCTGGGGGTGTTTTTCCACAGGAAATTTTCCAAATAAATTGTCAGAGGGCATTAGGAGTTGTAATGTAATCCCTTATTTCCCATCTTTAAATATACCAACTTGGTTACTTAAATGTAAGTACGCCACTGTCTCAGCTATTACCGCCACCTGTTACACTTACAGTCAATCTCTAATGGAAGCATCAGCTGACAAAATAAACTCGTCTTGTTCAAATACCATCACAGAAAACAAGAGTCCAGCAAGGTGAAAGGATCACCTCCTCCACATGCGACCAGTAATTGCAGATGCTGAACTGCGGCATGCGCACGCTCACATCTGCTGTGTGTTGTGATGTGTGTACCTGTATGACGAATGTGTTATTTCTGTGCTGTCTGGGCAGATTATCATCTGCCATTTATCTGAGGGCATGAAGGTGCCATTTGTTATTTGGACAATGAATGGTGCTCTCTGGAAAACCTGCCGATTACACACAGTGTGGAAACAGTAATGAGACCAACAGCTCTGTTGCTATGGAAACCAGAAACAGGATATATAGAT
>JBBDHI010000014.1:8955074-8968388 GCA_037177115.1 Craterocephalus stercusmuscarum
TAATATCTGCATCCTGCGTTTTCCAATTTATAGGGTAAAGATGATGTAAAATATTACGTGATAGTTATATAATAAACACAAAATGAATGTTAACTTGCTAAAATAAAATTTGTTTGGAGTCATCATTTTAGTACAGCAAAAAATGTTATTGCTTTGCGGCGTAGATTTTTTACTGGTGTCCAAAAGCAATTTTCATTGCATTGGATTTGTAGCTTCATTACAATGAACCCTCCTTCCATATACACCAGCCTGCTACCGTAAATACTTAACTTAGTGTGCCAGCTGGTCTGCAACACAGAACCATCTGGGTAGTCGTCACTGGAAAGCATTTGGAGAAGGATAGACGCTTTTGAAAAATACTTGTCATTTGATTGGATGAACCATCTATCGCGCTCCAGCTTCAGATCAATCGAGACAGTTCATAAAATCCATCTCCTGTCGAAGCCGGTGGGATATGTGCAAGGACATTTTTTCACAGAGAAAAGCCTCCAGTGTGTTTTTTTTTTCTTTCAGTGATGAAAGAATCTTCAGATATGATACAGCTGATGCAACAGGCCAGCTGCCTGAATGTTTGCATTTTCATCAAAGCGTTTAAATGAAACTATGACTCATGATTCCTCTCCCAAGTTCTCCATGCTAATTTGCACAAAACTACAAAACCCAGCAGTTACATTATTTCATTGGAACAGTCTGTAGGATTTATATGAGCAGCAGATGTTTTCAACTTTCCTTTAACGACACCTTTTAACAGTTACATAAAAACAAAGATGCACTGCCAGTGCTAGCGTTCGGTGCACCTTGTTGAATTAACACATGAATAACAATTCTCAAATATGTGCAATTAATCTCTGAATTCATCCTAAACAACTGATGCCAACGTTTGGACTGAATTTGATGTAAGTGGGATGGATGTCAACTTTTATACAAGATAGAAAAGCTTCTCAAAGCATAAAGTGAAAAAAGTCGACTCATTTATCAAGACACTCCAACCCTTCATGTCACACGGTGTAATTTATTAACAATACTAAATTGGAACAGGAGATTGGGGATAAAACAGCATTACAAATTTTCTGCAGGTTTTTCTGAGGAAAAAAAAATCTAAAGAAATATTTTTCAATTTGTAGCAAAGCAAGTAGCTCTGTTTCATTTACTCTTTGAACCAGGCCAAATCCTTCTTTAGTCATGAAGCATGTGTAGGCGAACTGTCTGGGTTTGAATTTTGTGTGATGTTTCAAGTTGGAAATGCGCAGTAATATTACCCCAAAGCAAGTAAATTAAATAAAACGGAGAAATCCTAAGTTAATCATCAGTCCAAAATGTCAAGTTCTACATTTACTACATTTATTACATTGTAGTGGAGTATTATTTTAATGAAAGAGACACAATGAACTGGGTCCACCTCTTTAAGTAGGACAGCTCTCAGAGATTATACTGAAGCCTGAGTGTATATAATCTAATAGCTTGCTGAATCTTCTCTAGAACATTTTGTGGAGGCACAAAGTACTTCAAAGGAGCGTTTAATGATCACTGGCAGACGCACATATCAGCACATTCGGAATGACAAAGGTTTCTCGTGTTTTAAGCTTGTCTCCCTGCTGGCTCTTCGTCTCCGTTCTCCTCTGCATTTTAGAGCAGTTGTCATTATTAGCTACCTGACATTAATTGGTAGCTATCTCCCGCTTTCTAGGTTTAATAATGTAAAAGTTCAGCTACAACCAAAGACATCAAATACCGTATGTTTATTCGAAATGTAGGAAGATGATATTTTGAAACATGAATAAATCTTAATTTAATGTGAAAGCTAGCCCTGAGGTGAATGTATATGACGCAGAAAACATGAGATGGTGTGAATTCATTTCCTTATTTTATTTATAGTCAGATATGGCTCTATTATTTGTATGCAACTTCTTTAGTTTATTACAAAGGTGCATGATGCAAACACACAGCAGCTATGAGTAAAGTCCTCCAGGGTATAGTTCAAATTCTGGTCTGAAACAGAGCACAGCTGTTTTATTGACACAGGTTGGATAATGAAATTAATATAAAACAACATGCAAATTTGATGCTAGAACGAATTTTATGGAGTGGTGAAACACCACTGATATTTATGTGTTGTCCTTTTTCTGAATTTTTAATTACCTTCTACAGTACATGCATGCCCACACCAGAGCTTTAAAGATAACAGAGCAAAAACAGATCATTTTAGCTCAGTTACTGTTGTGAGCATATGGGTTAAATACCATCAAATCTCTATGTGGTTAATAAAACTGATCCACACAGGCTGCGTCTGATGTGACATTACTCACCGTTGAAGCTGGTGTTGCGTATGTACCTCAGCAGAGTCTTTCCATCCGCAGCCTCCATTTGTGGACAAATGCCAGGATGATCGGCACACAAGTCCCTGTGCATGTTGTGCAGAGCGTGGGCCATGGCGTACACTGCGTCAATCACAAACTGCACCTTCCCCTCCTGCTCATACTTGGAGTCGATCCCGATGCGTTCCTGACCTGAGGGGAAATGGCAAAAAAAGGAAATAGGAATATTTTTAGTCAAAAGCTTAAGGAATAATTAAAAGTGATTTCCTTAGTGCTGACTGTCATCTTCAACTTCTGTTTTACACTCCCCGTGCCCATTTATTATTATTTTTTTCTTTTTTTTAAAGGTTTGACTGAAAAGAAAAATTACACCTAACAGGGACAATGTGTTAAAACGAAATAAGAAGGCACATTTACTTCCCACGTGGGTTATATCATGCTGTGAGGCAAAGTGTTTGTGGCAAATACAGGCGAGTCAAACTGAATTACTGGGGTGTGCTGCAAAGTAATAGACAGCCAGCAATGCACCTCATTTGCCCCATCTGAAAGAAGATGAAGATCCCTATGAACTTTCGTAACAGTGCTACAGTAGCTTCCTTTATATTCTCCTGCCAGTGCTCTGCCCTTTCACTGCTGGCTGCTCTAAAGGTTTAGCTTCTTTCTGCTGATCCGCTTTTTGAATATGTAATGCTAAACCGTTTCCTTTGTTTCTGTTCAAAGCTGAATTTTATTTCAGTAGATAAAAGCTGCATTTCAGAGACTTACAGTACCAAAAATATATCTGTTAAAGCTAATGATATACATCAAGCTTACAATTGACAAAGAACACATAAAATAATAGAAAAAACTGTAACGTTTTTCTCCTGATAAACCGATTGCTTTTATGATAATGTTCATAGACAAACACAAGGATGTGGGAGACTTCTATAAACTGAAGAAGATCAAAAGCAATCTGTTCTGACATTTCAGCTTGTTTCTCAGAACTTATACATCCTAGCCCACATGTAACCTTTCTGATTTTTCTAAGCTCACCACAGGGAAGCTCAGTGGACAGTCCTGGAAAGCAGAAGCCTCCTGCTTACACTTCATATTCAGAAATATCAGCTTGTCTTAAGGTTTAAAAAGAGACAATATTAGGAATTTTTAAAGCCATTTCCGGCAGAACTGTAGTAAGAATTAAAGGCATTTTCCAGGCATTTTGCAGAGGGTTTGTGGGGCTCACCAAGTGGAGGTGCATCTGTCTTTGACGCGTGATAAAAGACACCATACAGGAGATTATAAAGGAAACAAAATCCTTCGGCAAACAGTAATTTGTGTCACACTGTCATTATCGTCATCACGCATGCAAGCAAGATTAAAACGACATCCCACGTCTCAACCACGTACATAATACATGCAGCGAAACGCCTGTCACAGTGTTGGCAGGCATAGTTTAGGTAACATGAGGACACATCACTTGTGGAAACAACACTATCATTAATCCAACACAAAGATTGTGCTGAAGCACAATGGGGTCATAAATAGAATTTACTCAGTTTTCTGTCACTTTCCCAGTAATTTCCACCTTAAATAAAAGATACTCAGGCTTTTTGGAGCTAATGTGCCAAGCTGTCAGGGTGACAGGGTTAAGGGAGAATAGAGGGGATTTACGATCTCTTACTGTAGTATGACTGAGGCACATAGTGCATCATTATTCTATTAATAAACTCTTTCAGTCCAGCATCAACTGGGTAAAAATCTGACATTAGACTTTCTGCCTGCACTGCAGACAGTATGGTGTAAATTAACCTCTAGCCGTTTACAATGCCCACAGCTTCAAAAACAAAATGCATGCATCATTTTTAGTCAAAGACACGCATACCTCTAATTGTCTCACGCCAAGACCACATACCTGTGCATTTGCGGCTGGAATCCTCTCTCTTTGAGGCACTGAGGAGCCTGCAATCAAAGTTTTCCTCCCAAAACTCAGCAAACCACACATTCCTGCGATTGTTCTCCAGGGTAAGAGCAGTAAAGTATTCATCAAATCCTGGGATAGAGGAAAAAGGAGAATGGCTCAGTTCCGGACCAATTATCAACCAATCCAGACCTGCAGGAAATGAAGTGAAACTTGAGCAGAAGCAGCACCAGCAGAGTGATGGCAGCAGCAATGTGGCGCTGCTGGCCGCCAGGTGTTGGAAACACACCAGCAAGCACTACTTCATCAAAATTTGACCACAGTGGTTCCTTTTCCTCTCAAGTCCCATGGAACTTTAATCACTTCTTTCATCTAGGAAATTACATTAATTAAAAAACAGGATGCATAATAAATAACACAGGCACGCTAAGTGGAGCCGCAGCCTGTTGCCTGCGGCTGTGAGGTGCTGTAGGTGCTGAACAGGTTTGCCTCGCTGCATAAAATCCATTACAATATAGACAGATTGAATGCATGATGAATTGGTGTAAGACTCTTTTCAGCAGAGCTTTGACGCCTGTTCGAAGCATTAGTCTGATGAGAAGCAACGTTCTTTAACAAAAGGAAAAAAATTAGCATTGATGGTGAATTTCCTCTTTTTCTGAAACTCAGCAAACTGCAAATACAAAAATGTCAAAGCAAGAGTTCAGATTTTTTTTATTATTATTACTAATATTTTGTGGCAAAACAGTTTTATGTGTGGAGAATCAGCTGAATTTGACATTTTGCTAATCCATTCATATCAGCTGAGTAAAAGGTGATCATGCCTAATTACAGCTGAGTGACTCAGCTCATGTTCATTTCAACACAACTTCAATGATGAATGGTGGATTAATAATATGCTCCCTGCCTCCACAGTGTACATTTATCCTGGCTAGTCTGAGCGGCTCTGCGCTGTGACACAGAGGGGAACTTAAAATAGACGGAACATGCTGGAAAATATTTCATTTCTGTGGTGAATTTTGCATGTCCTGGCAAATTTTCTTGTGAGGAGACCATTCAAGCTGCAGTCTTGAATAGAGGCAGCTGTAATGATATTTCATTGTGAGATTAGTGACAGAAAGTGTTTAAATAGTCAAAACTACACAAATGCTTCTGATTAAATACTAAATCAAAGCTCTTGTTGAAGTCTCATTGTGTGCTTCTTGCAAAATTATGCAAATACAGATGATTTTTAGTCTGTAAGGAACTAAAACCAGTTAATCTCTAATACATAAGTAATGACTACCAGAAATGAGGCAGTTTACATGCTCTGATTTCAGTGTTTGATTATAAAAGTAAGGCAGATTATTCAAACTTGCATCACTCTGGTCACACACTACCTAACAAGGTTATACTGGTCCTTTGAGAACTAAAACCATCCACAGAATTATAATAAAATACCTACAGGAAAAGATTCACATGAAGCAGATGAGAAAAAAGGCAAATGAAAAATGCATTAAAGCTCATATTTTTCCTGCATAGTTTATGTGTCTAATTTTTAGCTGCTACATTTATTCTTTTCTTTTTTAAAAATCTTTTTTTGGCCTTAACTTATTGAAAAAGATTTAAAGCTGGACTGATCAGTCATCATAACAGGGCTTAGGAAAAAATTATAATTCAGGCAGTGATTTTTTTGGGTGTCTGAAGTTACTATTACTGTAGATATAAAACTCAGGTCACCTTGTTTGGGACCATTAAGTTGTGAAAATGTCTTTCAGAGTGTCATAAAATTAGTTGGTTAGTGACACAGAGCAGAGAAAAATGATCCAAACTCCCTGTTTTTATCTCCATCCAACTATTTCATGCTGCATTCACTGTACCAGAGGAGGAGAAGGTCAGGAATTGTTTGCTCTTGCTTCTTTGCTCTGCTAATATGAAATTCTCCGTACTTAGCAAAGAAAGCATTTAGTAATTTATCAATAGTAATTTTTGTACATTTCATATCCTAACTCAGATATTCAGCTTTTCGTTGAGGTATACTTTGATATTTTTCCAGGATCAACTTGGACATTAGAGGTTCCTATTTGTCAATAAAGGCACCATCTGTGGTTGTTCAATGCCATCTGTTGGTCTCCACAACTATGCCCTTTTTATGAATTTACATTTCATGATTTTATGATAAAACTACAATTTCAGAATTTTTCCCTAAAAAGACCTTACATATTAACTGTACTGATACACAGTGCACCTACAGTACGCATGTGACAATTGTTAACTCTAGCTTCTAAAAGCATAAACAAAATTCAAAGAATTAGATGATAGTGAAGCTTTGGTTTATTAAACCTCAATGTTACGAAGGAGTTAACACACGGTGAAGACATTGTACTTGAACAACACATCTCACTCCTTACTCATCTCATATGCACGCTTTGTCAGGCTCCATCCCATATTCACGTGTCTGGTACCCCCCTTTCGTCATTATTTGATGCACAGGGTGCTCTCATTCAGTGTTATAGAGCTTCAAAAACATTGGTAATTGACAAAATGAGAACATGCCCATCAGCTGAAAGTTACATCCTATAGAGCAAAAACCAGTGAAGCATCCAAGAAAAGCATCAAGCGTTCCCAAAAGTGTGTGAGAGAAATATTATAGCCGAACTAAGAATGCTACAACAACACACACCAAATATTTGCAATTACTCTGATTGCCAAAGGGGCAGCACAAGCTTTTTGTACTTATAGTAATACTTACAGGATTTTAAACTCAAAAACGAGATGAAATAAAATTAGATGCATCTCTTGGATGTAAATAGGCACTCGTTTGCTTAACCAATTAAGAATTGACAACAATAATGCTGTTTAAGACTTGTTCCACTACTACGGTGGTCAACCCGCAAAGGTATTATTGCAGATTTTTAGGGCTTCAAATTTCTTTTAATCAACACTAATGTGAAGAAAAAAAATCTTATTTACTTATTTATAAACAAACAAAATAAATAACAAACTGAATAACAGATATTCAGAATTGTGTATATTGTGTGCACACCTCGGATGGAGGAACGTTTGGGCAGGATAGTGACTGCTCCCACTGCAACATCCTCAAGCTGGTGGATGGGGCTGCTCTTGGATCCCCAGCTGTCAGATCCAATCCACACAAAATGGCCCACCTGATTGGCCCTTTTGGTGGCATTGAGAACTCCCCTGCAAAGGAATTTGGATGTTTATTATGGGGGAGCACGAGAGGAATGTGCTGTCATAGCTCTTACACAGAGGTGCAGCCAGCCTGAAGATACTGTATGGATATCTCCGCCCTCTCATGAGGCTTTTTTTCATTCGAGAAAAAGGTTTTTTAAAAGCTATCACTTTTCTTATGTTGTGTTCTGTGGAAAGCAGAGACGGTATTATTTTGAGAAAACAAATGTTTGTCTCTGTGACTCATGCGTCTTTGCTTATCTTTGGCTTTCCTGGATTGCTTTTTCTGAATTTACAGACGCTAACTGTGAGATTCTGTGTTTCTTCATATGAACATTACCCAGGGGGTATTGTAAATAAAACAATTCCTCTGTTGCTTTGCTGTGATCCCTATTCCCACTTCCCCTCTGAGCTGCGTTTGTGAATGTGTTGTCACAGGTCTGTTTGTGAAGCAGGCACAGCCTGTGTGCATGGCAAATCTGTCCCTCTAGCTTTTCTTTAAGAGCTGTTACGCAAAGATTAAAGACCTCAGTGTTGCGACTGATCAGCGTGTGTGAACAACATGTATGAAGCCAGAATGTGCTGTGCTCCTCACCGTATGTCTTCTTCACTGGCAAAGATGATGACGGCCCGTGAGCGGTACATTTCCAGCAGCTGTTGGATGATTTTGTCGTAGTCCTCCAGCTTGGGGTTGTGTGGAATTTTCAAGGACTGAGCGATGCAAATGCCACCTTTTTAATGGAACAGGAGTAAGAAATGATTATGCTTCTGGGGTGATTTCACCCATTCACACACATTCTCAAGCACATGTGCGCACGCACACACACACACACACACACACACTAAAAAGCCTGTGGTCACAGGATCCGCTGGTTTTTCTCAGGAAATCTTGCACATACGGAAAGAGAGACAGATCTCTGCAAGAACGTGAAAGTTAGATGAAGCTGTCGTGCCTGCTAAAGAGTCTGAATTGTCTTACAGTGTATGCATTTACATTTTGGCAATGATCTGCGAACCGCAGCAGCGTGCAATATAACACTTTTAGAACGCCTTCCAGCTGAGCAGCAGCATCGTTTCACAGACAGAGAGAGAGTTATCAACATAAAACAAATCCAATAATCCACAACAACTGGGACATAAAGCTACAGATTTAATATCATGGATCTGAGAAAATACAACAGCTCACCATTGACTTTTTATTTTAAGTCATTATCAAACATCTCATATTGTAATGTGAACCAATCAGATAGCCCAGCTGGCAATAACAAACAAGGAGGATATTAACGCTAACAATAAATCACACTCAGACAGGTCATCAGTGACGAGTTTGTTCAGGATGAAGAGCCCTGATTGCCTTGGTGACTCACTAAATAGCTGGTACATACTGTTCTTAGCAAAGCATTAAAGCAGACTACTACAACAGTTAGTGTTTTTCTCTGTTATGATATTCAGCAGCACATTACTAGATGGAGGAGCAAAATTGTCTCTAACTAAAAAAAAAAAAAAGAGCCCTTTGGTAGAGGATTGTGGGGTAATTACAGGTGTGGAGGACACGCTGACCTTTAAAGAACTTTAAATGAACAGATAAAAATATCACCTGTGAGAGGTCATAACCCTAACTACTGCAAGCATATATTGAAGCTGAGGCTTGTGTCCTGAGTCAACAGCATCGCTTTACCCAAACCAATTAAATTTCTCCCACTCAAGCATTTTAATAGTCTACCCAATAAGCTCTCAGTTCTAGTTTCTCTGAATAGACAGAGAAATGGAGGGATTTCCTAATTGCCACTCTCTCCTCTGGCTCATTGCTTTGATATAAACAGCTTTTAGCTGGCAGATCACACGTTCCCAGTCAGTTTTCTGTGGTTTTTCTTCAGGCAGACGCACACCAAAATGATAACTGCTGAGACTCTCTTAGACATGCATTTTTCTAGTATCAGCAGGCAAAACTGGGAATGTTTTTGATGTGAGAAAAGACGCATCAAGTGCCAAGAGACTTCTCAGATACTTGCTGTTATCCGGCCTGAGCGAACTAAACATAAAAATAGAAATCCTGCCAGTGGCCCAGATGTTATATGAAGTTGGTGGTAACTTGTTACATTGAAACATACTTGGTTACATTTGTGCAAGGAAGGGGGTGCTGTCACTCTCTAAGGAGGGGCACTACGGCTCGGTTTCAGCTCAGAGATTTCAGATAAGTCAGAGCACTTTACTTCCAAGTTGCTGCTATAGAAGCTACAGTATGTTACATCTGAGTATGATGAATTCACTCAACATTAGCAGCACCTTTTATCTCCATAGAGCTATATGTAGAAATCACACACGTTAACTGCTGAGAGAGAGAAAAAGAGCTCCAATCTCACGAAAATGCATTATAAGTAGAGCCCTGCAGAGTTTTGTGAAGAGTTACGATGGTTTAATAGTCTTGAGCAGAGATGGATTATAGGTCACTATAGTCAATAACAGAGACGGAAAACCGCAAAAGCCACTGATGAAGATAAGAAGCATTTGGAGCAGAAGCCATCTTCAGAGAAGAATGTGCTGCAGGCTTAAAACTGCCCTAATGACTTTAGGTGGTTGTGCAGCAGAGGCTAAATCATGAAACACCTGCAGAATGTGCCATCTGTCGATTATATGGCAAGACAGTTAGTTGTGGAGGCTGGCATGATGAAAGCGTTAGTTTTGTGTCAGTAATTCCTCTGTTGTGGGTCTGACTGCATTCACCCGTCACTGGAAGGCAGAGTGACCTGAAAGAGTCATGGACTCAAACAGTGAATTTAAAGGCGAGCCGCATGTCGGTTTTGGTTTGAGACGTGTGATGTGAGGCAGAGAATGTCAGCCCTTGGGAGGAGAAAGTAATTTATTCCATCTTACTTGAGGATTATACAGGCAACCATGGTCCAATATTTCTGTCACTGGGAGAAGAATTACAGATTAATGAGACCTAAACCCAAAAATGTGTTTATACTTTTTGTTTTGTACATTTAACACTAAAGGTGTGGGTTACTGCTGTCTGGATAGCCTCCCTACACCCCTGTGACTCTGCATGTGGCAGAGACAGAGAATTGAAAGAGGAAGCAACCAATATTGTGTCCAAGGAATTCATTTTTACCAAACACAGAATGTTAGGAAACTAATGAAAATGTCAAACCAATTTACATACCCCTAATTCTTAAATCCAAAAACAAGAAATATTTGTTTTTTTCTTTTTTGTTGTTTTTTTTCTTTTTTTGGGGAAACAATAAAACTAATTGATGCCCACAAATGGCAGCTAAAAGTCAAATGTTTTTAGAAGGCATTCATTTGCATTGTAATTAGGAGCAAGAACAGTGGAGGCCAAACTGAAGAAGAAATCTTTAAGAAGTGCTGCTTTTAAAAAAATCTAATTCATAGCACTCTTTGAATTAAATTAACCGAGTTAAATGAAAGAGATGAAATGAAAAATATTTGATTAATCCCAAAGGGAGATTAAAGTAATTGCTAAAAGGAAGGTGGGGAAAGAATTTCGGTGAGATTGAGATTATGCAGTCATGATGCGCTGTTCTACAGTGCAAGAACATCAGCAGAAAACTAACCTTCATAATAGAGTCACCACAAGAAATTCTTTCCAGCAACTTCACCACATCTATCATCGGAGATAAGCCTGATGTATTTTGGACAAAAATTACGTTGACTGGTGACTTTAAAACACAACAAAGGCACTTGGGGGAAAAAGAATGAGTGTGGAACTCCGTGTAAAAAGCACTTCTCCAACTGTAAAGCACATCGAGCATCTTTGGACCTGTGCTGCAGCCAGAGACACTTTTTTAGCATTTCTCTGCTAACTCTGGAAGCAGACATCAGACATCAGAAATAAAAAAGGGGCTAGGTTCTGCAGTAGGATGATGATCCTCCATACATTTCAGAATCCCAAATGGACGACTAGAGGAGGTATAATATTATCATCTGTAGTCCATGGACAGACCCCATGTGACCAATCCATGGAAAAAGGCCCTCCAGACATGCAGAGATATTTGCAGTGAAAGCTGTTAATTATTCATTTGCCAGTTGTCTTACTACGTAACACAAAAAATACGCCATGAGCCTGTTACCTGTGCTCATTAAAGCACCGATATGTCAGAGACAATTTAAAGACCACAATTGTTAATTTCATGAAGCTCTTGGAAGTTCCCTGCTTATCTGTCTAACTCTCATATGTCATGTGCAGCATTAGCTGCTTCAATAATTCACCTTCAATGCATTCAGATCTTAAACTGCACTTCAGGATAAAGAATTCTGTACTGCCATTTAGAACAGAAATCCCTTCAATGTAGAAGCTGATGATTTCCACCCTCCCTGTTCACCCACCTTCCCGCCTACATCCTCCAAACCATAACCTCCAGGGGGTACATAATGCTGCAATTATATTTATCACCTCAACAGTCAAAAGGCAGACCTGCTCCCTCCAGTCTCCCTGCCAGAACACTTGGGAGCAGATCAGAATTGGCTGACATACAGCTTATATTCACGTTCTACATCTGTGTGCCCTTTCTTACCCTGCCAGCCTTTCCAGTGCTGGCCTGGGACTTGGCAATGTCGAGAGGTCATGCAGGAAAATGGTGCTCTATTTTATAAGTTGGAGATTTTTTTCCCGTCCTCACAGTTAAATCCAGATTTGAGAATGCACTGTGTTGCTACTAACTGTAATCAATTCCACAGTGATACTTTATAGGAGGTTTTCCTCAATTGCAACTCTTTTTTTTTTTTTTTATCTGATCTTAAAAACCGAACTCAATCACTCTAGCCCGAGTCCAGACAGACACAGAAAAGTACAAACAAGATTTATCTTTGCCAGCCTCACCTCCAGCCAGATGGAGGGTGCAAAACACCATAGTGCACAAATAAGGGAGAGACAGCGGAAAAAAGAAAAAGAGGAAAAGATCAATACGGGCTGACCATCATTCTAGTCTCAGCTTGGGGTAATGGGCACCCATATTGCATTAGTCCACAAGATGGTTCTCCTTGAAGTGGTGAAGCGAGAATCCTACTAATGCATCTGACATTTCAACGCAACAGAACAGGGCAGCCACACTGAAATGTCTCAGGCCCTTACATATCAGCTTGCTCAGTTTCTACAATAACATCCAGGAACAATGCTGTTGTTTTTGTGTTGTTACATTCATCCACAACACAATTTATTATAAACATTTTTTTCTATACTCCCTTTCCATACTAACAACAATTTTTCACTGTTGTTTTTATTTGGTCCATTCCAGTCAGTTTTAGTGCAGAGTGCTGCCTCTAAATGAATCCTGACTGTGCAGTTATGCCATTTTATAATTAATGTGTTTGCTAAAGATAAGTCCTATAGGAAGCTTTTCTTTATAGGAAATAATTCTCATTTGTGTTTGCATACAAAACACTGCAGTGGAGCTTGATAGCAGCAGAATGAGAGCACAGTAACAATGGCCTATAATTCTTTACCTCTTGTGTTGCTGTTTGGGAATCATAATTATATCACACTGTTTGCTGCTCTTTGTGTAAGAAAGAAAAAAACATCAGTAGAAATGCGTCTGAGAAAACCAACAGAAAGAAAATGTTTATTTCAGGACATAAGAGGAATTGAGACTTCCGAGACAAGCCGTCCATCAGGAGTTTTCCTTGTATGCTCTTACACAGACGAGTTTATCTCTCTCTTGCCCTCTTTCACTCTCTCTCTGTCTGTCAATGCGAATTACGCAGCCACAAACAGCTTCTTAAAGTTTTAAGTGAGTGATCGCACTGGACATGAATGCGCACAGATAAAATATTCATGCAGTCTGGACTTCTGATTGGTGCCTGTGGGATGTCATTAGCGTTTCCTCATTTTAGAGGTTTCCACACATTAGTCTATTACAAGAAGAGGCAGAGCTCACTCCCTGAAAATCTGCAAGAAATAGATTGAGATCCACC
>JBBDHI010000014.1:9023059-9034186 GCA_037177115.1 Craterocephalus stercusmuscarum
TTTGGTCATGTTTAGGCAACACAAGTGCTTATGAAAGCATCATAGTTGGTCTTTTGAAAACACACTAAAAGACATTTAAATGTGGTAAAGTTTGTTGGCATTTTGTACTTTACAATGGCAAGAGGTTCTTTAAAAGCTCACACTGACAACTGTAGTGTACACACAGAAAACTGCTGCAGTGAGCTCCTAAACAAGTGGTTGGAAATGAGGAGTTGGAAATGAGTTGATCTCTTGGTAGTACATATTTTTATACAAATGTTCTCAGTCTTCTGCCAATGAATAAAACCAATATACCAGTCAACCATCCTGCCTGGTGACATTTAGCAGGATGTGTGAAAGCTGCACGGTGGCTACATATCCAAGGCAGCAGTTTGGTTTCTCTAACTCTTTCAGAGAAGCCTTTGTTTTGCTTCTTTTGTGAGGTTTTAAGCCTCAGAAGAAATCTCCTGACACTGAGAATGGATTGCCATACCACACTCAGACCAGGGAATATGGTCTCGGAAGCAATCCGGCAGGTCGCTGTTACCAGCAGCCAGTAAGGAAGAGATAAGTAAATAATCAAAATATAGACGCAAGGGCCAACACTGTACTGACAGATGGGTTCCCACTTTTATTCTCTGGTACCTCTCCTCATGTTTTTTATCCAAACAGACTAATGGAATCTATATGTTTTGGCTTTTTCTCTTTTTTGACCTATTTCTTTTTGAAAACCATTAAAGCTACTTTAGTGCTTACCATACAATAAAGCAAAAGAACACCATCAACCTGCCTTGTCTACAGTTTCTTATCTCATTTGCTTTAGCCTGCGATGCGAGCTGGGGTGTTGCAGTGGGGATTATGTAAAGAAATATTGCACCATTTTGGAAAGACTTGATCAGGGAAGCTATTTAAATTTTGATAATGAAGAACACTGTAAATCCCCTTTAGTGTGTTTATACCGTAATGTACATAGAGCACAACAGAACGCAGCAGGCTGCAATCATTGTGTAATCACTCAAACAACAGCGCACATACAAGCCCCCGAGCCTCCAGCCACTCCCCAGGCAGCCCGGCCCCCGATATTTGCTGGGCTTATGATTTGTTCCGGGATCCAAGCAATAAGTAAAGCTTCCTTGTGGCCTTGTATCCAGATTGAATTGCAAAAACAGGCTGCACCTGGTGCAGCAAAGAATGGAAAGGAGAGGCAGCAACATGGTCTATACACAGTATGATGGCTGCAACCTTATTGAAAATCTGATAATGATATTTGGGGAGCTTAATGGTTTCCCTCTGCAGGCGGCAATCAGTCTCACTCAATCCTGTTTTCATACCCATTGCCCCTCATCTCCCCTTCTCTTTTTCATCTTCTGCCTCTCTATCACAGCATGCAGCCGACAGAAATGCATGATATACAGCTGCTTCGCTCAGTTGTAGAACCCGAGGCACCGCATCGTTTTTCCTATGCATTTTGTTTTCAAGTAGAATTAGTGTTTGTATTATTAAATAATCAATGAGCATCACTGCAGGTGATCATCACAAGCCTGCCCGCTTGCTATGTTGATTCTGCTGCTCCGTTGCACTCAGATTCAGAGGAGGGAGAGCAGGTAGGGATTCCTTGTCATGCTTGAGGACACATCAGCAAGTAATTTATTGCTTTGACACAGACGTGAACTTTGACTCCACCATCAAAGGAGCCTCTTTTTTCTTATTAAACCCATTCCTCCTTTATCGTAAATGAAAGATGCCGATACACCCTATATTTTCTGAGCCTACCTCTTACATGAAGGAGTAATTACCCATTTTCCCTCAGGCAACATTAAAATTTCATCTAATGAGTACTGAAGACACCTTATACGCTTTACTGAAAGATGGTGTACGACATGTAAAGCTGTGTCTATCTGTTGCTGTGGCTGACTTTAATGGCAGACACTTTACTAGGCGCTCCTTCGGAAGCACAAACAACACATCACCTCCACTGCAGCACCTGGAGGCTTTCAAGCCACATTGGCATTTTCATTGTAAGACATTTGCAATAATTAACAGAGCTAACTTTTTTATTGTGATTAATAATGGAGTAGAAGATAGCATTATTGAGCCACACATTAAATTGCACTCATTAAATTGACTTTCCTCAACACACCAACATAGACTACAGAGTGGGACTGCTGAAAGGTCAATGTGATCGTTATATAATTTAACTGAAGAACAATTATGAAATAGTCTAATAGGAGTGATTTCTAATGAACAGTGAGAGAGTGGCACCTCCTTCTCTGTGGAGCTAATCTATCTAATTAGTGATGGACAAAGATCCACTTCAAAGCCTACAGACAACCCATGCATGTAACTTAACGTGCTTCACAGTCTCATTCTACATATTTCAGGTCTTGGAATTAGTATCAAATTAACAATAATGCATGAAATATTAAATTGTGCCATCATTTATTTAAAGAACCAATCAAGATCAGTATAAAAAAAGGCACTGCCATGATTAAACAGCTTGTACGATGAGTTCCGCAAACATACTTGAAGTAATCATTTCCCACGATATTATCAGTTTTTCTCATTACAGTATCATTGCTGCTCTAGTCAATTGGGGTTTGCTGTACTTATTTATAATTCTCTTAAAGGTCCAATCAAAGCTTAGCAAGTTAAATCAGGTTAAAGTCGGAATTTTACGCTAAAACAACACCTTGTTTCATTTCCTTTTGACCTATTCTTTTGTATGTTTTCTGACTCCTTAAATCAAAACTTTAGCTGCAAAATAAGCCCAAATCATTGTCTTCCACCACAGTGGGGCTTGTGTGGTGCTTAACAGTATAAGGTGTGCTGATATGCTCTTTGGTCTTCACCAAACAAGGCACTTTGCACCACAACCTAATATTTTCACTTTGATGCCAAAGTGTCTGAAGTGTCTAAAGCACATTTCAAGCTCTTGCTTTTGTTGTTGTTGTTGTTGTTCAGATGAGGCTTTGTAGACCTAAGCAGTGCTGTGTACCTTTTAAGAGCTTTCCCCTGGCAACCTTTCCATACCTTTTCATCTATCCATGAGAATATGTTCAAACAACCACTCATAGGGTCATGTGATAGTCTCCAATTAACCTATCATACACATTTGGGGACTGCGGGAGAAAAACAACTCATACATGCATATAAACTCACATATAAACCACAGCCTCTACAGAAAAGCCTCAGCTGAGATTCTGACTGGGAACCTTACTGCTGTAAAGCAGTAAAGCTAACCACCAAACCATTCTGTCACAAACTAAAATTTATCAAACTAACTGGGACTCGTGCAGCCAAAGATTTTTTTCTATTGGGTTTGTAAGAAATTGATTTACTTTGCTGGTCCAAAGCATTAACACGACTGAATGCTCCATATCTGCATACTGCCGAACATCTGGCTTTACAGAGGGGGTCTTACCTTTTTTATCCTGCTTAAGCAGTGAGTTTTTCACACATGGGTGATACATTTTGACATAGCATTTGTCTGATAAATGATGACACGATACTCCATGCCATCATATATATGTCCTGTGTTGCTGTTATCTGAGGTTGTTATTTGCTTAGACTTTGCTATAAGTAAGTCATAACTTGGAAATGTCTAAGAAGAGAAGTGTTTTGTTTACATTTAGCCTCTTTAGTCTCAGTCATCCTCTCTCTCAGTGTCTGTGTCATTACCCTCAAACCCAGAGGAGCTGGTGCTAATGATTTATTTCTACATTCCACTGCTGAAAATTTAGCTGATTCTCAACTATTTGGAGGGGCAATCGAGTTTGATGGTCATCTTTATTCAGTTATGCATGAATGTACCAAAGATTAATTCCCACTAGTTTGAAAAGCGAGGAGAGAAAGCTATAGCCAAAGGAGGGTGAAGGTTAGTAAATAAAATTATCTCCTCATAGTAGGTCTCTCCGACCTCGGGAGTCCATTATTTTTTGCAGTAAAAATTCAGTTTATAGGAATGTCTTTTTCGACTAGCAGAGGTCTATTAAATAAGAATTCAAGTCATGAATTTAGTGCTTATGGTTTGGAAAGGCGCAAATCCAAATTACTGTTTGTTTCCCATTTGTCAACATGTAACAACTCATACACTTAAAATAAAAAGCTGTGCCATTTAGGTGCAAATACAAGTACTTTGATCGTGCTATGCAGGAGTGTCCAATGAGATTATATTACAGTTGGTGTGATTGTGGTATAACTTGTCAGTTTAATACACCGAATATTTTCCCTTTTCTATTTTGAGATTTTGAAGATGTTAGGAGATTTCTTTGGAGATTATTTTAAAATAATAAAGTAACTTTTTATTTGAATCGCAAAGGAAAACAGAAAAAGAAATTGCTGAGAGTCCAGATACAGTACACTCCCACAAGAGCAGGGAAATGCCTTTGAAGTGAAGCGCGAAGTTGGAAACAGTTCCAAAAGACCTACAATGCAGTTTGCTAGCTTCAGCACTCAATACCTCTATGATTAAAGCCAGTCTATTTCATTGATTGAAAAGGCAGGGGAAAAAGCCCCGAACCTTTCTACTCTCCAGTCCCGCTTCTCCATCTGTAAAAGTGCTGGAAAACCTTGACCATGTCCAGGCAATTTGGGTGGAGTAGGCCTTTCCCTGTTGCACTCAGTGACTCTGGCCATGCTCTGTTACCTCATCTCATCAGCTGGGAAAGTATTTGTGCTTGTAGCTTCAGAGAAAGCGGCCACGAGTTAAATTGAGTTACCTGTTCAGAGATGGTTTCATTTTCCACGGATGGCCCGGGAGATCCTTGATGGAACTGCTAACTGCTCATCACCCAACATGTCCCCCAGTGTCTGTCTGAGCAGAGAGCAGTGACACTGCAACAGCGGTGTGGCTCAGGTGGCACAGACAGCTTGCTGCAGGATCCATCACAAAATCTTAAATCTGGAGGGCAAGCAGATAAACCTTTACTGCATACATAGTGCTGTTTCTATCTTTCAACTACATGGAACAAGACTGAATGAGTACTTGACATCTCTTTTTAATAAACTTCTGCCTCACAGTCTTTTCCAAGCCTGCCTCAGTCTTTATTGAAAAGAAATGGCCATACATGAAGTAACATCTTATCAGGCATTTCAGATGATACGTGCATGATCCCCTATGCAATAAAATAATTATTAGCTTTGTAGTTATACAGGATCTCTAATTTTGTATGTTAGCTCTTGCTGTTTAGAGTAAAATGAATGTTGTAAAATATGTCCAGTCTACCATAAGGGATATGGCAGGGGACAGCAGGAGGCTTGACTTATATTTTGTCTGTTTATATTGATAACCACAAGACAGGAGATGAAAAGCAGACAGGTGCAGAGAACTGATGCAGGGAGATAAGATTTAAGAAGGTAAACAGAAAGAGAGAAGTAAATGATTAGTGGAAAGGGGAAAAGATGTGATGGGTTCCTGGATGAACATGGAGGAAGGAAGACATGGGGAAAAACGGAAGATGGTGAAAATAAAGAGAAAGAAGAGGAAGGAGATGATAACAGATAAAAGAACAAGGAATGAGCTGACAGGCTTCCACCCCACTGTTGCGTCACAGAATTTACTATGTTCTGGCCCATAATGTTTTATAGCACAAGCACTGATAGCACAGTAGTCAGTAGCGATCTCATTTCACAACCCATATCCCTCAGTAATGTGAACACAAAGGGAGAGGCAGAGCCATTAGCAGCGTCCAGTGCTCATCTACTGCTACTAATGCATAATTGGCTTCCATGGAAGGAAGTAAGAAAGGATAAACAGCAAGCAATCATATTAACTCCTGTGAATCCTAATTGAAATCCGTTAACAATCAAAAGAGATAATAGAGGCTAAGAAGCTGTGGGGCAGCTTATACTGCAAGCCCTCTTTCCTGCCCAATGCTCTCAATGAACCGATATGTGTAAAGACACAAGTGTGAATTATAATCAAGAGTTATGATTGTGCTCATCGTGTAAACATAGAACACAAATATCTGTACACGGTGGTGAGATTTCACCTCCATCAGAGATATCATTTTAATCCAAATTCATTCTGGTTCTTTCTCGCCGTGTCAAGTAGATAGATTTGAAACACAAAAAATCCATGTCGATGCTATCATGAACATAGACAACAAATGGATCCAAGGACAGTACGAAGGATCAATATCACTCATATATGTCTGGTAAATATATAAAGCTGTAGCAAGTTAATGAGCATAGCAGAAAGGCTGAAAGCGGTGGCTGATCACTAGCTTGGCTTTATGAAAGTGTAACAACCAAGTTTGAATTGATTTTTTAGAGCTTATTTTAATCAACTCAATTTTAGTGTGAGGAAATAACCACCAAAAGAATGTGAAGTCATCAAGCCGCAGGCAAAGAAACATCTGAACACATAAATCCAAATAAGCAAAAAACACATTACTATATTTTTTGTGGGACTATCATTGTATCATAAATCATAAATAGTTTCATGCAAGTGTTTAGTGTCAAATCTACAAATCTGAAATATTTTTATCATTTATTATGGTGACACACACAGAAAGGTTAAGATCAAGTCCAAAATTTCAAGATATGGAGTCCTTCAAAATTACAATAAACTGCCTTATAGTGGTTTAGCTTCCACAAGTAAAATGGCAATGCGGCCGAGAAAACGTGTTCAGGGAGGGTTTCAAACAGCCTCCAAACTCTTCAGATTGCAATTTGGTGGGATCTGACATCATCTGTGGAAAGCAAGGTCAGCCACATAAACCCTAAAATCCACAGTGCCCAGCGGAACACACTGTATTAGATACAAAACATCCTCAGGTTTCCATGTGCCCAAACTATTCAGAGCTCTTTTTGGTGGTGAACCACCAAGAGAACTTAATACAAGCAATATAACAATACTGCTGATTGGTTTACATAAATAAACAGAAATAAGGGTGGCGCTCTCTTAGCGAGATGACAAGCACGTTTTGTTGTGTACAAATGCATCCCTTCTCAAAGGACAGACTTCAATCAAACAGCTATTGGCAGCAAACAAGCCTTATTGTTTTATTATTGTTTACAATCAGACTAGCTGTTCAGTTCTTAATGATGACCCAAGGGTATCAGCCCAAACCCTTATTCTAGCCACACTTTTATAGTGCCTTTCTCATTTCCCCAGGTAGGCCAATCTTCCCATGTACTATTAAAGGTCAATCAGCTAAAACAGGGCTGGATTGAAGTAGCATCATTTATAGATGCACTAAAGGTTAAACTACCATTTATAGTTCAACCAAAAGGTGCCAGTTGTTGTTTTCTTCAATCTGAAAGTCCTTCAAATTCCACTGTTTCCAAATATGTTAGCTTCTGCTTTTTTGACTTCAAAATAGGCTTAAGCCCTGACAATGTACTTATTCAAGTACTATCTGTCTTATTTTCTGAAATAATTTTCCATAAAAAAAAAAATCTCATGTATGCAAATTACATTTTTCAGTAAGATTTTGTTCACTGCTATCTATTTTTACAGCAAGAGAAAAGAAAGACTGCATTGAATGCAACACAATTCAGGATAAACCTCAAACCACTAGATGGTGTGCTTGTCTCCTCACACTTAATATATACGCTGCATGCAAGAGATGGGTCATATTGTGTTTAAGTACAGCCGGCTGTGTGCACAGCTCAGATTATGCAACACACAAAAAACACAATCTCACCAGGATTTGGGAGGTTTTGAGTGGAATACGCTCAGATAATGCATAGCAGTCTGAATGCAGAGCATATGGAGCCGCTGAGCAGCGCTTTGTGACAAGCAAACAGTCTCGTACTGCTTGAAAGTCCTTTTTAACAAAGAGCTCATCTAGACTGCAAATACACAGAGTGAAGAAGGAGGGAGGAAAAAAAACTCAACCCTACAAATCCTTATCCAGACTCTGATTCATTCATATTTCAATATCTGGCTGCCAGCCACGCTGACAAAACGCTGCTGAAAGTACTAAACAAAGGTGTGTGTGTTCAGGTTGGAGGCTTCACTACATCTGCAGGGTTTTCAGAGCATAACTGTGAAAATGTGTTTCACTCACCTCTATGTCTGACAAATGTTTCATCAATAATCAACATAAAGTTAATCTAAGTTTATCTCAAAACACTACACTTTGGTTTATAACTTTAACATATTTTTTTTTCCTAAATTAAAATAGCAGCATTTTACCCTCTGATGCCACAGCGTTTGTTTATTGTTTGTTTTATGCACTGGCTGTCATACTAACATCCTATATTTATTATAGCTGCCCATTTATGCCGTGACAGTCCCAAAACGCATAATGTTCTAGTTAGGTCAAAGCTGTAAAAAATAATTCTCTTTAAAAGTAAAAAGGGTATTTGCAAAAAAAAGAGGAAGAAGAATAATACAGCAAGTCTACCTGCATTTCTCTGGTGTTTAACAAAAATTCTCTTCTTGCATTTGAGAGTATAAAACTTTCTATTATCAACTCTCTGTGCGGCTTCTCAAGGGCAAGATAAGAGCAGACATTTCCTAGTGCTACAGTGTGGGGCTTTTTTCTGTTTTCCTCTCTCCTCTGCAGCAGATGGTAAAGAGAAAATCACTTTTTGCTGGAGGCAGGATGCATTGGGGTCAGGATTTAAGCTTTGAGGTCCAGTCTGAACCTGCTTGACTTGACGGGACTATTCTGCATACATTGAGTCTAATCAAATACATGAGAGAGAAGAAGACAGGATTTGTGGAGCAGCCTCATACAAAGATACTGATTAGATTGGGGATTTTACAGAACAGCGGGCTGGGACCACATACTGCAGTCTAACACATAGAAATGTTTGGGCAAGTCTTCCAGTGAAATAAGAGAAAAAGATAAAGAAGATAATAATATTGACATTTTACAGAATGTCATTCAAATATAACAGCAACGCAGTATTACTGTTTGGTGGATGAGAATAAACAGAAAAAGACATAAACAGTTTAAGCAAATTAGATACAAGGACATTTCAATATTTCCTTATCTTGTTTACAGCTCCGCGCTTTGATTGAGTTGATCTCCGTGGACAACGTACGAAAATGTGCTTCTTGCAGAATACGGAAAAATTCTAAAGTGCTGGAAAGTTAATATTGTGTCAATATTAGCAAAGCAAGTTCTGGGAGAGAAGCGAACATATCTTCCTCAGAATAATACTGTAGCTAAAAAAACAAACAAAAAATAAATACTCTGACATCTTGCTGGTGTGATAACACTCCTTATTTAAAAAGCCTCATACAGCAAACTGTGAATCATTACCAGCTTATGCAGATGAACACGACCCATTTATATGAAAGGAAACACACAAACTAAAGCACCCATTCAACAAACAGCAGTGTTACATAATGACTCATAACAATAAATGAAACATGAGATGTCTTGATAAAGGATGTCTTTGAAATTGGACATAATATGAGTTGGAGTTTCATTCTGCAGGAAAATATACAAATTACTTTGAGACTATATGCCGATATAAACACAACACCTACAAGGAAGGCCTGTTAAGAATGCCACAGCTCAAATGCACACGTGTGGGTGTATATCTTACATGTTGCAGCCAAGCTGATGACTAGCCTTGGGACAAGATTGTGCATAATGCCGCAAATGCCGAACATGCTGATAGCTTTCAACACAAATGCATCCAAATGTGTAAGTGTGTGTTTTTTGTCAAATGCTTAATCCGTTCGTTAACACCAAAGAGGGATGTTTTTAAACCAGTGTCTAACAGAAGGCTTACATCCAGCATTCCTATGTAGTCCACATCTTCCTCCATCAGCCCACCTTCTGAGAAGTGAAGCCCATCCAGCGGATCTGAATCTACTGGGAATCAGCTCTGCACCTCGGAGTGAATGACTGAGTGGGAGTCAGTCAAAGCCGCGAGCACTTACAGGGAGGGAGGTGGAGGGTTGAGGCTAGTGGTGAGGAGGTGGCTACAGGGAGGCAAAGCTAATTCACTGTGACAGAAATCAGAGCTGTCAGGACCACCATGACCAAGCAGCATGGACAGCGTGTATTCAGTCAAGCCCAAAGCCAAGAGAAGGAGCCGATGTCGGAAGCTCAAACAGAAAGATCTGGGATGTGTTGCATAAGGCATCAGAGAAAGACAGTATTTGTGTATGAGTAGGACATCTACCAATTTAAAATCCACCAAAAAATAACAGGTGAGAAAAGACCCTTGCAGTTAGTAAGACGATACGAGAGATGGGGTGAGGTTTGCTTAACTCATAGACTAAACAGTGTGTATGCAGTAAACCCAGAGAAAACACCCACACAGTCACAGACTAATTTTCAATCCCCCGAGATTATTGGTGAAAGGTCACTGAATGGGGCATGTAAAATTCATGCAGAAAGCTCCTGGGTTCTACTAATCTGTTCATAAGCAAAATATTAGAAATGCAATGCAAAAAGGTTGTTGTTTATAAATGACGAAAAAGAGTGAGCGTTGGAGAGGGACAGCCACTGGCTCATCACTTAGTGATGAGAGACAGAGACACAAGGCTGGTCTCTAAATGACACAGGAAGAGGAGGAGGGATTGTGGGAGATTAAGTGAGCTCTGTGCCGTTTGTTATACACTGCAAAGCACTGCGGGATGTTTGTCGAGTGGCAGTCTTATTTGGGATGAGGAGCAAGTCAGTAGGGGGACCTTAAACTTGGCTGAGGAGAAAGGCGACTGAAGTGTCTTACTCCTTATGCGCTGCGGGTGGAGCATCCAAGAAGATAAGGATTAGTCAGCAGTGCTGACAGTATTCATTAACAGGATACAACTTGGAAAGAGAGAGAGAGGGGGAAAAAAATCTCTGGAAAGTTGGGAGGTTTATGTTATTGCCAAGAAATTTATTTTGGATTTGTGAATCGAAAGAGTCTCTCCTTTTTTCCGTTTCGTTTTTTTTTCTTTTTGGACTGGAAAACTGGATTAAGGAACTGAGTGAAACGGCTCACTTGTCTGAAAGTGGTATGAACTTTTTACCCTTTTGTCTTCACATTTATGCAGAGTCTATAAGCCAGTGGGGGGAAATCTGTTTGAGCTGATCACCAAGAGCAACTTCAACTTCAATTTAGTAACACGTGAGAAGAAACGTTTACATAGGATGAAGCGTTTTCCTTCATCATATTTTGTCACTACAATTCCATACAGCTTTCTATTGATTTGGAGTCACGATGCTTCTTTTAACTAAGAAGTAAATA
>JBBDHI010000014.1:9049342-9061272 GCA_037177115.1 Craterocephalus stercusmuscarum
ACCTTACTAAATTTAAAAACAGGTTATAAATATTTGATTTTAGGATTAATGATTAATCGATAATCGATCGTTAATTGCCCTGATAATCGATTGAGACAATTTAATCAAATGCCCATCTCTAATATTTAACATCTCTGGGTTTTGGCTTTGACTTTCTACAGAAAGAGCAATGTGAAGAAATCTCTTTAGGTTTGACTTTGGGGAAAAAAAGAAGCTCAAACCTCCACTTTAAAGTCGCAGTGAAACATCAGGCCTTACCTTGATCTCTTTGCAGACTGTGCTCTCTTCCCCATCGTCCCCAGAGTAGATGTAAAATTTAACCGTATTCTTGGTGACATCCTTAAAAATCTCCACCAAGCTGCTGAACACCTCAGGTTTCAACTGCCCAATAAGGCTGCCAGCCAGCAGGTTGGACCCGCTGCCAGGAGCACCGCCAGGGTTGTGGGAGTTTATCTCCGGAGAGTCTGGTGTGACATGAGAGGGAGAATATATTTCTCCCGTGAACTCTGCTGATGAGGCTTCTGTTTTAGCTTTAGTTGATGACGCCTCTTTGTTGCTGCCCGTTTTTCCACTCTGACAGGAGGTGGTGCCCTTTGAAAGTGAGGGCTCTGTTTTAGTTTTGGATGTCTGGATGGGCACAGGGGGTGGGGTTGTAAGATTAGAAGTTGTCACTGGGGGAGGTGGTGAGGTGGCCTCGGAGGGAGCAGGTGGGGCTGGGATCAACTTGTCCATCTTCTCACACAGTGCATCGACATGTCCCTGGACAGGGACAGGGGAGACGTAGAGTACGACAAAGTCTGAGAAGGAGCTGTTGGGCTGCCAGCTGTTGCGTGGGGGCAACCGCGGGGGTAGCTGTGAGGTATAGCAAATATGCCGAGTCTGCATGATTTTCTTAATGTCAGAGGTGAGGCTGTGAATTTCCTGGTTCAGGATGGTGTCCAGGCTGATGGAGGGTCTGAAGGGGACCTCTTCTACAGCAGTTAAAATAGGTGCAGCTGCCTTTTTTACTTCCGGTGCTGTGGGCGGCTTCGGCTCTGGGTCGCTTTCTGCTGCTTTCACAACCTCTTGCTCAGGCTTCGGCTCGGGCTTTGGCTCAGGAAAAGGCTGTGCTTTGTCTGAAGGAAAGCAGACAGGAAATCTGTCACAGTGATGCCTTGTTCACCTCATTCAAATATGCCTACAAGAGAGAACCCAGTGTGTGTGTGAACTAAACGCTTTGAGGTACCTTCATTGGCGAGGATGTCCCCTGTTGGGATGTCTGTTGTATGCATTTGCTCTAGAGGGGAGCCCATGCTGGCTGGGCTACCAGGGCTACAGTCCATGTCCTCCTGAAAAGAAAACATGATTATGTTGGTTTCCTATTTTTGTGTCTGTAATCAAATTTACTGCAAAGCTAAATATTCAGAAGACCCATGTCAGGCTCATCTCACCTCCGTGTAGTTTGTTTGCAAAGCTGGCTCATTTAGTTTCCCAAAAAGTGAATCCGGTAGAACGGATTCCACCCTTCCCGAGCCCGTTGAGGGTTCACCGTGGTTTGCCTGCACGGACATGGAACCCTGAACCACGGCTTTGTTGAGCGTCGCCAGGAGGATTTTAAGAAGGCGCTGGGTCTCGTTGACTGCTGAGGCGCTGGCGTTACTGCGGGCCCTCAGGTCGGTGTCGTAGATCCCCATGCTTTCCATCACTGCCGTCAGACTGTCGTTCTGTCCAACTTCATCACCCATGTCGTCAGCCTGGGCACCTAACAGGACATGCAAAAATGAGAGCAGCTTACTAAATTTGGTTGATACAGTCATTTTCTCTCAGTCTCAGCTACAAAAGGTTCAGCATCTGCCAGGAAATAAATATTTTAAGAACTGAAGTTAAATTTTCATTTATTGCACAAGACAGTAAGGTATGTTTTATTGAGACTGTGCCATTTCAAATATATCACTCTTCAGGATTCAGCCATCTAATTCTAACATTTAAGTCTCCTTTGCATTTGCAGAGAAAATATGAATGGTTAGCATAAAAAATGCAAGCACCTTGAAACAAAAGTGGTTAAAATTGCATGCAAGTTATTTAATTACTGAGAGCTAATCACATTGTGTTCAGAAGCAAATAAAATATTAATCCCTTAAGAGGAATTGACTCTGAAGGCAGTGGGAAGAAAAGGCTTGGCTAAAAAGAAATTAAATTAAAACAATTTCAATGAATCTGTACAACCAGCTTCCACTTCTCTCACCTCGACTGGGCTCCCCGTTGCTCAAATGATCTGTACGTTGGTGTTTGTTCATGCCTCCTCTTTCATCTCCTTCAAATTTCCTTTTCAAACTGTTGGGGTCCCAGGCTCCGTCCTCTCCCTGGTCTCTCTCTGGATCCTTCACGAGAGCTTTCTTATGGAGCTGGATCAGCTTGAGCAGCTGCTTCATTTTGTCCTTATCGTACTCGTTTTGGGATACGCGCGCCTTCGAGGGCTGAGGCTGGGGCTCAACCTGAGACTTGGGCTGCGGCTGGGCACCGTTTGAGTGGGCCACACCAGGCCTTCGTTTGCTACTGTCTGTGGGTGGTTTTTCCTGGGGTGGCCGCTCCTGAGATAGCCTTTCTGGGGGTCTCTCTGCTCTATCTGAACCCCTGTCTGAGCCACCCCAATCAGAAACGGGGCTGTATTCGACTGGGGCTGGAGCAGGAGTCGATGGTGGTACAGGTACGGGTACGGGTGCAGGTACGGGTACGGGTGCAGGGTTCCGTATCCGTTCAATGGTGTCTTTTGCCTTGCTCAGGGGAAGAACATAATTAGCAGGGTTGTGGACGTAGGATCTAAGCACAGCATCCATGTTAAATTTAGGCCTGGGCACTGGGAGAGGAGTTGTCCTTTCGTCCATGTTATATTTGTAGTCAGGCAGAATGAAAGGCCGCACCGTGCCTGAATCCATGCGAGTTAGGTATTCGGTGGCCTGGCGCTCCACCCCAGAGCTTAGATCCTTGCCTGGGTTTGGACGCAACTTGAACAGGGCATAGTGCAGTGCAGGGATGAAAGTGTCCATGGAGGCGAGCAAAGCTGGCTGAGGATCCACCTTCAATGGCTCTGGTTCAAGCAGTCTTGATACTACAAAGAAGGACGCAAATCAGTATCATTCACAGCTCATTTGATGTGGTTTGATTCTTTTGTAAACAAAAAAAAAAAAAGTTTAACAAACTAAAAATGGAGTGCCAGATGAAACAATAAAAATGGTTCAATTTCTATATTAATGTACTCTGGATCAGTCAGAACAAGCATTTAGAAACAGTGAATATTACTTACAATACTTGACGACCATCCTTGACTCCTGAAAGATGAATAATGCTTGTAGCTTCTTCTCAATCCGCCCCCGCCGCTCTACAAAACCAAAAGCAGCCTTTTTTTAAAAACTGAACCCTCAACAGAAGCAAGAGAAGTAGGTGGGTCAACCTGACACAGCAGCAAATTATGAGAAGAGAGAGAAAAAACTTTCTGGCACCTTTTGACTCAACCATCTGAGTAGAGGACAACAGGAAGAGAAAGCCTCTGTCAAACAAGGACTTCACCAGCACCTGGAAAAGGAGAGTAGACGTGGCACTCAGAAACATGGCCATGAATGAGCACTGACCAAAATCAACACAGGCTATGGCTATATTTTATATACATTTCTTTTTTAATTAAGTTTATTTTGCTGAAATGGTTTTAGGAACTTGCTGGCTAAGAATCTGGTCCGGAACTGGTATGCGACTCACCATCCGGTCCCTTTCCAGTTTGCTGATCAGAGCTGAAAGGCTACCACTGGTTGCTTTGCCTTTTCCATCCACCACTTCAAACAGGCTGCAGGACATCCCACACTTCATGACTGTATACAAAAATAACAACGTTGAAATACATAACTCATGCGTGGAGCCATTTATATTCTGTGTGCTATATAAAACATTTCAACACAGATATATATTGTTAAAAAGATCCCTATTAGCTGTCTCCAAAGTGGGACGAGCTAGTCTTCCCTGGGCCCACACAAAGGGCAATACACAAAACAAACAATACAAAAAAATCGTGATCCACTTTACAATGATCATCTAAAAGCAGGGAAACAAATGCAGCAGATAAGAATACATCACAGCGCTTCAGAGACAACCTTGAGGGAATGCACAGCTGTCTACACGCTTAGTTTATTTCTGTTATTTCATTAAAAGTGACAAAAAAAGTGTCCCAAACTGACCTTCTCGTGATACACTGTACGTGTCCCAGGAAAAGAGCACAGAGGGAATTTTTCTCTTCACCTGCTCCAGCTGCATGCCCCGATTCATCTCCAACTTCTCAGGCCTGCAGAGGGCATTCATCAGACAGCAATTCATAACAAATTCCTCACAGTAACTCTATATTGCACAAGTAAATTCTATCTCTATCTTCTTTCCTACAGGATCTAGGCAGTAATAAAGGTCAGCATACAAAAATCTTGCGTGGCTGAAGTGTCTTTAATGATTAACAGAGGAAACACGAAACACTGTGGGGGCTTTGCAGAAACAGAAATGGAGTAAAACGGTTTACTCACAGTCTGAAAGGAAGGTAGGGACGCAAGAAAGATCTTAAAGATATTGGAAATAACTCCTGATCCTTGTTCACTAGTGGACCACTCCACACAGTGTAGCAGCTTTTCCCTGAAACGGCACAAAAAAAGGTCTAAAGATCCAACTCACAACGTTTCATCCTGCATAAAATACATTTGAAGAGTTCAGCCCTTTAAAAGAAATACCTCACTGGTTAACATGGAAGCTTGTTTAATTTTATTTGGATAAAAAAAAAAAAGAAAAAGATGTACCTCTACTTCCTTCAGGGGAAATTGTGTTAAACCTGTGCAAAGAGATAGAGTTTAGAAATGTGTAGCACAGCAAAGATGCTTTGCAAACTTCCTAGAAATGCTTTCTGAATGCTACCATTTCCAGCAGGATGATATACCTGTGTGTAGCCAGAGGACTCGCTGCAGCCTCCTTTCCTTTGTACTGAAAAGACACCACAGCGTAGGGGCACACATGCCTGGGCCGTGCCTTGATCTCATCAAATGCAAACTCAAAGAAGTATTGCTGCAAGACACAGAGACACTTTAGTGAAAGGTATCCAATTCATACCATTTGAGAAAAAAAAGATGGATAAGTGAAGTTGTTTTTTTACCTGTGTGAGCTCAAAAGCTCTGTAAGACAGCAATGATGTGACCCTATTGGCACTTTTGGATAAGTGACAGTCAAATTTGGGCGACGGTTCAATTGCATTTTTAGGCATGTTCTCATGAATGGGCTTTATTCGGCCCTGGAAAACAAAGCATATAATTTTCCTTAAAGGTTGACAAAAGTCAGAAAGACATGAATGTAAGGAAGCGGAGAAAGAGACAAAGATGGCCTTACCCTCATAACTTTAAATATGATCATGTCTCCAAACGAGCCCACGTCAAAGGGATTGATTTGCAATAAATCTGAATATTTGGATAGATAAACACCTGAAATGACAAAGATTTAATTAGAGAAAAAAACAAACAAAAGTAAATCTCATAACATTATGTCAATTACTTCTTACTTGATATCAACCTGAAACCAAAACAAAGTTGTCTTCTTACTATACGTTCTATACGATGTTCGGTTTTGACAAGCTGGTCAAAACCTTATTTTTTAACTTTAGATCTGGTTTATTAGATAAAAATGAGGTGCAGATCTGAACCAAAATGTGAAACATTTCTAAATCAATAGTAACAAGCCATCTTGTCCAAAAAGAAGAGACCAGCTTACCCACTGATGGATTTCCTAATGTAGTAATCCTGCAATGTCCAACAGACAGACCCTTCTCACAGATCCACTGGAGCTGGACAGAGGAAAGCAAAAAACAAATGGCTCAGCATAGCATAGAAACCAATCATGTATATTTTATTTTTTTATAATCTTTTTATATGTCAGCAAGGTTTTACAGAATGACAACCTTGGATTTGTCTGGAAAAAGGAAGCAGTACGACTCTGCGAGCTCTTGTTCAGACCGCCCCTCCTGCTTCATCTCTCTCCGCTTCTCAATGAACTGACAGGAGAAAGTGACAGTAAATGAGCTACAGCCGTCAGAACCTAAAGCATCTCAGAACATGAAACTTGGGCGGTAACAGGTGGGACAAATTTTTTTTAAGTTAAAAATCATCCGTGTAAATTCATGATCACTTCTGTGGAGATTTTGCACAAATTCATACAGACGAATAATGTATGACTAACCTCCTTCTCCAGCAGCTCATTGTGAATTAGCCGGGCTTTGCAGTAGGAGAAAGTTCCTCGTGAAGATGAGTCGAGGTAAAACGAGGAGATAATCTTCACAAGGTCCTCAAACTCCCGACTGTCAGAGGGCAGAAACTGATACAAGCCTGCACACACAAAGTCAATCAGTGGGTTAATATGCATTACAGACTGTAACAGCAACCAGCTGAGGAAGATGACAACAAAGGGAGCTCTTTATTTCAACCTGTTAGACAGCCACGTAAAAATGAGCACTAATGTCAGAGCTCATCTAAAAAGCAATGTAGCATAAAAATGATTCTTATCACACAAGAATTATACTCATTTCTGTCTTCAACTCAACAACTAAAACATGTAATGGCAATATGCAGGCAATGTCCCCCCTCAATTATGCATGTTTACAATGGTTTTGCTAACTTAACCCTGGCATGCTGCAGAAAAACTAAAGTACTAAAATGTGTTATGGCATTGCATATCTGCAGTCTTCTATTTTCTCCATCAGGACAGGAGAGAAAGTTGCAAGTAATAAGGAAAATCAACTACCAGTCGCTTACATCAACAACCTGCTGCACAAGCCTTGAAACCTGATTTGATTTACATATTATGCTAATCTAAACAGAAGCAAAGAGGTGACACCACCAGTAGCTGATTTAAGGTAACCTGAATGAAGCAGCAGCAGCTTCCAGCTGGGGGGCAAAAGGCAGCAAAAGTCTCATTTGTGAGGCAAAAGGATAAAGATGACCGGAGTATAGTCATGTCTGCCTTAAAACTGACAGTATGAGACATTTCATAGGGGAAAATATTACAGGAATGTACTTCTAAGACACTAAACTGAAAACTCAAGCGACCTAATCTCAGCTCTGCATGTAAATTTTGTTGACGTTTGCAGCAAACAATGCCGATTCAAAACTGAACCACATTTCAAAAAGAGAGGGCAGTGAGGGGAATGGGGTGGGGGTGTCATATCTGGGACATGCCAAGTGTTTCGTCTATGTGATGCTCTGAAACACTGATGAAATAAAGCTGGGTTCGGGCTTGGGCAGCCAGGCTATGAGCAGTTTGGATGGACGGATGGGGTGGATTAAACCATGCCCTTCACTGAGGTCAAACAAACTCCCACATGTTGTCAGGTGATGGCAGAAAGGTGCCGATAACTCCTGCCGCAGTCTGAACTCTGACTGTAGTCCCATGAAGAGGTGTAGAACTCAAACACGGTGTGCCTTCAGGTGGACAGTCCTCAAAAGTGCCGCTTTCATGCGCCTTCAGCAACGCTGTTGGCCAGTGGCAAACTGGTAACCTGAGCCTACCCAAAGCTAGCGTAATGTCTGCAAGGCTACGCAAACCGACACAATCGGTGTGCACACAGTGCACGGCTGTAATTTCACTACAACATGGGATGCCGGCGAATATTTGCGATGGAATAATGAAACCAGCAGACCCAACCAGCTAGCTAACGTGCTAGCAACATGCAGCAGAATTATGAAAGACAGGACAGGCTCTGTTCAAAATAGCGACATGGCACCACCTTTCCGTTCTCTTGTCTTTCTCGGGATTTGAAAATTTCTCCGTGGCAGCTCTTCGCTCGTTCTCTGAGCAGGCGAAGGGGAGCTGCTACAGCTCCGGGCTTCCACCTGCACGCTCCTCCGCCGTTCAGGGGCTTCTTGTTCGGGCATTACACCGTCTCCACATCCAGGCTGATCGCCATTTTGGTTGGCTATGGCCGAGGTGGCGGCTGGATTCTTCTGGGGTTCGCCGCTCTCCGGGTGCGGAAACTCCGTTGCAGTACATTCTGAGTCCGTCTTTCCCAACGTGTTGGGATTCAGGGCCATTTTCGGGCTCCGTGCGCGTATTAAGGGCAATCTAGCTCTGTCGATTACGACGCCGCGGTACACACACACACTCCTCCTCACCCAGCCTCCGCCATTGTGAAAATGACGTACACGTTCTTCTCCTCCACTGCAAAACGCTGCCGTCACTGTTTACATACGAGAAAATCCGCGCCCCCCAATGGCTGACAGCGATACTACAAGAACGGATGTGGCAATGGGACGTTTAAGGTGAACAGGAACATGTGAAAGTGAAAGTACCATATTAAATATATTTTATATATTTTCATTGCAGACTGTTACGAAAGATGGGCTATGGAATACTATGTCAGATACTATGAATGGTTAACTTTGAATAATCAAATTAAATACATTAAAAAAAATATTACTTTGATTTTACGCCTGTTCACGACAGCATGTATATCCAATAAATTACACTCTGCTGAAAAAAACAGCAATAAGTCTAAACAACCTGTGGGCAGCACTTCTGTAATACTCCATTTTACCACAAGGTGGTAATAAAGAGGTAGTGGTTCTAAAACTGTACTGCATAACTTACCTACAAGTAATTTCTTAAGACTACATGTAAACAAAGAAGTCACTGTGACAATGTGCTTCCAGATGAAAGTACTACAACAATTCAATAAAAAGTTTTCCAGAAAAAAAATGTCAGATGTTCATAGCAGGTTTTATGCAAATAATATTGCAAGACTTTTTAGAAATGTGATAAAAGCATGTACATTTCAAAACACATAATGAAGCATACAGCTAACGGGCACTTATTTTTCCTTACGTTAAACTTATATATGTCACATATTTTATTTATTGGGTTTGTTTTCACTATGAGTTAGAAACAGTGCCCCTGCTGTAAACATCAAACTCCTTGAAGCGTAGGTAATCTTTCAGTCTGGGAGGAAGAGGAAGGAAGTTGATAAAAACTGGAGCTCTCAAGCGCAGACATCTGAAATGGTCCCTTATCCGCAACCGACACAGGTGCTTCAGGCTCCGTGCATTTCCTGTTAGTGGAAAAAGCCAAATAAAGTCAGTGGGTGTAAATGAAGTATACACCTTTACAGACAAGTCAAAGAGAAAAAAAAAAGATTCTTCTTACTTTGAATGTGACAGATTTCTGGCCACTGTTTCTGTTCCTGCAAGGTGTCCTTAAGTTTGGGACAAAAGGAAACATGATCAGTGTAATCCAACATGATGTGCACCACCTGAGCAGACAGATGCTTGAGCCACGACACAGTTATCACCTCACAAAACTAGAGAGAGAAAGAAAAAGCCACAGGAAAGTTAAAGAGAAACCTCAAAGGAAAGCCTTCAATTTTTAAACTATTTAATTTTCAGACAAAGTTGCCTCACCACCATGTCTTTGATGACTGAGGTCGTCCAAGGAGCATAATCATGGGAATTGTCTCCATATGGACAGTCAAAGCAACGCTTAACATCATAACCGTGATTCAGAATCATTCTCAGCATAACCTCATCTTTCAGGGCGTACTGCAGCGCTGAGGGAAAGTGGGTGGTGTTGACACGGGAGTAGTAGTTGACATTTGCTCCGTATTTCAGCAAGGTGTTGATGAGTTCGTAGTTGCCCTGTCTGAGAGCCACTTGCAGACAGTTGATAGGATCCTGGTTCACCATCGCTCCAGCCTCTAACAACAAGCGGGTGCACTGAAGATCATTGTTGGACACAGCAAAAAAGAGGGCCGATTTGCGCTCATCATCATAGCCTCGGCGCACCTTTGGGTGCAGCATGAAGTTTGGATCATAGCCAGCCTTGAGCAGGATGTCCACACAGTGGGCATGTCCTCCAGCAGCTGCAGAATGGAGAGGACTCATCCCACTTTCCTTCACAGCACGCAGATCCGTCACTGGGATGAGGACCTCCAGTGCCCTGTCAGAGGAGATTAAATGTGAGAGCACTGCATTACTCGAAACTTTGTTTCAAAAGTGAGAAAGCTAAATCAGATGCTCCTCACAATCTATGTCCATGGTATGCCACGCGGTGAATTGGCAGGTGCCCGCTGTAAAGGGGAAGGTTGGGGTCTGCTCCATGGTCTAGCAGCAAGGAGATAACATCAGGGTTTCCTGATGCTGCTGCATCAAACATAATGGTACCATAGTCTGATTCAGACCACACATGGGCCCCTGCAAAATAATTAAGACACAGTGAGACTGGACATTTATAATTTTTTCCTCTATTTACCGTATTTCCTTTTATTAATTGCAGCCAAGTTGTATAATTAAAAAGATAAGATTAAGCAATAAGCAGCTTTTATCTTTAAGCAGAAGTTTTAAGGAACATATTGTGGACAAAGATGATGAAACATGTTCGGTCTGTGTGACTGATGCATGGAATTTCTTTATTTTTTATTTTATGACCTTTCCACAAACCGCATGTAGAAAGGACAGTTAAATCACTTTATTTACCTTTTTGTAACAAAACTTCCACCACATTCAGATGTCCGTTCTGTGCAGCCAGAGCCAATGGAGTTTTCTTTTTAATGTCAAGTGCGTTTGGATTGGCACCTGACTCTAACAGCAGATACACAAAGTTCTCTAAACCTAAAAAGGCTGACTCATGTAGCGCTGTCCTGTTTAGCGGTCCTGTTTGGTCTACACTGGCATTGTAACGAAGAAGAAGTGTGGCCAAATCATACTGGTCATTCAGAATAGCTTTCAGAAAAGGAGCAAGAGGGAGAGAAAGGAAGAGTTAGAAACATACCTGTGCAGTACAGCAAATTAAATGCATTTTTCATTGAGATGGACAGAGATACCTGCCACTAAAGGAGAATCCTGCTCGTCATTCTGGACGTCTGGGCTACAACCATTTTGTAAAAGGAATGTAGCATTTTCTCTGAGTCCATGGACCACAGCCAGAAAGAGAGGTGTCTCACCCTTAAGAGTGCGACACTGAGCTGCTCCTGGGAGCGATTCTGCATCCAAACACCAGGAGTGAATCAACATGTAAGAATGAAAAATATGTATCTAAAATTACATGGATACATTTTTACCGTTCTTACCGGAGAAGATTATTTCTAATATTCGTTTCTTTTCTTGAGTTGCAGATTCATGTAGAGGGATCCATCCTCGCTCATCGACTCTGGACAGAGTCTCTGGTTGGATCAGCAATCGGTTCAGTGCAACCTCATCACCTAAATATGAAGACAGGCCATCATATCATATCTTCTGACAACTCCTAATGAATGAGCTGAGAGGTTAAACAAATGACTGCTTACCTTCTTTGATAGCTTTGAAAATCTCATCAGGGTCTTCACTGGGTTTCAGATCACTATTAAGCAATGATATAGCATAAGGAGTCACACAAGGAACAATAAATAAACAACTTAAAGAAAGTTTTGTCTTCAAGTATGATAGAATTTAACCTTGGATTTAATCCTTTAAGTTTTCTATACTGAACAAGACTTTGTTCAATTATGTACTGCGTTGCCTCATCTTCATCCAGATCATCTTCCGATTGATAAAAATCATCTTCTGTTTCTGTACTCATCTGTTAATCCAAAAAAAAGGCAGTGTAGAAGGGATTGCTATGAGAAGAAGCATCATGAAAGGTAATCAAAACCATTTAAAGTTGGACCTGAGAACTAACACATGCAGGCCTGAATACAAACAGTTGCTATCAATCTTTTATTGGCTCTAACACTGAGCATCAAATACAATTATCCCAGTTAAATACCAAATACCTTTAACCTAACGCATAAAGAATTAACAGTGCATCTTTCTCAGCATGATCAAAGAGTGACAATTCATACCACACTTGACTGCAGCCAATTATTATATTATAACACAGTCATCTTTAATAGCTTAGAAGATGTTAGAGAAACAGACAGG
>JBBDHI010000014.1:9061367-9082022 GCA_037177115.1 Craterocephalus stercusmuscarum
GAAGATGTTAGAGAAACAGACAGGCTTTTTTACATTCAACAATACAGCATGAACATTTAAAAGCTATAAGAAACGTACAATACCAATTGTAATTAAGTTAACAATAACTTAACTTGATAATGCATTTATTTAGGTTGAGGTTCAAATTCCCTAGGTTAGAATTTTACCTTATGTAAAATGGCTGCAGTCCCTCGGTAGTTTTTACACCACTTTAGCCAGTGGGCTTCTTGGTACACACACAAACAGCAGCTATTTATAGTTCCTCTACCATAAATATCAGATCACGGGGTCTCTGCAACTAGCACCTAGCTTTGACCCACTAAGCACAGTAACAGCAACTACCAGCCAGTGCATACACACACACTCACTAATAACACAGAATTCATGATTGAAAATACACACACACATTTAGCTGGAGCAGAAACACTTACTGGTGACAGAAAGCACATCTTAAAAAATGTTTTCCATTTGGCTCATATCTTGTTGTGTACTCATGATTTGTACATATCCCCGGAATCAAGGACCATGATTACATATGTAGTTGTTGCATTTTAAAATTCCTACAACATATAAATAGATGGTAGAATCATGTTGCATAAGAACTATATTAGATATTATTACTTTCTTCAGTTTTTGGCTTACATTCAGGTAAAGGAGAAAAATAATGACAAGAGCAAGGCAAGGCAAGTTTATTTGTATAGCATACTTTCAGGTTCACTACGATTCCAAGTGCTTTTAGCAAATGAGGTAGAAGGAAAGGCAAAAGCTAGAAAGTTAAAGAATGTCTGCAATGAAAGGTTTCGTTTCACTCTGACATTTCTTGCTAGACTTGTTTTGTAGCATTAACACAGTCATAAAGTTCCCTGATTATTATTTATGATTTTTTTGTTTTAAAAGTAATTTTTACTGTAAGTATAAGTAGGTTAACTGTTACAGAATATAAGCATTCCAAAAAGCCAGATGTATCTGCTTTAATGCCCGAAGAAGAATACTGTTCGTGAGATCTGATGCAAAAACTCAGAAGTCTGCAATGCCAGATGGGCTAATCCCAGAAATACAGTATTTGAAAAATAAATGGTGTGCATTATTATTCACAGCAAATCCATATGAGGAATGTACATGCAAATTGTATGCAGGTATAAAATAAAAGACATATTTTTCTAAAACATTTATTAAACGAATCAACAACAGTTCACAGTCATACATTGTTATATAACACTGAATCAACTCGGGAACTCTCCAGGACTGATAAATGCCAGCTGGTGTCATTCACTATTGAAAAGTTAAACTTTTTTATTTATGTATTTTCACTGCACCTCATTTTTACTCAAAGGAACCAGTTACTCTCAGTGCTGAAGTAGCCACTGGCCAAATATATAAAAATGTATAAATAAAAATGTTACCATGAACATACTCAGCAGTGCAGTGTTAAGAAAAAAAAGTTTGAAAATGCATCCGTGTGGCCTAAATGCCAGAATGTCCAATGGTGTATTAACTCATCTCAGTCATCGAGCTGGCAAAGCAAGGCCACACCGCGCTTGATCCAGTGCTGTGGGGCCTGGCTAGTGGGCAACATCATGGAGATGACAAAGTTGGTGGAGTGGCCTGTGGTAGAGAGAGTACCTCTCCTCTCACTGGTCTTATACAGTGGGCTATCATACAGTTTCTGAGTTTCACCAATACTTTTCTTTTCAGCTGTTGGAGATAAAAGATAAGGAATTAGAGGGTCGGGAAGACGAAGGGAAATGTTTGAAATAAAACCCTGATGCAGTTAAAAGAGATACCTGAAAACACAAATTGCATAACTTGCAAGTTTGTACAGACTGTAAATAATAACGCTGTCAGAAATGTAAATCTTGCAATACTTGCCAGGTTTTATCCAGATGATGGGCATTGAGTCAAAAAGGACTTTGGGGTGCTGCTCAGCTAAAACTCCGCTGATAAGAAACACAACCAAAAAGTCATCATGCTTGCCTGCCTTTCAACTGTAACAGTGAATCAGTAATTACAGGTAAATGTGCAAGATCATTAATTTATTAAAACTGCATTGTTAAAATAAATATAAAAATCCTGTGCAAATGCAGTGTGGTGTAAAACTGCATCACACAGAAAGTTTCGTGCCTCAAATACATACATCTACAAAACTTGAATAAATGTAGCCTTCTTTCTACATTTTCAAAGGGAGCTGGTATCCATAATCCCTGCTTTTAAACTACAGATAGAGACGTGTTCTGCAAACCACATGAGGATGATATAAATAGCAAAGTGCAGGTAAAACCTACTGCAGACCCTCTTCAGTTTGCTCATCAGCCTCATGTGGGTGTGGATGATGCTGCCATCCACCTACTCTTGCCCTGATAATAGCAGTGGTGCTGTGTTTAAAGTACTTACAATGCCACCTGCAGATCAGCAATTGCGTTCTTAATTTTGTTATTTGGTGTCTTTTTATTCTTACAAATAACCACGTTACTGCATCTACCTTTCTTTATTCCATCGCGCGCCATCAAGAAACAGTCCACTAATGTAAACTCCATCCTCGGGTGCTTTGTTTGACTTATCGATAGGAAGAACCTGTTAGATAAAGTAAAACTCCAAGTCAGCACACTGTTAAGGATCTGAGAACATTTTTGAATGTGGAGACAGAGGGGATTATGAAGTGCATTTTCTGACCTCAAAATCAAAGCCTAACAAGTCAATGGGGACATGGTATTTCCTGGCATAGTTCTGCATGGCCCCAGTTAGGAAGGCTTGTGTGAAGAAGAAGCCAGACAGCCAGAATACACTGGGCTTTTTTGTATCATACCAAACCTATGAGCACATAATGTGAAAGTAAAAATACAAGACGAGTGAAAAAATGTGCATGTTCCACCAGCTGAGTGGTTTACGTACTGATTAAGTGACATCGTCATTTGAAAATCTAAACAGTCTTACCTTTAAAAAGTTAAGCCTTGAGAGAAAGTCTGTTATGTAACTCCCCACTGGCTTGAGGCTTGGGTAAGAACGCTTGGCCCATTTCTCTGGGACCTTGCCCACAATCAAACTGCCTGCAACTGCCTCAAGCTCTGAATCCATCACCACCAAGCCCTTAATGGCTTTCAACAGGTTCTGCAGACTCACACGAATTGTACTACACAGCCTGAGAGGGCAAAAACAGAAGTTAAGATGAACAGGCTTATGTTTGTCATTAATCTATTATTATTATTATCATTATAATTAATCATTATTATCATAACTAATATAACATTATTCTATGTTCATACGTATTGTAGCGCTCCATCTCTTGGACGAGAACTGTGTTCATACTTTCTTCATAGAGCACAGGGAACTTTAAAAGAGCTGCTTCTGTGTCGAAATTAGATGGGAGCTGGGGCAATAAGCAAATGTACAAGTTAGAAAAAGGGATAAAAAACACAAAAAAGCTACATGAAGTGGTGGTTAAATCAATTCATACCTTAGTAAGGATGTCATTTGCAATGTCATACAGGGTGTTGCTGTCACTCCCAGAACTGGCTCCTCCCTTAGCTCCACCCTGGGTTAGCAGTAGTGAATCAAACAGAAGCTTTGTCTGCTGCAAATCTTTGGAAATGTCCACATTTTCATGCATCCCAAACACCTCTGGATCCTGGGCCAATGGAAGATTCTAGAAGAGAACAAAAATATCACCAATCACTACACTGAAAATCTATATTTAGAGAAGAAAAAAAACATACATATCAAACCTCTAGAAAGGTGCATACCTTGATAAACACAATGTATTCCTCATGGCTCGATTTATTTGGGGCAAAGTATTCACCACTGGGTGAAAAGGGGTAGCAAGATACATCAATGATGTCCTTGTTGTAGAAGTCAGCCAAGATAGTCATCAGGAGCCGCCTATCCCAGTCATCAGTCACACGGCCACCGTAGTTGCACTCGCCAGTCAGATAAGTTATGGCCTCCAAGGGTACCTCATCATACTCATTTATGAACAGCTAAAGAGGAAGGAAATTACGTGCATTTTAGATTTCCTGAACATAGAAACTTGACAAGTTAGACTGATCAAATACCTGGAGTTGCCTGATGCTTATACGGAGGTCGGACTCATTGAAGCCATAAGGAATATTCCATCCCAATGGACCAAACTTTTTCCTCTCTTGAACGAGAGCATGGAAGAAGCATAGTCCATAAAGGAGTTTCTCCCAAGTCTAGTGAAAAAAATCAAGGAGTCAGAGAATCTCCTCTACTGCATAAGACATTTCAATGTCATTAATAAATGTGCACCCTACTCACAATCTCCTTATTGGGGCAATTTTTGAAGAAGTTTGGGTCAGAAATGGGATCTGACATGTAAGACTGAAGGAGGTTTAAGCGGAGTCCTGTTGGGGGCTCATTTGTCATTTTCACTCCATTCTGTAGGATGGTCACTGGAAACTGATTTCAAAGATGTAGGTTAATACATATATGGTGCATATGTTTACACTATACAGATCATTTGGACTAATTAAAGGTCTTTCTAATTGCTTCAAGTAATTAATGAGCAATCTTAGAAAGAAGTGCAAAGTATTTTACCATGGATGAAGGGTAACTTGTAAGCCAGAGGCGGAAGTCTTGGTGGCATGTTTCAAGACTGAAGTTCTCACAGATTTTCTCTAGGCTGGACATCCAAGAAACAGCCAGGTGACAGTTCTGCAAACAAACCCATGTCCCATCCTGCATGGCTGTGGAAATCATTTTAGCAGCTATAGGCCCCTGGCCTTGACCCAGAGAGATAGACTGGAATTTAGCTCCGGTCATTTTCTTGTCACTTGCAAATTTGAACAAGCCTGTGGAGAGACAATGTTAATATGAAAGATTTTCAGCAGTAGCAGTGTGTGACTCTTTGACAATCAGTCATCGGAAAGCAAAGACTTACTAGCCATGGGATCAGCTCCCGGAGAAAGCACAAACACAAGCGGGACGGTGGAGTCAGAATCCAGGTAGCTCTTACTAAGATCAAAGGGAGGGGGCTGGGTGAATTTCTTCCCCAGTTTGCCGGTCACATATTTTGTCACAGCTGGCACTATCTTATCAGGCCGGAGACAGCGCACAATGATCATCTTCTGCAGATCATTGAGTTGGTCACACCAGGGTGCAGGCAGGTCAACATTACAGGGCTCTTTGCTGTCATAAATAGGCTTGAAGTCTTCTGGACTCTTGATAAAAGCCTCTCTGAGAATTAAATAACAATTCAATTCACTGGTCAAAAATAAACCACAGTGACAGTCAGGAATATTGGAATAAATAGGCTCAAGCAATAATGTGTTTTGCTTGTAGGATTATTGCTTTTTTACTTTATTCCTTGTAAGCCTGGTAGTTCACTGGCTCGGCAGAATTCATCCCAGCTCTTGTCCTGTAGCCAGCTGGGGTCCGGGTTTGCAATGTTGTTCTGTAGGCCTACTCCCCCCGTCAGTAAGAACATGAAATCTGAAAATTCAATCTCCCCCTTTGCTCTGATAAGATACATCAATAGATGTCAAAATTCACAAATAAGAATCCACGTAAAACATTTCAAATGGGAATGTAAGTGGAAGCTGAGAAAGCTTAGACTTACAAGAGCAAATTGGAGCACAGAAGGAAGGAGAACAGGAGTTTGTCCTTCTCAAAGAGAGAACGGCAGACGTTGCAGTACAGGTTATAGGTGAAGCGTTCAGTGAGGGATTGAAGCCTCCTCTCCAGAATCTTAGACTTGATACTATTGAAATAAAATCAAAGTACGGGAAGTTTCAGATTAACACATGCAGGTTTTATTCAAAGTATGGAGAAGTATGTTTTCTAACAACCATAGAGTCCCAAAATACATTTTTTGGGGAACTTAATTTTTTGTAACACAGCTAAATACAACTCATGTACATGACTCACCTGTCCTGTATAGATTTAATGTAGAGGTTGACAAACCAGCTGAGAGAGTACTGGTACATTGGGTCTATGTTGGCCAGGTCAGCGATACTGAAGAACAGGATGGATGAGTGCTTGGCGACAGGTCTGTAACCCTCTCTCGACTCAGCTATCTTGATCTCTGTTTTCTCGGCAATCTTGGAAATATGTAAACATCATAAGGTTAGATTAGCATAACTCGCCAAACTTACAGTGTAGGTTGGAGTTGTTTGGATATTTCATACCTGCTGTTTTGTGGTTATCTCGTTGGACATGATCTTTGCTGAGTCTAAGATCTGAATGGCACTTTCATCTTCCAGTATATTTCCCTCGGAAGACTGCAGCGTTTCAAGGATATTGTCTTCAATTTCTTTTAGCTGTCTCTTATTTTCAGCTGACTGCAGGATCAGGGCATTTCTCTCCTCTTCTAGCTCTGGCCTGTGAAACAGCAGAAACAGGCAAGTGTTATAATGATAAAAAAAGTAATGCATTTCACATATTTGAGTAGAAAATCAAAGTATCCATTTTATCCTACCTCTCCTTTGCAACCACAATCCCGAGCAGCTGGTCCTCTAAGCCCTCAGGTGTGATCATGAAATTAAGCAAGGACACTTTGGTGGCCAATTCTGGTAGATAGTGTGGGTTCCTGAGCTTGGTGGTGATGTAGAAACGGAAATCAAAGGAGTACTCAATCACACTCTCACCAAGCCTGATGCAATCCACACCACCTACATCAAAACAAAGTTGTGCCAGCTGAGAAATAATTATTCATTTCATATTACAGAGGATTCTTGGGTAGTCACTTTGAATTCCCACTACCTTGTTTGAATGTTTGTTTGAGCAAGAGTGGTTCCAGAGAAGGATCCAGCTCCTCCCCAACATTTTCCAGCAGCAAGGGCGTTCCAAACTGAATACAGTTTTCTAAGGTTCTCATATAGTCCCCGTCTGTTAACTTGATGACACTCAGGTTGTTATCTTTTTCTGAATTTTTTACCCACTTGTTGGCTTGACCCTGAGGATCAATCATCAAAGGCCTGCAAGAATGAACATGTTAAGCCCTAAAAAGGAGGAATGTTTTCTTAAGGCTGGATTTTCTTTTTACAAAAGATCAGTGCAAACCAAATTTTACAAATATTCTTCCCAAGATGTTTAAAAAATGCAAACTCACCATCTGCGTGAGTTACTGACAATGACACCATTGTCAATTGAAAAAGAGTCACTGGGAAGGCCTGCAATATTCCAAGCCCTGATCTTAATTGGATCTCCCAAGGTTTTACTGAGAGAGAAGTCATCTGATGATGCTATGTTTCTAGACTGGAGAGTTTCAGATGAGAGAAAACACAAATAATCATCAAGATAAGATAAGACAAGACAAGACAAGACAAGACAAGACAAGAAAAGACAAGACAAGACAAGACAAGACAAGACAAGACAAGACTGTCTGAGCAGTAGGGGTATCACGATTCTCCCAATCTTCGATTCGATTTGATTTTCAATTTTAGGGTCACGATTCAATTTTAGTAATGAAAATTTTGCACAGTAAATCTTATTTCAAAAGACAGGCTATATATATAAGTAATTTGATTTCATTCTTGTGTAATATATCACAAATATAAAAGGTAACAATCTTGTTTAGTAGTCCCTACCCCCACCAGCTAGCCGAGTGCTAGAAAGTGTTAGCACACGGCGAATGGGTCATTAGCGAGCTGTTTGTTGTTAACAAGCGCTGTGCTCATAGACCATGCCGGTGGAAACACCGCTGTTTCTGCTGAGGTTTATGCTTGTTGAACACGTGGCGCTTATTGCCTTTGCAAAGGACATCATGTTTTGACTTTCAACTGGGAAGGTTTTATTGAACTTGCACGTTTCGTTGAGTTTTCTGTGTCACTTTTCTCCTATCTGCTGTTGCTGCACACCCCGTCTCTCTCTCTCTCATGCTCGCGTCTCGATGCTCGAGACCTGGACGTAATTTCGATCGATTTCGATGAAAAATCGAGATCGTGAAACCCCTACTGAGCAGTCTTATTTATGTATGCATGTCTGTAAAAATATAAAAATGTATGAGAACTAAGGAAGTGACTACAAAAGTAATTAGAGGTGGATTATTACTTGGCAGACTTTGGTCCATGACTGAGTGCAGTTCTGTCTGAAGGCAGCAGTGAAAGCCCCCAGGTAGGCGATGACACCAGCAGATATAAGGACGTCTCCAGTCAAATTATCATACGTATTCTGCAAGTCATCAGCAGCTTTGGACCATCTAAGGATAGAATTTAATCAAATCAGTGGTTCGCTTTTCCGCTTTGCATTTACAGAAAAAAAACAACAACCACATTTGCGAGTATCATCATGACCTGGTCTTTTCTCCACCTAGACCACCAATAAGCTTTTCAGCCCTTTCCAGCTTCTTCGCACACAAATCCACTTGGAACTCCAGCTGGGCCTTCTCCTTCGTCTTGTCCTCAAAGGTTTTCTGAAGTGCAGCCAAGCGGTCCTCCACCTCCTTTAACTCAGCTGTCTTCTGGTCCAGCAGGGCCTTAGTATCAGCTAGGGACTTCTGGGCTTCTAAAAGTTTCGCCTTCTTTGGAGCCACAACCTTAAACCAAAAACACCATCATTCTTTAACTGGTTCAGACTGATGAAGGAGTGGTAACATGGATTTGGGTGTTACCAGTAAGAGATGTTATAAGAAAGAAAATGTCTGACAATATCCGGAAACACTGCACCTTTGCCACTCTGTCATAAGCCTCCATCCCTTTGATCCACTTGCACAGTCCTTCTGCTGCAGAAGAAGCCTTCGCCACTTTGCTGGGATCAAAGTTAGGATCAGTCATGTACTCACTACGGATTTTTTGCATCACATGGACCTGTAATCCAGATGTGGACGAGTTAGTTAAGACTTAATGCTTTTTTTCCAAATAAGAGGAATACTAAGACTGATTCTTACAGGAATATTGTCTTTATCATATTCTTTAAGGTCTCGTAAAAAGTTTAAATCCCCCAGAAGCTTCTTGCTTGGTCCCCAGTAGTCAAAAACCTAGATGGCAAACATAGTTACATGGCCATATGTTTACAACAAAAGGGTTGTCATTGAACTATGTTTTTATGCTCAGTCTAACCTTTTTTCCAGTCCCAGCTGGGTCAGCTATCTTATCTGGTTTTATATCTTTCATTACGCACACAGCTGCCATCACCAGTTTCACCCCTGCAGGGGGATTTTTCATCGACTTCACAATTGTGACATCAGAGGGCTAAAAAAAAGAAACGGACATCAGTGTCAGCTTAAGTGTCTAACCTTAAATGACCCAAATGGGAAAATTTGTTCCAAAAAGAAAATCAGCTAAGAGGCACGTACGTTCAAAGTCTTCAAAGCAGAGAGAGCAGCCTCCAGAGCAGGGATAGCTTCAGCCAAGTCACTCTCACATTCACTGTTCAGAGCCTGAGCCTCCTCAGCTTTAACAGTTGCTGCCTCTTCGTCAATACGCACAGTTTTACTTTTTGCTTCCACCTCCACAGATTCCTCTTCAATCACCTGAAAAGTAAAAAAAAAAACAATTAACATGACTAAACAAAACTTTAAGGTAGTAGAGTTTACATAAATATGCAACATGCATTTACCTTCATCATTTTTGTGTTGTCTATTTTTGCCTGTTTCAGTTTGGGTTGTAGGTCTACCAGCTCCCTTTTCATCTCAGCAACCTACAGAGGCATTGTTGGGAAAAAGCTCAACTGGGGAAAAGCTCAACTTTTTACAGACAAAAGAATCCAGAAAAAGCTAAAGAACATACCTGAGATTCAGCGAAGGCTAGTTTATCCAGACCATTGGTATATCTCAATTTTGACTTCATCACAGTATCTCGCTTCTGAGTGAGTAGCTGGCGGAAAGCTGCAATCAGCTCTAGGTAAGATGTGGGAGTCACGTAATTATGACGACCTAGCTCAGACAGGAATCTGCAATGAAAATGTCAGTGTTACCATGGGCTTACACATTTATTTATTCCACCTTTTGATAAGCAAGTTCCAGTTAAGCATCCCAAACCTGTCTGACAGCTGTTTTGCAGAGGTGTGGAATGTTTTGCAGATGGGTATGACCTCCTGTCTCTCATTTTCACTCATCTCCAGTGTCTCTAAGAAGGTGTTAGCTACTCGCTCAAGAGCTTCCTCAGGCCATGGCTGTCAGAGCACAAAGTACAAGGATAAACAAAGGCAAGGAAGTACAGCAGACTCCTGAGCTTATTAGTGCACCTATGTGCCTCATGTTCTCCCCACATATCATGTAACTGAGTGACTCCTCCTGTCCATACCTGATACCAATCAATGGTGCAGCAGTTAACAAGAGATGGGAACTGGCGCAAGCGATTTCGAAAGGCATTCCCAATAGGACTGAAGGCAACAACAATGTGCAGGTTTTCTCTACAACGTGCCACAAAAAAGGCAAACAGAGCCAAAGGGCTCAACTCCAAATTCTTATTACCGGCCTGGGCAATGGGTTGCACTGACTGGAAAAAAGGAATAAAGATCTATGATGGAAAATAGTCTTCATACAGGAAGCAGAGTGGCATGTATACATTTGTAATTGCTTACCTCCAAGATCTCTTGTTTTTCATCAATCGCAAACAGATTCGGCACCTCTCCTGTATTTAAGACACTGTCCACGTCTTCAAGAAAACACTCATCTTTAATCTGTGTGTCGGTTATTAAGAACACAGTTTTCTGTCCTTTGACCCCAGCATTCTTTAGCAGCAGCTGCAATTGCAAGAAAATTATATATGCAGTGTTATGACTAAGCACAAAATGCCACAAATGTTTACATGTGTCACATAATCTTAGGATCTACGGAGGAATAAAAATCTAATTCTACAAGTGAACACAGGCATGATAATAACATGACAGAGAAATTCTTTCGTTTACAGTGAAGCTCACCTTGAGGTCATCTCTCCACTCCGTCATGCCATAACTCTTAGAGATCTCTGGTTGGAACATGGTCATGTGGGCCATCGACGTAGCCAGCCGTGTGATGGACTGGCGCCCGCTGCCTCCCACTCCCACCAACAGAGCATTGCCACCTGGCTGCTTTAAGATACGGCTGATACGGGACAAATGCTCCAGCACATACCTACATAATGCAGATTCTTTTCTCAGGTAATCAGGTTACATGCCATGTTATGAAAATGTTATAAATGCTGAGACTGCAACTTAAGGCGTCATATACCAAATGTATTTACCGGAAGATGACAAGGTTCATCTGATTCTTGTGCATCTGGTTGTATTCTTCCAAACATGACTCCACCACCTCAGCAAAAGCTTCAACTGAAGGCACCTCAGCATACAAGCGCTCCTCATCCTCCATATCAGGGTTCATGTAGTCTCCAAACAGAAGATTCCTCATGTCCTCCTCAACCAGCTGTAAAGGAAAGAACTCACATAATGAGTTTCCCAATTTTGTTTACATGATGTGTGAGATCTCAAGCATGCATGGAAGAGCAAATCTTCCTTGTAGCACCAGGTATTTATATAAATATGTGCCACTACTATTAGGAAAATCAACCTACTTTACTGCCTTGCTTTAGATGATCAAAGACCTGATCAAAGGACTCTCTGAAGTGATCATTGAGAATGTTGTTCATCAGTTTATAGAGCCATGCTCTGTCATTGTCATCAACCAGGCGGTCGTAGTAGACACGAAAGACTTCATGGACAAACAGTCGTATCATGGTGTGTTTGTCCCTCAGAGACTCCTTTTTTACCAGCAAGCAGCCTTGGATGACTCGGGAGAAGTCCCGCAGGTTGAAAGTGTAGTGAGACTTAGCTGGAGTCGGAAGCAGGTTCTTCATGGCTTTTTTGTACACCTTAGGAAAATCATTTTGAAAAAGAAAAAACACATGAGAATATATAGGAATTAAAGAATCAGATGTGATAATCTAGCTCTTAGAAAATTAATATATGTATAAAACATAATAAAACAAATGCCTCTAGCCTCTATGTAGAAGTCTTGCAATACTGTGCATGTAATAGTAGAACCTACTTCCATCATAGCTATCACTATTTGCTTGCCAATGGTGAAGGTTTCAGGTGGGAACATGTTGCCTTTGAGATAGAAGGCCACAATGTTGGAGAAAATTCCAACCATCGTGTCATCGCTGAAGGGATTAATGCTAAAAATGTTGAAATGCCGCAGGAAACGAGAAGTTACAGCATTCCTTCCACCACCAGGGGGCCCCATTGCTGAGATCAGCTGGAGGTCCACAAGAGTAATCTTGGAGGTATCCTTCAGGTCATACCTGACAGAGAAAAAAATAACAGACCTCAGATATCACTTCATCATCATCATTCTAAAATGGTGTCTAATAGGAGGTGGTATTACCAGTTTCTGTGGTCCATGTACTGCCGTAGAAGTTCCACAGGAGGCTGTGCCCCAAACTGTTCCAGTGCAGGCATATTCATGTCATCTATGAAGATGACACACTTTTTTCCCATGGGCGGGCCAAACACCCCTTTCCTTCTTTTGTCTAACCTGGACATAATGATGTTCTGGAAGATGTAGGAAATATAGAAACAAACCACTAATTTAGTCATCAGTATATTATTTTGTAATCTAAAATTATATATATATATATATATATATATATATATATATGATTTTAAAAAAAAATATATATATATTTTTTTTACTCTATGTGTAAGAAAAACCTGCTGACATGTCCTCAAACATATCTTCCGTATGTTTTTCATCATATACAAACCTGAGTTTGGTTTGCACTGGTCCGTGCTGAAAAATTGATGAAGAAGGGAAGGTAGGAGTCTTTGTCTAGATTGTTCATCAGTTTCTCCTTCACATATACTGACTTCCCAGTGCCAGTAGGTCCAACAAACAGAAGAGGACTAAACAACCACACCAAACATATATGAATAAAAAAATGAAGGATTCATTTTACAGTAAATAAATATACCTCAAATGCTTAAAACATAAAAACTTCAACTGCAAATGTATTTATGGAAAAAAATCCAGTTTTGACATTTTTGTGATCTGTGACCATTGAGAATACTAACACTCCATGGCTGATACACAGGTCCAATAAGAAAGTGTAGCGAACTGTGTCTATAGTGGGAACGATGATCTGTTGCACTTTGGTGTTTTTGTCTCCCAGACTGAAATTCTTTATGGCTTCATTCCAGTGAATCCATTTGCCTTTTCCTTTAAACTGCGGAGGAGATTGCAGAATATTTACTATTTTAACTAAAAAGAACTTCTTCTGGCTGATGTGATTGCACAATACCTCATAATAGTAGTCATACACCAGGCCTTTCTCATCCACTGGACACTCCCACTTTCCAACAGTTTCAGGAATTGGATTTTCTTTTGTTTCTCCTGAAACGGTCACTTTTAAGAACTCACTAAACCTTTCTCTGCTATCGACATCACAGCTGCCACCCAAAGACCACACCAGGGAGAATGCAAAAGCCGCCTGCAAACAAGAGGAAAAAAAGAAACGGACAAGTCTCATATTATTTCACTTAAATAAAAACGGCAAGTCAGGAGAAGGATGTTGAAAGTAAAACCAGGATGTTAAAGACTCAGCTGTTTTTACCATGATCCATGTGCGAATATTCTTATCACCAGGGCCTGTCTTCAAAGGTTCAGCGAGAAGCATCTCAAACAGCCGACACAGGGACACCACAGTGTTACTGTTGCTGGTAGGAACAACTTCCTGTAAACAAACCCACAATCAAGCATGACAACTATTTTCTAAACACTAAATACTTCAGCAGACATCTTTAAATATTCTGCATATGGTCACATACTCTGCAGTGCTTGCGCAGCATCTTGAAGGCAGGTGGGAGGAGCCAGTGGAAGAGCTCCAACAGCAGAGAGCGGCTGTCTGGGCTCTGCAGAGTATCAGGAAGAGTGTTCATCCAAGAAATCACCAAGGGCTTCCAGCCCAGCTGAGATGGTTCCATGTAGATCATACCACATCGACTGACTGTGGCAGGCTGCAGTGAGAGAGACAGAGACAGAGTAGGTTAGAGTAAGTTAAGAGTAGGATTAGGCAAAACAATCGCTCAATATTTAAACAAGCACCTTGGTAAACAACTTAAGTGGAAGAAGTAGAATTCACAGCACATATCTGACTTACAGAAGCTTGTGAAAGATCCATTGCTTCAAAGATCAGACTCATCTGACTGGACATCTGAATGATCTCACCACTCATCAAGCACAACTGTCAGGAAGAGTAAGGTGAACAGCAAGTCACTCCACAGCATGAAAAATGAACAAGTAAAAATATTATACAGTTTTACCAAACAAAATATACTTTTTTGTTGTCATCCAGCACTGTGTTCATGCTCTCAATCCACAATGTATCTATGGGGCCGTCAAACACCACCCACTTGCGGTCTGGTGTGTCCGCCGATGCAAACTCACGAAATGTGTTGGCCACAATCCCGTCTGTCCACTAAAACAGAAAAAAAGCCAATGGGCCAAGTATGGGCAATATGTTGTCCTGGGTCTGTATCTGTACTTTTAATACACAAATTTATCTGCATTGCAGATGACCCACAACGCAAGCTTACCTCATGGGACACAAGATCAAACTGGCCAAAAAGCTGTCCCATGGTTATAGACTTTGGGTTTAATGTCCTGAAGATGACCTTTTCTTCTGCACCGTACCTCTTCTCATTCATGAGAGTCAGGGTGTCAGCAAGAACGTGCAGCACTTTGGTTTTTCCAGAAAAGGGCTCTCCCACTAGCATGAACCTGAAAAAGAGCATATCGGGTTGTACATAACCGAAAATATGTCGAGAAGAATCTGAAAATATGACTGCACTGAACCTACCCATGCCTAACTATCATCATCTCATATGTTTGGATCATCTTTTGTAAGAAGACCTGTGTTGGCTGCACATTGTGATCTTTGCAGCACTCATCAGCAACCTCTAAGAACAGCTAAAAAGAATGACAAAAATGTACAAGTTAATTTGTAACATGATAAAAGTGAGGGTTTCATAAGGAGCGGAGGAAAAGAATAGTCAAAGGCATTAATGTGTCATACCTGATAGTCTGCCTTAGGAAGGGAAATGCCAGGGAACAAATCGCTTGTTATTCCGTTAAACAGCGGAATATCATGGGAGAGAAACTTGGGTTCATTAACATCCTTTATGGATCTTAAAAGCTGAAGGTTGGAGGATGAAAGATGTGAATTGGTCATAAAACTGCAAATCAGTTAATAACTACAGTTGACAATCAGGGAATAAACTAAAGATTGACCAAGCAATTGATATGAGCACAATTACCAGAATGTCCTCATTCTCATTAGGGCACTTGAGCTTGAGGTTTCCTGCAGCTACAAGTACTGCTTTAACAGCCCTCATCCCATAATCATAATGGAACTGAGAGGAGAGCTGTTCAGAACAAAGCCTGTAGGTCATCACAATCTTTACTGACAGTGGTTTGGCATTGAGGAAGCCATACGAATACAGAGAGATCTCTGCTATAAGGGCATAGTTGGGGACCATCATAGCCACTGTTCGGAACAATACCTGCACAAAGAAAAGTGAAGAAAATTTTAAGTTTAGGAGAGTTAACATTCTAGCTTCTATTTATTTCATTATCCATTGAACTGATTTTATTGCATTAAAATGTGTAATTTCACATTAGAAAGATAAATGTAATGATTTAAAAAGTTACTTGAGAAAATAAACTATCTTGAAATTGTCATGATATTTATAAATAAGACTGTTATTGATTTGTTTGCATGTGAATCACCTTGAGGTTGTCTGGGAGTTCCGAGCGTCCTGCATAGCCAGGGTTCATTGTTATAGAAACGAAACAGTTGGGATTGAGTTTGAGCATTGTCCCTTCAAAGTCGAAGTACTCCAGTTTCAGCTCGATGGCCCTCTGGATGCAAAGAACCTGCTGTGCCACTACAGACAGCACCTCCAGCTCAATACGGTTGAATTCATCAAAGCATGCCCAAGCTCCAGATGATGCTAGACCTTTGAAAAACTGTGATAATTTGCATCAAAATACACATTATTAAAGGATTACCAAAACATACAAATACTTGAATCAAAAGTTGACATTTATAAGATGATTTACTTTTCCCATTGCTAGATAATCCAGTCCATCTGAACAGTTAAACACCACACACTGTACAGCAAGAGCTTTAGCTAAGTCTTTGGTGGTTTCAGTCTTTCCAGTTCCAGCTGGACCTTCCGGTGCTCCTCCCAAATTCAGGTAGAAAGCTCCAATCTACAACAAACAGACAGCTTTGAAATTTGATAACTTGTCATCTTAACTATGTAAATGCTTTTACTACATATTGCATTATTTTCTTCTTTTTTTTTTTTTTTACCAGGGTTCGGTAGCATCTGTCAGTTAGAGGAGTGATGACCAGACGTGGTGAGTTCCCCAGGTACTCGTAGGCATACTTAACATCACAGTTTATTATGTGAACACGAACATTCTCGTTGCTCCAGTAATAACGCAGCTGAGCAAGCCAGTGGAAGTCAGTTTCATGTGACACATCTATGAAAAATAAACATTGTAAATATGTGGGTAATCTATCTGAGTGTGAATCAAATTAAATTTAATGAAAATGAATTTATTAATCTCTAATGGAATTTTCTAATTATGCTGTGAACTGTTACACAAAAGAACCAAATAGCTTTTATATACCTTTATGGATAAGCTCCATGACTACATCCCTGGCATGGACATCGATGGTGACCAATGCTCCCAGGGTTATCCTTGTTTGTTTAGGCAGTTGTCCTCTCACAAGCTCTACAATATCATTCAGCTGATTCTGGAGTTGTTGATAGTAGTTCTTTAAACCCTACAGGAAACAAAACCATTTGTACTCTTTAAGGTTTGTCTCAAGGTACGGTAATATTTTTATGCTATCATATTCATTAGTATAAAATACACTAGCCAGATGGTTAACAGCCAGGGAAAAAACACTGTTCTTACATACTATGAAATTGAATAAAAGATTCTTATGGTGTCTGATTTATGTTCTATGTTTATTTATTTATTCATTTAGTGTAAATCAATTTTTAATCTTAACCACCAACCTAGATTTCTTTTGCATGGAAAAACCATAAGGAATGCATTTAGTATTCAATCGACAAAAGTAAAGAAGAATAAAAAAATATAGAGTGCAAAGACTCACAATCGCTCCTGCACTAATGGCCTCATGAACCTCCAAAGTCCAAAAAATCTGCGAGGTGCAGAGCACCACTTGTCCAGGCCACTCCTTGACCCACTGGTCCCGTGCAGTTTCAGCGTAGGCCTGTGCATACAAACACATAAGATGGAACTTATATTAAAGAAATGTGTAGCACGATGTTTACACAAAATTATAGTGCTGGAGTTACCAAAAACTGTTTTATTTAGGGTATGAGGAACAGTGGGCTTACCACTCTGGACCTGGATATTACGTCTCTGACACTGCGAAGCATCACATCCTCAACCTGAACCAGCCACTTCTCGACAGCTCCTTTGGCCGCTGATGTGGAAATGTGCTGGATTAACTCAACACGCTCCCCTTCACCGCTGTACATGGCCTGAACAAGAATCGCAAAGCTTGATGAAGCCTTATCAAGTTAGATGTCATGTCATAACTGGCATATCTGTGGCTGCCTTGCCTGGATATCCAAATTCGGGAGGAAGTCCAGTTTGGAAATACCCTCGAAGCACTTTTTCAGATGAGGCTGAACAAGCAGTGGATCCTTGGTTTCAGAAAGAATCTCCAGCATTTCATCATTGGATAAGAAAAAGAACCTGGAACCAGACGAGTTGCAAATGTTATATATGTTATTTGCTAAATAAGAAATATTTTTTTGCTTTTTTTACCTTGGAAAAAAGAGACGTTTCATCTCTAGATAGGCATTTAAACCTTTCATTATGATATCAAGGAGGTTGTTGGAATCTTGCAGTTTCTCTAGCAATCCTGGTAGTGAGGTGGCTGGCAGAATCTGTGATTATGGATAGTTAGATAATTAAAAAATAAACCTGTTAAAAAAGGTATATTGTCTTTCATTGCATTTTATATTATTTCGTTTCATTTTATAATTTTTTTTACCTTGGGGTCCTTAACACAGTGTTTCATGACTTCTTTCCAATTCCTGTCAACAGTTTGGAAAAGTCTCCCTTCCTCTGGAATCTGCTGCATGATGTCCTGAGATGAAAAGATGGGCTCCAGATAAAGCCACTGGGCCTGCACCTTCAGCCACTCATCTATGGTTTCCTGGATGCGAAGGAGGCGCTGCTCCCATTGCTGAGATCACAGAACAAACGCTTTTGCCAAATTGTCCACAAAAAGACTTAAAACCTCCTTTGTAGCAGAACAGGGAGTCAAAATGAGCATTTCTTTGATTATGCAAACTAGCTTTCTAAAAGGTGAAACACACCTTGATTTCATTTTCAAAGGGTTTGATAAATGGTGAGCCCCTCATGGTCTGGGTCTTCACAATCTGGTCATCCAACATTGACTGAATATTGTCCAAAGCAGTCAAGATAGAAACACTGGTCTCTCTGTAAGGCTGGTGGTTGAAGGAGATGTCATCCCAAACATGCACCATAGTTTGCATAGCCTTTTCCAGAGAGAATTCCTGCTCAGAAAGATTGCGAAGGCATTCAGTATTCATCACACAGGCTCAGCTGTAACCTTCAAAATCAAGCAGAACAATTGAACAGTTCTCACTTTGCTAGCACCAGCACTGATTGACTCAAACTGTTCCAGGTAAGGAGCCAGGTTTTGTGTGAGAACTTTCCGTAGTGTTGAACCAGAGTTTGGAGTGAGGTCATACCCCACTATCTGTGACATTTGGTCCCAGTGACGAGACCTAATACCTGGGTTACACAAGGTGGACACCAGAGGGATGTAATCCTGCAAACACAAACAAATTCTATTTAATGCTTGCACATCAGCAGACAACACACCACTTGAAAGCATTTGCATAAAATACCTTGAAGTCTTTGACCTGCTTCAAAATGGCAGAACACAAAGCTATTGTAGGGCTTTCCAGCTTGCTTGGATCCTCACTAGTTTTCTGTCTTGTCTTCCCGGAAATCTTCTCCATCTCTTGTGCAGCCTTATTCTGCTTCTGTTGAAAAAACCTCAACATCTTGAAAACTTCCCTGTAAAACTCATCCAATTGGACCTCCATGCGCTCGCCATCTAGCTCCAGGAAACTCCCATCCATCCATCTACACACAGAGAGTTGAATGATGTCAGATGATGCTCTTTAAAATAAAAAATATGTTTAAGATTGTAAATCAGACCTTATCTCCACATGCTGCCACTTCAGAATAAATCCAAAGAGCTTCTGGTATGGTTCAATACTGTCTTTGATGGCTTCAACTTCTGGGTAAGCCGATTGTTCAAATTTGTAAAAGGCCTCTTCCTTATTAATTGAGGCAATATCCTCTTCAGCCATCTGAAGAAGTTTGTGAACTCTTCTCACGTCTGCATCATACTGTTCAAAAAGTAAGCACATAAAATTTAGATTTGCTTAGAAAATCTACCCCTTAATTTTATCTCATGTTTAATACCTATAAGTTATACAAAAAAACCTGTATTTAGATTAATGTTGCCATTGATAAATGTTTTTTAGGGAAATTACTTTTTTACAAAATGTCAGTCTGTGTTATGGGATTCATGCTCAGGAGACATAAAAGTAATAACATCATAGGCTAAACCAGACTTGTGTGATCGCTACTTGCTTTAGAAATGAAGGGGAACTTGTTTTTAAAAAGTTGCTAAATAGCTTTCTTCTAAAGAACTGAAGCAAAAAGTCTGGAATAAATCAACAAAGCTGGTCTGAATTCTATTTCCAAATCATATAACACAACTATTTGTTTACTAGAACACTGGCCAAGTACAACATCTTGAAAAAAGATTGAAAGCAGATTTTTTGTTCCTTTCAGCTTCAACCAATACAGTACGGCTCTGCACTTTTGAATAAAAAACAAACAAAACAATTAACTATTCTTTTGGGCTTATCAGGAAATGATCATGGCACTGTACCTGCTGCATCATTTCCAGCTCAGAGCATTGTGGGAACTCCTCTATCATGCGTCCCAACTGTGCCAGCTGGATCATCAATATCTCTCTTTTGGCAATCAGCTCTTTCTCTCCTTTTTCCTTGGCCTTCGCCACCACCTGTAAAACAACAACGTATTCAAAACTCAAATTATCCATGAAAAACATAAACATGATTTTCTGCAAAGATCAGACTCCCCAAACAAATCAGAGTCCTGTAACCTCCAAATATGACTGCAGTTACGAGGAGTCTAGGAACAGTATACTTCCCTTGAAAGTTAACAAATCAGAATAGATTGTGAATTAGTGAACTTTAAAAAGACATAAGCAAAACACCATCTCCATTTTGGGAGAAGAGGTAGAGGTGATAGAGGATTACAGATACCAAGTTCTTTACCTGGTCAATCAGTTGGACTGGAAATGTAACTGTTAGCAATAAGAGATAGAGTAAGCTTTACTTGAGCAAGCTTTGGGCCTTTAGTGTTTGCAGCAAAATGTGGCATATCTTCTATAAGTCTGTGGTGAAGGTTACTATTCTCTTTTTAGTAATTTGGTGGGGCATCATTAGAGTGATACACTCAAAGATATTGAACAAATTCATAAAGGATTTTGTAGATGGACTTATGTGGTACCCCTGGTACTGATGGCGCAAAGAATCAAAATGAATTACAATATGGCACAGCATATATAACATTTAGTGTTTTCAGTCCAAAAATTAAATTAA
>JBBDHI010000014.1:9118955-9131079 GCA_037177115.1 Craterocephalus stercusmuscarum
AAACTGTTTAATTGGAAAACAGACAGTGGCATCAATAGAATTCTTTAAAACCATTTGAAAAAAAAGAGATTTTGATGGTTTTGATTAAGCATCAATTTGCACTTGGAATCAAAGAATGTTAAAGACGACCTTAAAAAGTGGGGAAATCTTAGGGAAAGCAATGTTTTGTCTTGAGATCAGCCCATAAAATGTTAAAACATTTGCCATAGAGTAAGAGTTGCAATGGTTTTAAAAGATTGATAAGCTGAAAGAAAATACCAATCACACAAGGAGACATAGTTTAAATGCTGTAACTGGACTGAATTTAGCACCTCTGTGCAGAAACATTTTACTGGACTACTGTTTGAATACACTGTAACAGTATTTAAAGCTTTAGGGAGATTACAAGTGTTGAGAACACCAGAACAGCATCATCCCCGGCTGCGCTCAAACACACACGGAGTCTCTCGCCCACTCGCACAGCAACAAACAAAAAGTGTGTTATTATCATTACTGTTATATTTTACTGATGAACATCTCACATTTTTTTCCAACATTCAAAACCTCGTGTCCCTTTAGTTTTGCTGCACCATCAGGATCTTTGAGAGCAGCAACAGAGAAAAACTGCTGCACAGCTAAAACAGTTAAGGTACATCTCTGAACACTGGGTTGATAAGTAAATACAGCCTACATCAATAATCCTCATGTTGCCAGCACTGTTGTATTATGCAGATAGCTATACACACACACACACACCTCTGTGCACGCAGTGACATACACAAACACACACGCATACACTGCCAGGTTGTGATTAAATTCTCTCTGGCCTATGATCCGCTTCTAAATCTTTGCAATTTTCATTTTATGCAGCTTTAATATGGATCATAGTTGCTCTCAGAGTGCCCCATCTCCTAATCTGGAGCAATCTGAGCTGAGCCTGGCTGGGTTAACAGCTGACGCTAAGCCAACCAGTCACACTCAACCAGCCAGCAAGTCTGCCACAAAGCCTCTGTACAGCCAGCAGGCCTAAATGCCCTGAGAAAGAAGAAGTCAGAAATATTTTAGAAAAACGTTTGGAGAAATAATTTTGCATATATGCAGACTTAAGCCAAAATAGTTATGTGTGGAGGAAAATGTTAATAGACCATACATACACAAACTAATAACAAAACTGAAACAATTAATAAAGGTATACAGGAAAAAATATAGAAACTTAAAGATGCCACCTTAGTTGCAGCTGTGATCATAAATGTGGTGCTTGAGCACAATAAATCTGCTTTGGTTCTGATATGAAGGGACTGGCTGGGTGTTTGAAAGGGCACGAGCAAGACATGAAGGGAGGGGCTGGGTAGTCTGTTAAGGTCATGGAGCTGCCGTGTGTTTGGGTGGAGTACGGTGTCTGTATCAGGGCATGTTAGATTCATGTATACAAGCAGTTTCACATGATATCCATCAGTACATGCAAACACATACAGTAAATACCCAGACACACACACACACAGACACAGGATGACCCGGTTTTTCAGAGTAGTGGGAAGGGGGCATAAGAAGATTAAATCATTAAGGATACAATGTTTAAAAAAAAAAAATATATATATATATCAATGCTGTAATGTTTCCATCCAGGAACTCCATACCTGGACTACTCATTTTGAATTCATACACTATGTTTGTGTTGAATCTTTAAAAAAAGATGACTTTTTGTGTCATTGTATTAGCAGGAGGAAAGAATCTGCATGCTTATATCACTCACCGCTCTCAATCTAGATTAAAATGTCACATTAAAATACCACAGAATAAGCAGCTGAAGTGTTGGACGAGGAGCAGGCACCCTGCTGGGACTCATGTAAATAATACTGCTGCTGATGGAAGGAAACCCATAAACTGAGCAAAGCTATTGCTAGGCTTAACGCTCTTTGGCTTTATGTCTGTACCCAACACACACACATAAACACACATTTCCACACAGCACACTGCACTTTATTTCAACTTTGCTTTGTCTGTATAATACTGCAGTCTCTAAGTCAGATTGCCCTTTAGTGACTAGCCTCTGATGATTGCTTTAACAGCTGATTATGAGGATCACAGAGTGTAAATGTAAAAGGGATAGTGAATATCAGAAGAAGGGGATCACCACCTCAGGTTCATTAATCTTCCTTGTTGCATTAGGCAAGCCCATTTAGACATCAGGGGAACCCATATTTATGAACATAGAGCACTAGTAGGAACACACTAGGGATAGCCATTGAATGACTTCAAAAAGATAATCCCAATACAAGCTAACTGCTTTAATTCAATCTATTGTTCATTGTTCAAGACATTGTTTCTGGATACATTTTATTTTGCAATAATCTTTTTTCTTCATATAAGGCTCCTTCAAATAATCCATCGTTGCTAACATCCCTAAAATGACTTTAAATGTCTTCCCAAACACCAAATCCTAACATCCAGTCTTCCAACCCTTACACTTTCTATTAAGCTTTGACATCTCAGGTAGCAAAAAGTAAAAAAAATACACTTGCTTTTAATGCTTAAGTGGGCAAACACCTCTGTTAATTAACATGACTGTTCACATTCTGTACATGTCCACTACACGTGTAACCAGATTATTCATCGATGTGAAATGCATCAGGAAGCCAACACTGTAGTGCTGACCTGAACTTCTTGATTTGTAGGATGGAAAAGAATAAACACAGTCATATAATTGGTATATTTTTAGTTTGCTTGTCTCCTGTCTGCTCCATCATACTTTCAACTTGTAAATCGTGCTCAGGTATATTGAAGGATATCTTAACTCCAAAAATGCATCAGCATGAGAGAATATTAAGGAGAGTGGAGGCTGGCTGGATAGATCAATGTATGCTTTGTTAAAGGTATCATTATAATTCTGTTCATCTGACAGAAATACATACATTAGTAAATACAGTAAATACAGATACAGCAAACAGTGGTTTCATGATGCACCTACAGTATGTCATGTTTCATATTTAACTTCCTTCAGTTCAAACTGATGTAACAGAAGTAACTACATTTAGTTTTGTCAAATGCCTGTCACCTCAGCTTCTCTGTCCTTGTGTGTGTCCCAGTGGGAGGGAATAAGACTTGATGCAGGCACATAGTGTAACTTTCTGAAAATCTGCATTAGCAGAGCTTTAAACTAATACAGGATATCCATCATAATCATCATAAACACAGAAACAGAATCAAGGCAAATACTTTCAGCTCAAGTTCTTTGAAATTTTGAAATTCACTTAATATCAACTAATTTAATGAAAACACATTTAAAGAATCTCTTTTAAATGTTTACTGCCTAACAAAACCAACAAAAACACAGTTAAACTATAGCACCGTGTGACATTGTCTCACAATGAAATAAATAAGGGAATGGTAAGTACTTTGTCACTTTCAATACAGAACAGCCACATCATTTGTTGTAAATAATACCACACTTTTTCCATATGCAAAACTTCCTCAAGGACTTTACTTGGCCCGCTGCTGAACACTGTTGCACCCCCAAATGAAGGTTTTTCAGCATCCATTATGCACCCTTTCTCTTTTCTGAGCTCTCTCCAGCCAATAAAAGTCAGTCCAATATCAAATCTTATCTCTTCAATATATTTCTGTTACTCCCTCTCTTTCCTTTCTTGCTTCCTCCGATAACGTTGCCTTGTATTTCTGTGCTTAATCAAGTATGACACAAGTCCAAAAAGTCCAGAGTGTTGATATCCATCTGTTGGGGCGTGACATGGTGCCCTAAAACAAAACACAACGGTAATTGTAATGTAATGTTCTGAGATAGAAAAGGGGATTCAGGGCTGGAAAGTACATGATTATTGTCAATGTGCCATCAAAACAGGTCAGAATTTAAATGGGAAAAGTTAAGCAGTGTTACTTTGAATTTAAAAAAATGGGAAATTATTCATTCATAAGAATTAAACCTCAAGGATTTGATATTGTGTCATGCTGTAAGCATTATATGGGGATAAAGTATTTAGACAGATCACCAAGTTGATTTTTGCTTTTAATTTTATGTTGTGCAATGCAAATAGGATCACAGACAGCTCATCAGACCTAATGCTTGCAAACCCAAGCTTAAATATTACAAAGGATGACCCAAGGAAAGTGCATATAATAACTGCTACCACAGAGCAGCATGAAAAATGGTACAAACACATCCCACCATAAACATGCACTGAAATACTTTGTGGCACAGCAGCAATGGTAGCACCAACAAACGGTACATATTAAGACCACTTTCTGCCTGTCAGGCAGTGGATAAATGCAGGTTCACCTCTGTGAACATGATTAAATCACACAATAACCTCCTTCCTCTTATCAAATCCTCTTAAGCAGACTGTATTACATATCTGCCAAACAAAGAAAACTCAATCAGAACAATCAACCTAGCCAGGCCAAGCCCGCGCCACCAGCTTGTCTGATCCCATTGTCATGATTAAAATGAAAATGGAGCCAGGACATTACCAGAAATCCCATGTTCACCTTATAAGGAAGATCAAAAACATGTGTGTGCGTGTGTGTGTGTGTGTGTGTGTGTGAGGGCGCACTCATGTAGTGGGGACATAATTCTATTTATAAAGTGGCATTGTGAGGAGTTGTCTCACTTTTGCTTCACCGTGATATAAACATAAGAAGACTGCATTTGGGGTTAGACACTGAGGGTTCAAGGATATATTGTAAAGTCCTCTGAGGTGACGCAAACATGGTGTGCTTGTTCGTGTGCAGGCTGTCTAATTCCCTGGCTTGGATCACAAAGCTCAGTTGTCATCGTATCAAATGTTAATAGAAAAAAAGATTATGATTGATGGGATTGGATTAATAATATCTAGTGGGGTTTTCTTCTCTGGCAGTAATAAATCAATTTGTTTATGTACAGTGTTTTGGGGAAAACATGTTTTCAGTAAGCTGCATGGCAACGTACAATCACCTGTTTGGTCATTTCTCCATGAAAAACACAGCAACAATGTTACAAAATATGCCAGAGTAATTTAGATCTTTATTAATCTTTATTAGTCAGACAGTTTTTATTTTCCTGAACTGTTTCAGGAAACAGTTCACATGACCAGGTGCAATCTCACACTGCCACCTTCCAAGTTTCATGTAAGGCAAGTAAAAAAAAAATATATACATATAAACCACAATATGGATTGTTAGAAAATGCACAAGTCCTTTATTTAACTAATGGTGCAAAACAATATCAAACTTTGACCTGGACTCCTGCTACATGTACATAAACTAAAACAGCCAACAAGAAATATCTCCTGATATGGAATGTAATAGTCACTATTATGATCCACTGATGATCTATATAATTATTGTGTGGACATGAGAGTTTAAGGAAGGACTGCCCTCTGCAGAAACTATGTGTTTGTGTGTGTGTGCGTGTGTCTTGTCTCCTGGGCTGTCCTACAGTAAGAGGCACACTTCACATTACTGTTGCTCCAGTTCACTTCCTGGGATAATCCTTAACACAACAGAGGGAGCGGCAGGCGACCTGGACCAGCAGTGTTACAGTATGGGGCTCCATTAACAAACAAACACACATATATACACATACTCGCACATACGGAGGCATCCATTCATAAATAATATCAATATGACCCTCCCTTCACCCTTCACTCTTTCCTTCTGCTTAATCTCCTCTCCTCTAAAATATTCCTCCATCTTTCCCTCCCAGCCTCAACTCTTAGCGAAACATATTGTAGCTCTGCAGCCGGAGATGAATGAGTGTCATTCATCAGCAAACCCCAAAGTCATCTCCTCCATTAACACCACTGTCTAATTAAACCTGCAAATGACAAACACATAGCCACAAACACTGGCTGTGCCCTAATGGCCTGCTGTAGTAGGAGACTGATGGGCAGCTGTCTGTTGTCCATCCTCCGTGCAGATCAACCTTGAGACGGGAGACCTCGGGGATGACAATTGGACCACTGAGATAACTCTGGAAGGTTAGCAGAGCACTGATAATGAATGATTTATATACAAAGGCCTAGCTGTTAGATAAGTTAATTGATTCATTAGTTGAGAACAATAGTCTTTTGACAAGGTGATGTTGTGTGTGCAGTGTTTAGTGTGTCTCACATATGATTTCATCTCTTCCCAGATATCCACATCAGCAAAACAAAAAAAGCAGGGGAAACCATTGCAATAAACAAGAGGTGTTTTTCTGTTGTTTGACTCGGGACCAAAAGGAGAACAATAGGCATCTCCATGGATCATATCTGCTGTTATTATCCTCTTATTTGTATTGCATGAAAAAAAAAGAAAAATAACAAGGTGGAGTTGTGGCTTATAGAGCTTCTGTATTAACGACTATGGGATTAGCATTAGCAGCCAGAGGCCATGGTAGCTTTTTTACTGTGCTCATAACTCATCACTGAGAAGGTGACAAAAACCTGAAACTTTGACAGATACTCTGACCGGGTGAGATAAAAAGACTGAGAAATTTATTACATAACATTTTCTCTGAAAACCCAATTCTTTGCACCATCTGTGTTTGTTTGTTTCTGTCGCTGTCTTTCAATCTCTAAAATCACTCACTTGGGAATTGTCGTGGCCTTAAGAAACCTAAGCAAAAAAAAAAAAAGAAAGAAAAAAAGAAAAAAGCTAAAAGCCATTTCCAATATTAGTATGGAAATGTTAGAACATTTCAGAGGAATCATCCCCTCTTCAAAACAGAATAAAATCCCTCTTATTCCAGATAATCCTTCAAAGACTGTGATATTACCTGATAGGATGTTGTACTGTGTGAATACTATCAACGGAACATGCCGAAAATAATGTAAGCAGGTCCCCTTTGCGGAGATTAGTGTCCATGTCTCTCTCCCAATTTATCTTTCCCCAAATGTAATGCCTTGTTTTCTCTGGATTTCACCCTGCCATCTTCTCTTCTTCCGATTCCACACTAAATCATATCCTGTACATCTTTCTTTTCGTTTGTCATGCAGCTTATAAAGCAATAGTAGTTTTTAATCTGTCCAGGGAAATAAAAAACTGGGGCAGTTGTAGATGTCATGGAACTTTTTTGTTTCCAAACGAGTAATTCATTTTGGGAGTACCTTCGAAAGGTTTTCCAATATTTTACAAGCAGTATTACTGTTATTACAGTGCAGTACTACCCTGACAGAAAAATACCATGTGTTTTCATATATTCATACAATATATTAGTAACACATGTGAGACACATATACCACTGTGCAAAAGTTTGGACACACCTACCCATTAACGTTGCATGAGTATGTGTGTCAAACTTTTGATTGGTACTGTATTTTGCACATGGAACTCTTGCAGTTTTCCAGTCTTACATTTGGAGGATAGCTGCAGGATGACCTGTCTGATATGTCGCACAATCAGTCACTTAATCATCAGTGGAGGAGGTGTTGTGAACACAAAACATATATGCTATCTTGGGGTTCTGGGCTCAAAACTTTGAGAACCACTGGTTTATATCATAGTGCAGCAATACTATAAGGGGTCATCAGCAGACAAGTCCTCAGTGTCTCAGAGCAGAGACAACATGCTGCTCATTCTCTTATGGTTCTGAGACCTAAAATTATTTACAGTATTTGAGGCTTACTTTAATCCCACTTGCTGGCTGGGTGGTTAATGACACATTCGTCTGCAATATGACAAAGTCAGGGAGTAGATTCTGCTCTGCTTGACTCAGATTTTATCTTACTTTTGACTTTAGAGAATTAACTTGATCTGGTGACAATCTTCATTGTTAAAATTTAGTTTCTGTTTTGTTCCACTTTGTTATGTTATTTTACTTTATTTTATTTTATTTTTATTCTATTTCAATATAATTTATATTCTTTTATTTCATTTAGTTTAGTTTAGTTTAGTTTAGTTTACTTTTCTTTTATTTCACTTTGTTTTACTATTAAAAGAGAGTGAGGTGCTGTCAAGTGTAAGAAGGTTCTGAAAAAGTACTAGTGGACACATGCTCCAGCTTTCAGGTTACTGTTATCAGTAGGTGCACACATGAATTGTTCCAACCAAAACCCTGATTTGGGTCTCTTGTTTTTCTCATGTTCAAAATAAACTTCATCATTATCATCAACCCTCTTTCTCCACTAAAAGACTCTACCACCTTAAAGTCACACTTTGCCTGCTCCTATTTTCCAGAATAGAATAAACTAGTAAAGTAAATGAATAGACAGTAATCTTGGTGTTGATTGATGTACACTAAATCTTTTCGTAGTGTAACAAAGAAGCTCTGTGTCATAGAGCTAAATGTTCATACTGCTTGTATGTGGTAATTGGTCCAAGAGAGAGGAAAATCCCAGAGACTGAGATATGGGACACTCAAAGCCCCTAAAGACCAAAGCTTTTCTGCTCTATACATATTGAACAGTGGAGTCAGGGGGCTAAGAAGATTATCACAATGGGATGAAGAGGCTGTAAGAGCCTTTGTAGTCTATGTGTTGTTTTGGAGGGGTGGGTGAGAGGTACACAGTGAAAGTTGCGGCAGCATTGTCAAGCTCTTAAACTGCTTGGCCTTTAAAGCTCCACTTTTGGGCTTTCAATGAAAAAGCTGTGAGAAAAGAAGCAAAAAATAACAACACAATCCATAAAAGGGCAAAACACAGGACCATCCAATTCTGGCCGTGCTGCAGAAAGGAAGGGTGGATAAATGTTGTATCATCAAAATGACCTGAGGCAAAAGTGTCTGTTAAAGTGTAAAAATCTTTGATGCGCCTTTCCACAACTGCAAAAGGAGGATTTTTGTGTGTGCATGCATGTGTGCGTATTGAGAGCGACGGAAGCACTGAAATGACATGAAGAGTTATTTGGGCTGTAATGAAGCTGCTTAATGAAATCAGTGCCCTTGAAAGTTCTTCATCAATTCTAGCTCCCTTGCTCACTTGCTTGCATTCCACCATTTTGGCCTGTCAGCTAATCCACGTGCACGACACAATATTAATTAAACACAGCGTTTCCTGAAGTACTTAAGTGAAGCGCTATCATTGATAATGAGCAGGTTTAAAGGAGTCACATCCCTCTAAAATTACTTTTTAAACCGGCCTTATTAAGCAGAAAATGAGGCCCAAATCAGGCTACAAGCTCCTCATTAAAAGCCACTGATCCTTGGCCACGCGCATGTTCCAGTGGTTTTAATTAGGCTAGTGCAAGATCGTCTGCGACAGGAAGTGCTATTAATCATGTCTTTTCATCCAGAAGGTGGGGGGGATACAGCATGTGGCAGCATGGCTCTCCAATCCGGGCCCAGTGGAGCCTCAAACACTCCAACAAGCTGCGAAGTAAAGGATCAAGTGACACACTTTGAATTGTCCATATTTGAGTGGAATCCCATTGAAGCAGTGGAAATACACTGTGTCACGCTTTCTCGCTGTTACCAGTTGGTGATTACAAACCAGCCTTGCTGTTTGAGTGCACGTACACACACACACGCAAAAACAGGATGAAATGTCTCTTCATTTTCCCCATGTGTGTTTATGAGTCGCTTTCGCCGTAGAGGATGGTCCCAGCCCTGCCTGTCACACCGTCTCCGCATGGAGGATTATGGATGGCGAATTACATCGCTTTTGTCATTAATTAATGAGGATAACGAGCTCCCCCTGCTCCCCACAAAATCGTAGAGCTCCTCAGCTGGTACTGAGCATGGAGAGAGGTGCTGGGCCCCATGTGTGGAAGGATGTGTGCTTACTTGTATGAGTCATGTTTGGGAGACATGTAGATGTTTACATAGTGAGATTTTGGACTCCTGCCTTCTTTCAAACTGGAACATTTTAAGGTTCATAGTCCAATTAAAGACTAGTGTAATGTAGGTTTTGGTAACTAGTGGTTAGCGTAAGTCTTTGGGAAATTAATGGGAATCATACACCCCATGAAATAAGACAGAGCGCATGTGTGTGTGTGTAAAAGTGACATACTGAGAGTAGTGTGTATATGTAAGGGAAATAGGTTATAATGTATGCTAAAGACTCAACAGATAGATGACTGTTGTCCTCAGGGCTTCGTGTGTACATTAGTCCAGTGAGTAGATGTGTCTTGTTGTGTGTATGCCTGTGTCTTTGAATGTTTGCTCACCACCAGTCCAGTATCTGTGGGGCCATTACAGAGATTAGGCAGTGCGACCATAACGGATGCCCCCGTTTGTCAGCTCATATCCTCTGTCAGGATGAAACAAGCTAAAAGAGAAGGAGTGAGTGTGATGAGCATGGTGATTTTTTAAGGGACAGGGATTGTGGGAGGAGGGGGAACACTTAAACACGTTAGCTGGAGAAAAGAAAAAGGAGAAAATAAAGGTTTTAACCAAGCAGAGGAGGAGCCTTCATTTGAGAATCAAGACAGCATGAGCTCAGCTGCTCAAACAGAGGAGCTACTGTATAAAGGGTAAACATAAACAGGACTTTGTGGCTTGGACTGATGTTATGTGGTGCTGCCTAAGCCTGCTACATCCCCCTCTGTCCCACCAGGCCCAATTTGGTCCCTGCCACACTGTCTGGGTCCACGACGCATGGTATCAGGTGCCTCATGGCAATAGGCAAAATGCTTTGCATAGCTGCCATGTTTCAAGCGTTTTCAGCCATATGAGCACAAATCACAGGCACACAATGCACAAACACACAGACACATACAGACATCCCCTCTCCACCACCCCTTTGGACATCTGATTAACGAATGAAGGGCCCTGGCCCATCCTGCTACACTTGCAGCAACGTCGCCCCGAATCACATGGCTTCTCAGAACCAACTGACTCACCCACTCATCGCTTCCGACAGGGCGGGGCTGGGAGGGACGAGCAAGTGTGACGTCATAGTGGAAAAAGAGAAGTTGTGGGGGCCAGTGGGTGGTTAGGTACAAGGGGGGTAGGGGGGGTCCTTGGGGTGCCACCGCCGGCACTCTCTTCTCTTCATTGTATCTTCTCTTCCATGTCTTACGTTTTCTCTTTTGCCTCTCACACACACTTGTCTCGGTCTATTGTTTATTTATTAACCTCTCTACAATATGGCTGGCCAAGACAGGACGAAAATAAAAAAGAAGTCAAAAAGAACAAGTTGCCCATGCTACTTCACATCCAAAAACAGAACTGCGGTTCTGTGAGGAAATTGCAGTGGGAAAAAAATCTAAATTTTATTAAACCCCAAGCCCCCCTACTGTAAGTATAATAGGAGTTGAAGTATGTTAGTTTTCCTTCAAGGCCCCTGTTGTAAGAGCAGTCTGAGTGTGTGTGTGTTTGAGAGAGAGAGAGAAAGAGAGAGAAATGAAGTGCTGCAATGTGCATCAGACACATAAGCTTGCACATGAAGAGAACTTAATTAGAGAAAACAGCCCTGTCAAATACATTAGGCAGAGGTACACACTTAAGGGCATATGGTTTTAGTACTATACCATCGGGTTTGAGGAAAGCACACAAATATACCTCAAAGCTTCGAGCCATGCTAATGAAATCACTCCCTTTGTATCCCACTGAGAGCAAACACAAATGTTTACAGACATCACACAGTCTGTCCGTACTACTGCACCACACTGGGCTGTCATGAGAGTGGCAGAGCACTGACACTAGTGCAGGGTGTTTGTCTGAATAAAAACACTGTCAGCAAGAGACAAAAGGTGAGAACAGGCAGCACGCCGTCACACTGTAATAGTTTATTTGATTTGTGTAATCCGGTCACATTTAGCTTGTGTAGTCCTCTGATTGTTCTGCGCTTAAGCAGTTATTATTGTTATTTAGTATTTCATAAAAGATTTTATTAAAACAATCAGCAACAATTTAATTGTTTCATTAATTTGTGGAGGTTTTATAATTTGAGAACCTTGCAAAGAGCACTGCAGGTTAAATGTATCTTTATTTTGTCACCTGTGTGAAGAAATTCATGTGATTCATGTCCTTTTCTTTTGTCGCTGTTTTTCTTAAATTTTATTTTATTTTTTACATATTTTAAACAAAAGCAACCATATTTTCAACAACTCACTTACATATTTTAATAATATCTTAATTGTCTTAATTTTTTGTGGTCTTGTCACGCAGTGTAATTTAGTGCTTTTTTTTTGCATCTTGGCAAATATGGCAACTTTGTTCATCACCTATCTGCATTTTGAGTTGCATTGAGAAATAATTGTAGGTTGTTTTATTAATGTTTTACTTTTTTTCTAG
>JBBDHI010000014.1:9142194-9156096 GCA_037177115.1 Craterocephalus stercusmuscarum
GTCATGAATTTAAGGTTAAGACTTCACTTTACATTTTATATTATACAATATCTTATAACAGTTTCTGCATGCAATCTTGTAGTGGGATTTCTAAAAAATGGCAAAAATTATGTGTAGTGGTTGACTAAATGACAGTAAACTTAAACCTTAAATTCATGACTTGAAATATCTCACAGTGAAAAGTCTGTAACATGATCTATTCCTTTTCAACAGCACTGGTTTATTCATAATGCAGCGCTGAGAAGAACTCGCAGCCTCGCAATCAAAACCTTCTCGTGAAGCTTTAATAAAACTACAAAGGAGGCCATCAAATTTTAACATTTTGTACAACTTTCAGCAAAACAAAAGAGTTTGTTACGAGTCATATTTCAAGTTTATGAATGCAGAATGTCGCAGAGCAGAACTTTTTCTTTTTCTTTTTCTTTAGTAATTTCTCTTCTCACTCATTCTTATTCTCTGTAATAATCTTATGACATTTGTTTGCTGTTATATTTCGAATATAGATGAAAATGCACAAAAACATCAAAATAAATGCGAAACTGAACTGGTGTTTACTTTGTGCAAATTCTGATAGACTTGACAGGTCCTCAGCAGTTTCCAGCTCGGTGCGCTTGTTATCTTGCCTTGCTCATCCTTGTTTCTTCCCCTTAGTTCTGCTATATCTCTCTCCCTTTGTCTCTGAGCACTATAGTTTTTCTTCATGCCTCAATCTTCCATGCATGCCCCCTCAACCACCACACTCTTCCCACTATTTCACAATGTGAAAAGTCACTCAGAGTTTTCCTTCTAGGGATTTTGTGGACAGGAAGTCCATATTTAATGAAGTGACTCTTGTTAAAATGCTTTTAAGTGCTCCTGTGCAGGGCTTCGGGCTGGAGAGAAGGGGAAGAGGGGGCTGAGGCTTTTATTTATTCATTGGGTGGTTCAGTGCCTCTTCCCCACTTCGGCTATGTGAAGAAGAGAGAGGATTAGAGGAATGAATCCGCCTCCCCAGCGCGCGCACATGCACACATGCCCTTCCTCCCTAGCTGGCCATGTTCCCTCCCTCAGGGGACTCCCCTGCGTCAGTCCACATTAACATCCATCAGAGTGCTGCTCTGGAGGGGGACTAGCCTCTGTGCTACTGAGTCACACAAACATGCATGATTGCATGTAAGCTTGTGCAACCTCATGCACACCCGTATACACAAAGATGGAAGGTAGGTGCACACATAGGAACATGAACAGAGTGACAACAGACACGAAAACCAACATGGGTCAAAGACTCAAAGTGTCTCAGTCACTTACTGCAGTTGCTGCTCTGAGCTGTACTCTCAAATTCAATTTTGTTTATGGACGAAGTTCAAATCGGGCTTGTTTGCAGATATCCCTCTGACATTTATTTTACAAAAGGGCAGCTGCCCCCCTACTTGATTAGCAGACATATCTGAACAAGAGTGAATGAGCATCTGAGGGCTGTCAGGAAACAGATGAAGGCGGAGGAGAAGAGAAAGTTTCTCAGAGTGAAGGCTGAGATGGTGTTGTGCTGATTCCTCTCTTTATGTGAAGTTTTGGACTGTCTGATCCCTTGTTATCTCTTTCGCTTGCAGAGTGGGAGGGGAGCTGAGACCCAGACTGGATGAGAGAGGCATATCAATAACCAAGAGTGACTCTACAACAAAGCGCAGCCTCCATCAAATCACACCCGTTCCCACACACTGGTGTTCTCGTGTTCTGAACTGCTATGTGGAAGAAAAATAAATTGCTGAAGAGAATTCGTCATATGGGCTAATAGAAGCTCATTTATGTGTTCCTTTAAAATCTTTACAAATCTATAAAAAAGCAGTCTTCAGCTCTAAATGAACTGAATGATATTTGGAAGCTCTTTAATAATGTCGGTGTGTGTTTGTGGGTGCGGTGTGCACACATACACGAGTGCAAAGCCTCACTGTAGTTCTGCAGGGGGATGCAGATTATTTCTAATTCACGCTGCTGACCTAGATTCCAAAACCACATAGCCGGTCTTGCCCTAATGAGTTTCAGGATCTTTTTTACCTTGAAAGCTCCAACGACCGATGCACATCTGTAAACCCCACTCTTCATCTCAGAGCTTCCGCTTCTTCTTTCTCATCTTGGAATTTAACATCAAACTGAAATGTTAAAATGCAAATTAATTTTCCCCGCTCGCTCGGTTCACACAAACTTATAATTGGATTCTGCCTATTAATATAAGCGCTTTCGTCATTCTCACCATTGGATCTCATATTAGTCAATCCATGATACACATGAACTGGCCCCGTTCCATGATATTTCAGAGAAAGAAAGGCAAAGGAGGACAGAGAGGACGCTCGTCTCATCAGAATCCCATTGAAAGCCTAAACCAAGGCGGCACAGTTAGAAATTAATCTGCAACATAATAGAAGTGTGCAAATTTGGAAGTTTTACATTCCTCAGTGTGGTAACATTAACTTTTCTGCTCCTGCTCTGTTCTGATGCCGCATTCAGACTAAAATTAGAATTTTGTTGTGGTGGATGGGAGATTTGAAACTCAGACACAGAGAAAGAAGCTCTACTCCAGCAGGTTTTAAAATGGGAAAAAAAAACAGAAGCAGAAAATGAGTGTGCGATGGTCTGCAAAGAGACAGACGGCCTGAGAGAGAGCACCAGATGCTGTGTGGGAGGGTTATTTAATTGATGATATCACACCTCTCTTTCCTCTCTTTCTCTTGTTCTGCCTGCTTTCTTCCTCTAACACACACACGCACATTCACAAGCACACAGACAGACACATTAACACTCATGCACACTGTATTTGCTCTGTCACCTTCTTATCCGTGCATGACATACCACCCACACCTCTCCCTGTTCCATCCTGCCCACCTTGGGCTCCCCAGAGATGTGTGCTTCTTGCAGTTTGTGAGAAGCCCCCAAAACAAAAACTAAATGAGTAGCTTCTGTCAGAACTAAAACATAATGATGTGCAGGTGCTTTATCTTATTTTAAAGATTAGCAGATTGTAGCCTCTGCAAATTTATGCCACAGGAAATTCACAAAGAAGGGCATGGTTTTTGCCTCTGTGCATGAAGCAATTTGAGTAGCCGCATCAATTTCATCAGCACTTTCAAGGGTTGCTTCTGTTTACCTCTTGTTTCTCTACACGCAGGTAGAAACTGTTCTATATGATTCCTGCTAAAGTAGAAAAGCCCCAGAAAATGAGTCTCATTAATTATCTTCTCATTTGTAAATGCAAATGAGTTTAATTAAAAAATAGACTCTCCTTTTGCGGGCTTCAAAGGGAGACGGTGAGGGCTAATCAAGAGGTTTGTTCAGCTGTGGCACTAATGAGACATATTTGGTCTAACGAGGGAGCCATGCCCTAATTTGTTTATGCTAATGATATGAATCAGTGCTTGTCTTTTTGGTGTATCTGGGAAAGGATCAGTCACACACACATGGCTGCATGTGATGTACCTTCAGGGTTTTGTTCTGCATTGGCAAGGTGGTACTGTGGCCTTGCTCAATTTTTTCACTAGGTTAATTAGCTTAATTAGCCTAATAGAGATCATTGGGGCGATGACTCAATGTGGAACCATATGTGCTTTTTTAAGGAAGTTTCAACCTAAATATTGTGCAATGATAATTGGGTTAATTCACCAGAATTATACAAGAAAAATCAATTCAAAAATGGTGCAAGCTATGTCTCTAATTGGTACTTTACAGGCATATGATGGAAAAACTATGGTATCATATCAGTGATCCCTCTCAGTCATGTTTTAAGACCCACTTGAGTGAGTCTGTTTTGCTGAAAAGACAGCCATCTGCTGGTATTTCTCCTCTTATTATTTTGTCTTCATTATATTATTTAATCAGAACCCTATCATATGCTGCCAATTATACAAAAATCCTGTGATTCTGCCGCTCATGGAGAGAAAGTAAAAGCTCTTATCTCACAACTGTTTGGTTGTTACAGTATGAATGCGGCAGTCAGGGCCAGGGGAAGTGAGGTCCCAAGTGTTTCTTATCAGGCAAATAGCTGGAACACTGTTGCAGAGTTGCAAAACCCAGTTGTTTATGGGTCAAATGTGTGTTATGGCTTTCTGAAAACGCATGCTTCCGACGTGTGTCCTCTCTGGTCAGACTGAAGGGACATAGCATATCTCCAGATAAAATAAATGTATTTCTATGTAATGCCACTGGGTAAGAAAAGAAAACAATCATAATGAGAGCACTCCTAATTTCGATTTTAGCAACCAACTTGCTTCACTCATAGTTTTTCAGTCATCAGGAGCATCCCATGGCTAGAAACTAAACTTCATAAATTATGTTCCAGCCATGTGACAGCAGCATTTTGTTTTATGGCACTGTGTCACACACTAGCAAATGGATATAAGCACAATGGATATTTCGGATGAGCAACATGGCTGATTTAGCAAAGAAAGAAAGAAATAACAGAGCAAGAAACAGATCAAGAGTCAACATCATACATGGCCTCTACTAAAGCTCCGACAGGATGCAGGATGGATGCTTTATTAACCTTCATTACGCAGTGAGACGGGGGGGAAATTGCAGGGCTGCTTTAAACCAGAAATTCTCAGTCATAATGTTCTTGGTTGATTTGTCTTCTTTCTTTTTATGTTATATGTTTTGTAAGAAAAAAACACAACTTGGACATGTTAAGAAGATGAAAACGTTTATTGTTAGTAGAGGGCACTTAGCAACAGCATAAAAACACCCCACCAAGCTAAATGCTCTAAGTTACTGTTTTTTTCCCAAATAAAAATCTAACTGGAAAAAAAATTGCTGCACCGTATATCCTACTTTGCTGTGTCATTTTGTATTGTCCGATTAGACTTACATTACACATTTCTGTCTGGTGAACACACTGTAGACACCCCCCCACACACACACCCAACGAAAAAAAAAAATATCTGTTGGCATGAACATTAATGTGTGTGTGGTTGTTGTGTCTTTGGAGTTATTAGTCTGTGGCTCATGCATACAGATTAGGGAGTCACAGAAATACATTAAATTTTCAGCTCCATCAGCCATGACACGGGATCAATGTTGCCATGTCTGCTGTTCAAAAATAGGAGTGTAAACTGAGTTAACATAACAGCCTCTAGAATAACAGGGCAGATAAACTTAGCGTCAGACAGAGTTCTGATTAAGTTTGCAAACTGCAGATTAGCATAGAAGAATATTGAGCTGAGGCTGAAAATGACTAAAAACATAGATGAAAGTACAGTGGAGCTGGGCGTATTTTCATCAGGTGGTCAAAACCTTCTTTATTAATGGTAAGTCACAAAACAAGAAAATCTTTGGGATGGAGAAACTCGTACCAAAAAACACTGACAGGACAAACACATTAAAATGAGATAAGACTATAAAAAAACAGAAGAAAAATAAGGGTGATTACAATAAATTACTATTAATGCCAATGTACATATGTGGAGATAAAACATTATTGTCACAAATGAATATTTTTCCCTCATCTTTTTATGTCTGAATATATTGATGGTCTCTACTATGTAATGTTGATCTATATAAAAACCTAAACTGTGTTGTAGGTTTAGCTACAGTGTTGCAGTGTCAGGAATGTGCAGGCTGACTCTGCAAATCAAGCTTGGATATAGATCTGCATCTGGGTTGGCATGAAGTTTAACCCCTTTTAACATTGGCCCATATCTTACCTTTGTCAAAATATTCATGCAATTGTTTAAGACACAACAAACAAACTGTCCAACTTCCTGAAGTGGGGATAATTCCTGGGGATAATTAGCTAATAATCAACATTTCTACTACTGTACTTCTCAAACTGGTGCTTCCTCTTTCATGTGGCAATAATAGGACACACTAATAAGCATCTGTTCCACTTTCATCCTGTTTTCAAACTCATTTATTCCTTCAGTCTGTGAGCTTCTTTTGTCATGTGAGCTCTCATGGCTAGTGTAACTTCATGTAATTACATGCATGTAATTGCATGCTTGCTGTGTAATATATCTCTTTTTTAAATTTAATCTCAATTTGCTGTCCTGATCATGAATCCAGCCAGTGTCTCTATAAAAAAAATCTTGTCTCGTAAACCAAAGCAGAATGATAAAATCTGGCCAATCTTAACATTGATCAACATTTTCAGACAGACCTTTCAGTTTACTTTGGACTGATGTGTTATTATCCTCTGCTCACTTATATAATCTGGCCTTAACCCTGACTTTGAACTGGACTTTGTAATTATTGGTCTGATTGTTGATATAATGGTAAGAAAAACAAAGATCCAAACAATAATTCCTCAAAGTAACTTCAAGTTTTTATTAAATGCAGCTAAATAAAGCAGTTTTTTCTTTTCCAGAAATCCTGTCATCAATAGCTACACATGCTTTTGTGGATACTGTATGTGTGTACGTGGGCATGCATGTGTGAGTGACAGAGTTCTCTCTGCTATTTCATTCACTGTTGACTGAGTGTGAGGCCGAGTGAGACGGCAGCATGGCTGGCCCTCACTGATAACTATGCACAGGCAGAGCCCTTTATTCAAAACACGCATGCACACACGCACACGTTAATTAATCCAAAAAACGAGAGGGAAATCGAAAAAACACCATCTTTGCTTTTAATTGGACTGACTGTCGTCCATCCATAAAGACAAAACAAGCTCAATCATTCCCCTCCATCTTGTCGCTTGTTGAATTATTGATAGACAGCACACAGCACTAGAAAATGAAATAGGGAAGGAGTACGAGGCTTTTATGTGTTTGAATGCAGTGATAAAATGTGATTATTCATATGTGATGAACGCCGTTTGAAATTTTTGAAAAAAGTGAGGAGGAATGACTCTTAATGAGGGAAAATAACCTGTTTGTGCCGTATGAGCCAGCTGCTTGTCCACGTGAAGCTACAAAATGAAAGAAAAACATCTGATGCACGATGAGGGCTAATTTATTTCATTTCTTAATTTGTTGGTTAGTTTGTTGTTTAGATTGTCTATGTTTTGAATTTTATTTTAGAGTTTATTTACAGCCTCTCTCACTCTCTCCCTCAAAAGGCCTTGACTTTTGCCTGGCTGCATTTGTTACTAAGATTTTTATCTTAAATCTGTCTTGCTTGGTTAGATAAAATGAGAATTAAAAAAAAGATGACCCTTTCCCTCTATGCTCAAACTGTTTCAGATAGTCTTTGCCTCAGCATAAACTCTCTGAATCTTCTTTCCCTTTCTTCCCACATTGTGAATTAGCTGAAAGACTGATAGCATCAGATTGGTTGTTTTCCAGCAGTCACTGAGATTGTTTTCAACAAGTTAATGGCATGTACGCTTTTTTATTTATTAAGGTATTGCCCTTTCATAAGTCAGGGTAACACTCTCTCTCCAAGTTCACTTATCCTGCTCTAAAATTACAATATGATTAAACCCTTTTAGAACTGACAACTAATTACACAGGTGATCTTTAAAGTAGTGCATTAGATATACCATTAAAATCCAATTATTGATAATAATACCCATATAAAATGAATAACATGCTGTTTTATGGACTTTTTCTCTTACTGTATACCACCTTAAAGCTTGTTAATTTTTTGACCCCCAATGTTTTGATACCTCAACCAGATAATGAGAAAGGGGAAATCCCTGAACACCTTTCTGTGCTTTGACAGTGACAAAACATGTTCGGTTTAAACTTCTAGAGGCCAAATAGAGACCTTGAAATATTCTCCTCATCAATTAATCTCCATTCAATGACACACTGCTTTACTTAGCCAACCATTCAGCCTCCTCTGACTGCTATAATTGTCCTAGTTAATTGCTTTTCAACTCTCTTTGATTACAAGGTCGGATCTGAATGGCTGGTGTATATGGCTTAAAGTTGGGTGCTACTAACCCTTTCCTCCCCCTCCTCTTTCTTTACCATCCATCTCCTTGTGTCCTCCAGTCTCCTTAAATCTCTCTGTGGCTCCACAATTCAAGGCATCAGTGCTGTCAGAGATGTGATTTGCATTAACCTATTCATCATAGCGACAGGCACATATGATGATGTCCTTTACCTTCTATATACTGATATGGTATACATAAATCTTTACACTTTGAAGGTATTCAATGCAAAAAATGAAGAGGTCCTTATTGGGAGGCGTGCCGTATGCAATCTCGAAAAATCTGTTTAATCAGTACAAAAACCTTAGGGGGAAAGATACAAGCTGCTAAATAACTTACAACGGCAGTGTATTTCACCTCAACTGAATTTACTTTTCAAAATAAAACATACTTATTCTGATTTTAAGTGACACCATGAGGAAAAACCAAATGCAAAAACTGCCAACAAGTGTCAAAATAAAGATATTTTGATATTGGGTCATGAAAAAAGCCCAACTCTAACTGTCTCTGAAGTTATGTACTGATGAGGACAGTCAGGAAAGCAGAGCCTATGATAATATAATAGACTAGGCTTGCTGTGTGAGTGTTTGTATGTGTTGCTCCTGTGTGTTTTCTCCTCTCCCTTCACAGCTCACACGGAGGCGACAGAGTTCCTCTCATTACAAAACAGCACAGTCCCCAGACAAAGGCTCGCACACTGAAAGTGGCGAGTGTTCAATACAGATAACTGGTGTGGCCTCTCATTTGAATGAGTCTGCTGCATAGGTCTTGACATATTCATGCTAATACACACATCTTCACACACACGCACACACACAGACAAACACACATGAATTCAGATCCATCTAAAAAAAACAAAACAAAACAAAAATACATGCAGGCATGTTGGAAGATCTACCAATAAATGCAATTATTCACACATACATGCACATTTGCTCGTCCCATAACTCTTGTCTCCAACGAGTACCAGGTTACTTCTGAATTTGCATTCAAGCATTGTGTTGTCAGCATATGCTTTTGTTCTGTATGTGGAGAAAAAGACACACAAAGCCTGCCTGACTTCAAAGGGACACAACAGAAATAGCAAATTACAAAATACTAACTGTGGTCCCGAGGTACGCCGGTGGGGCTGGAGCACACGAAAATCCTGCGAATAAGCAACGTGGCATTATTTCTGCTCCACTTGAATGTAGTTTTCTCCTCATCTGGCCTTCTCCACATTTCACACCTGGCTGGTTAAATGTGCCACTGGGCCTGCAGATGCCTGCTGAGTGAAACAGTGAACACACACACACACACACACATGTACTTATGATACTGACCTTTCCTCTTCAAAGATCATTTTGAATTGGTTGTATTGGATGGCAAAAATGTTGTTTAAGATCATCAGACATTTCAGGAATAGGTAACCATTAGCTGAACTTGTTGCTACAGATAAATGCTGTTTTCTTTTTTTTGGGGAGACGGTCTGGTAAAAGCAGAGCTTCTGAAATGTCGCTCTTGTCGTATCTAATACCTGCAATCTCTGTCTCTCTACCACAAATATAATAACACTGGCTCGTGTGAGATAACAGCAGGGAGTCTAAACGAGGGACTTCAAGTCATTTTATGTTCCTGTGCACGCCAACATTTTCATCAATATTGCATATTTTTGGCGAGAGTAGATGATTTTGTTTCTATTTGTTGTGTAGCCCATGTCAAAAAGCACTTAGATGCAAGTGGAAATGTCCCATTTTTCTAACGTGTTCAGGGATGTGGAAGAGTTACCGAACAGGTAGATTTCAGTGTGAGGGAGGAGAACATGGAAGGGGAGGAGTGAGGGGAAAGAAGCAACGAGAATAGGAAATGCAGGAAAGGAAAGCCTAAAATATGCATGTCATGGCGCATATGTGAATGACTGATGGGTTCACGTGAAAACCTGTCTTCATGGTGATGCATTAAGCAGGCCTCTAATTGAGCCCTGCTGCCAATCACAAGTGTTCATAGAGTATCTGTGAGGAGATATGTGCATGCGTGTGTGTATATTTGCAGTGCTATAACGCCACCCCACAGAAGCATTAAACAAACACACAGAAGTCTGTCTTTGATCATCTGAGTGAAACTGCTCTCTACATGTTGTAATTAGCTTGGTATTAAATGGAAAAATCAAGTAAGATCAACTGTAATGATCGCACAGTCAACCAACAGTACCAGTCTGCAGTGCTGACCATCTATCATTACTTACACTCTTACTACAAAGAGATGCAGTTTTTCACATTTTCCAGCCCTTGTTGCTTATCTTCAGAACCCCCTGCTGTGTTAGATGTCTTCTATTTTTGGTGCTAGTTTTCATTTCAAGTTACGACATGAATAATCAAACCAGCCACTGTAAATGAAATGTATCAGAAAGTATGTCTGTGAGGATTTATGCCTTTTTCCTTGTAAGTCACCTCTGAAACATGAGAGTTAAACACATCATAGCATCACTTCAAAATGACCGTATTGCTTATTTGCAATGCAAGCCCAAAGCAATGCTTTGATGAGAAATGGTGACTTGAGCTTAGAATAAAATCGTGTTAAATCGCAAAGCCTTGTATTTGTTTGGGAGGGCGGCATCAAATAAAACACATTTCATCTATTCACCCACCCACGATGACCTCTATTTGAAAAATAGCACCTTTCTATCGGACTAGATTATACATTACCGGTCAAAAGTCTGGTCAAACTTTCCCAGTGGATGTAATGGGGAAATGTGTTGGAACTTTTGACTGGTACTGTATAAATACATTAGTCCAAAGTTGCAGCAAATGTGAACACAAGCAGCTCTCAGAGGAGTGATATCAGTGTCACACACCTACCCAACATCCTTTATTACCCCTCTTTTTTTTCCAGTCTCCCTCTCATGAATAAACATCTTTTACATTCACTCTGTGCAGGCATGAAATGGCCACACAGCCCCTGGCACACGCGGGAGTAATGCTGCAATCATTATTCCACTGCAGTGGTCCCACACAAGCATATTTCACCAATCATGTGGCTCTCTCCCCTGGCTTTTGTTTGGATGACTTAAACAAATGATGTGGCAGTGAGGAGGGCCTGCGTAGCGCAGCTCCCCCTGTTAACACGGCAACCGTTGACACAGACACAGCAGAATTTGCATAAGAGTACGCTTGAGTGGTACTGGCAATTCCAACAGGGGTCCACAGATTTTTTTTCCCTCTCTTTCTATGGCGGGTGGGGTTGAGGTTGGGGGTGTAAATGGATGGGTGGTGTGTTATTTTTAGGTCTCCCGGTCCTCTCCTTCCTTTCATCCTGTTCTCTCTCTCTTCACCGCTCACTCCAACTGCCAACTCCTCTTTTCTCCAGGGTTTAGTGTTGAATTGGAAGTAATGAAAGATGCACACATGCCATGAGACTCGTTGGGTTTTTAAGCAATAGAGATGAAGGAAGTCTACTTGGCAGAGCCTCTGAGCGCATGCAGGACAATGGTGCCATCTAAGAATCAGCACAGATACAAACGACTCAGACCTTAAGCTGGACAGCTCCATGTTCAGGCAGAGATATATCGTGGATGCACGACTGAGGAGAAATAGTTGCATTTTAATTTAACACAATCCACAACTACAGTCCCAATTAGTGAAGCGTTTTTATGATGATGTTTTGGAACAGCCTTGCTAAAAATTGATATTGTGTGACAGTGCAAAGACATTTTCTAGAAGATTATGACAATCGATATTTGATACATTTAACAAGGACAGTTCTGATTAACGTGAGGAAGAGGAGGACAGTCATGAGAGTGATTATTTCTGGTTTTGCTTCTTTTTTTTTTCTTGATGTTAAAATCAGAAAATAGAACAAGAACTGCTGCTTTCAGAGAAGTTAATCAAGTTGCCCAAGGGGCTGCTGTTCCATCCTTTTATGTGCCTGTCTCGCCCCGCGTTCCTCCTATCTCTATCTCGCCTTCGCCTTATCACACCCTCCTTTAATCACAGTATATCAATGTGACTGATACATCTAAGAGATCTATTTGCGTACTGCCGGCTTTGTGAGAAAGTTCTGCCTGAATTCCATAATATTGCTCTCGCTTGACTTTCAGCCCTCTCGCAGTGAGGCGGTAGCTCATGGGAGCGCCACAGAAATGAGAGCAGGCAGCATCTTCCCAAACGCTCCCGCAAAGCGAGTTTGCCACTTGCCATGTTTGTCCGTGCGTGTTTTAATGCGTGTGCGCGCGAGCAGCACTGAGTCTGCTGAGTCCTTTGGGTGGGTGTGGCACACCAGTGTTCAAAAGGTTGTCTCCATGGTGATAGATGTGGGTCATCTCCATGACGATGGATTGGAGTCGATGGTGGCCGCCAAGGTCGCGGACCAAGGACAAGACAAGAGTGATTGCAGCCACCCAGACAGGAAATCGAAGAGAAGCACTCCAAGGGGGGGAGACGAGGAAAAAGGTGCAATTTCACAAGCCAAATTACTTCTGGGATGGAGGAGAGAAAAATATCACAGCAATAACAGCACCGGGGATGAGAGAAGAGAGGGAGAGGGAGGCGGTGGAGGCAGCGGGGAGGAGGAGGAGGGTGGTCCCAAACAAAAGCTCAATTATCAAAGTCTTCAAACATTCATGTCTACATAAGCAAATAAAGTGACATCCTGTTACCCTGGTGGCACAAAAAAAACTTCCATTCACACGGAGGAATTTTTAGCAGTATCTGTCAGACTTTGGCCGTGGTTTTCCGTGTGCTTTATCAAGCTCGCTTTATTTCTAAGACTGATGCTGGCTGTGACTAGAAAATATTGATCGGATTGTGCAACGTGTTCCGCTGCAGTCCTGCTGATTTGTTCTTTTCTGTGCGCTCTCTTTGCTCCCCCTCTGCTCTCCGGTGACTCCACAACATTAGTATGTGGATCAACGGCACATCTGTAAATTGCTAACGAGAGCAAGGCAGTGAATAACTGATTGCAACAGTTGCAAATGTCTTCCTGGTTGTCTCTTCATTCAGGGTTTCCCCCGTGCTCTTCCTGTCTCAGTTGGTGTGTCCTCTATTTTCTGTGTTTGGCTGTGTGTGTACACATACACTCATGCATGAGTGTGTGTATCGGCAGACTGGGTGCATTGAATCATTAAGTCCACAGTGCCACTGTGCGCATTGCCTCGTTGCACCTAATTAAGCCCCTTTTGTCTTCTATCAATTAACATTGTAATTAAAACTGCTGGTGCTTCTGTTTGCTGGGAGTCTGCTGATTCAGGGGAAATGACACTTGAATAATTCTTTGAAGGAATTTGGCTAATAAGCACCTGTATCCACATGGATGTATTCTGCATGTGACTTCAAAGATTAATGTTTTTGCTATATACAGACAGCATACACACACACTCTCACACCTTTTTCTGCGTGAATTCATCTGGGCCTCTCTGTTTGTTCAAGAGTGTGAAGGAGTGCTGATGGAGCTGGGAAATCAGAGCAAGTGTGTGTGTTTGTACGTTTGTGTGTGTGTGTATGTGTGTATGTGTGTGCGTGTGAACCACAGTTGAGTCGTTAGCCGAACAAGGGGATTCACCTCCTGATAATCACCCTCTAATCACCTAATCCTCCATTCCTCAGGTGAACAGACAGGAAAGGAGTACTTCACAAAACTCACTCGGACAACCAAACGTCAACACACACACACATATATTATGGTGTGTATCCATGTGAGTGTATGTACAAATGAATAAGTCAGGTAAATGAGGGCTAATCTGTACCTGCTCCATCTGCCTTAACACCCAAATATACCCACAAAAGATCAAAAAAAAGAAAAAAAATACACCCCATCCTCCTGTTTCCATGGCAACTCACAAGAGCCGTGGGTATATGAAGTAGCAGGCGGCAGACGAAATCGCTGGAGTGAGAGGCGTATTGGTCTGTCACCTCTGCCTCCCCAGAGACACAACACTTCATACTGTAATACTGTGCACTTCCCTTTACCCCCTGCTGCATCTATCATTTAAATTTACAAGAGTTTAACTGTACACACACACACACACACACACACACACACATGTTTCTGCTGCTCTACCTCATGGTGATAGAAGTCAGGAGAGCAGC
>JBBDHI010000014.1:9176860-9190602 GCA_037177115.1 Craterocephalus stercusmuscarum
TGTGTGTGTGTGTGTGTGTGTGTGTGTGTGTGTGTGTGTGTGTGTGTGTGTGTGTGTGTGTGTGTGTGTGTGTGTATTTATGTGTGTGTATCGTTATAGTAGTCAGATAATAACATTTCATAAGTTCAATATTGTAAGTAAGTTTTAACAGAATAGATGAGGAAAGATGGACTGTAAGCTACAATTATACACTACTAATACACTGGATTACAAGTCATTGTGTTTCATGATATTTTGGATAACATGGGTAACACAAACATACAGGACAACTAGAAAACGGCTGAATGCATATGTATATTGCATTGTTTAAGATAGTCACGTGAGTTGTCTGGTAAAATTATCTTTTAAAAAAATAGCACCATAAAAGAAAGTAATATTCCGGCATCAGTACAATCTTACCTGTGACCACGTGGACCACAGTAGCATTACAGAGGGTCATCCTGAGAGCAGGTTTAACATCCTGCATATAAAAATAACCATTAAAGACTCTTTCAATCTCAGCTTCTAACTCGTCTCTCTTGTCCCACTGAGTGCGTGTTTACAGAAGTTGGCAGCAGCCTGCCCGCGTGGTTTTAATATCGGTCAGTATTTGTAGTATCTTGCCATATATTACCATTTCTCCTTGGAGTGGCCCCTTGCATTCAAATCAGCGGCCGGCTGCCTGATCGCAGAGGACAGCTTACTAGGCCCCTTGAATTGTTTGCCAGGAACAATGGATTCCTTTGTCAACGTGTTTCTCTTTCTCTCGGTGGACAATACTAGAGGGTCCTTCTGGCTCTCTGCACTTAAGAAATGTTTGCAAAGTTGCACCTCTTAATATGCCTCTCAAAACAAGTAGCAGCGCCAGTATAAAAGTGTGGGAGGTTTGGGAGGTGGGGGTGGAGGGAGATGTGCGGGAGTTTCGTTTATGTTTCTCTTTGATAAACTTCGGCTACTGTTTTAAAGGAAATGTCCTGTATTTAAGGACGGATTTGCCGCCCTTTTTTGTTCTTCCTCCATTATTTATAAGCTGTGAAATGTTCCAACACCCGCCTCCACCCCCAGCTAAGTGTTACTAAATTTAACAAAAAAGATCGAAAGAAAACACAAAAGCATTATCACGATCAATATCTTTCGAAATTTGTTGAAAATAAATTTTGAAACAACTGAAAAAGCATATAAGCAACTATAATCAACTAACACAATGTTTCAAATTATAATATGAATATATAAATACGCTATAAAAACTATTAAGGTAACTATAAATTCTTATGAACTTTCTGTTCACCTGATCAAAGTGATTTATCTTTACTCAGAGCTTCTCCTTCTGTGTTAGAAGTTGGGTGTGCGCATAACGAGCTTATAGTGCAGAACTGCACCGGGCTGCAGCGCTGACCTCTCCCTACTCCTGATGAATGGGCCCATAAGCAGATGCCCAGCTGTGCCTATCCGGGCCTTCAACAGCATTTTGGAAATTGGTATGATTTCCCTGGGAAACGTGTCCCCACAGATTGGACAATATCTCAGTTTTATCTTTGAATTAAATATTATTATTATTATTATTATTATTATTATTATTATTATTATTATTATTATTATTATTATTATTATTATTATTATTATAGCAAAATATATCAAATTAAAACGTTGTTTATCTGCACGAAGTTTACACCTCATCTTTTAATTGAATATTTGAGCTCCTCATTTTTTAATTTTATGTCCATATAGTCAGGAAGTTTTCAGCAAAATTCTAATACAATGTTCTGTTTCAAAACTGTTTGCAATTTCAGTTGCTGAATTAGTAGTCCTGTTATGTCCATGTGAATTTGTGCAGAGAATGATGTTGTGGATTTGTGTTAGATTGCGCCCTTTACTTCTCTCTGCGTATAGTCACATTTGTTGTAATCCATTTGCACATTTTTTATTTGCATTGCACACTGCAGTTATGTGGAACAATGTTATACACGTTACGTCACACGTGATTTCAACCTTCTTGCTGCACCTGCCGCAGGGAATGTCTGTATCTTGGGCATGGAGAAATGATCGATACCATACATATTTACACACCGCCATAGGCGTATATATACTCTATATGTTGCTAAGTTCGCGTTAAATGGTTCTTCAAGTAATTCAAATGCACAGAAAATGTTTCCCAGCATTCCTGAAAGTCCAGGGGCCGCAGCTCACACAACTGGGGCCGACTCTCCTCTCTCTTTTGTTGGGGCTTTTGTGGGGGGCTGCGTGTTAGGATTGGGGGTGTAATGAGGGGGCTTCGACCCCCCGATGGGGGTGCATTTGCTGTCCAAAGACCGTTAGACAGTGGCTGAATGAATGGGCCTGAATGTCATTGTAATGCACAGGGACAACTCCCCCTTCATTCAGCTTAAGATGTGGAGGCCCGCTCAGCTCAGCAGAGGGAGAGACGAAAAGAGAAAAAGCTACTGCAATTCACCTCAAAGTCTCTTTTTATCGGGCTCATGTGGAGAGAATCCGACAGTATCTTTGCGAAAGTTTAGGTTTTGCTGCTACGTACGCATGCATTTTTTCCCTTTTTCACAGACGGAAGCATCGGTTGCACAAAATGGAGAAGATATGATGGAGCCACAGTATGGTGCAAAGCTGGAGGATCCCAGCAACGACGAGAGTAAGACACTGAACAAAGGATTGTGAATCCAAGCCTGTGTGGATTTATCAGGGTTTGCTATATTTGGACAGAAGACGAGTCTCCTTTCATTTCATTTTCCTCCTCTCTGGCAGAAGTAACCAAAGACTTCTAGGTCCAACAACTGACTTGAATTAGTGGATTGACTTGCTTTAATGTAGCTAAATGAAGTAAGAGCATGTTTTGAGATGCAGGTTGCAGATGCTGAACTAGGTGACATGCCTCCCTGTTTAAATAGACTTTACTTGCATTCTTTATTTTATTATAGTTTTTTGTTCATTTGTTTTTAGAAATAAGGAACATTTGCGATTGTGTGGTGTCGGTTATCAAGAGCAAGGAGAAGCGGTTAGGCTATATCCAAAACACCGCTGACGGTTCCTTCTTTCTATCTCTTTGTTCAGCCTACAATGGGAGTTAGGTACAAGGCAAGAATAGGGGAATATTTGAAAACCCAATATTTTTTCCTCTCCTGGGAGAGAAGTCAACCAGATTTAACGTGAAGGGTCTTCATGTGCAGAACATAAATCCACATAGATACAATGCGGTTTAGAGGTCTAATCGGATTAAGAATTTGACCTAAAAGACAACCTAAAGGTTTATGATCAAAACTAATTCTTGAAATCCGCTGTAGCTTAAAACTAAAGTGCATAGTGTGACTATAAATTGTTAGAACTCTGACCAAGTTTCTTGTTATGCAAAAACAAATACAATAAAATTAAAATTATTACTTAATGTCAAAGGTCAAAAGAAAACATAAACGTCTAAAAAGCGTATAGTCGTAAAAGAAAGACCGCAATCAAAGTAATGTATCCCATGAGTTTGATTCCCATGAGTGGAGCTACATCATTTAGGCCTCGTATCCACCTGTGATACTTGTATTTTTCTTTATTTAGCTAACTTAAGCTAAGAGTAACGAACCCTAGTGGAGAACGCAGCGCCATGTGATGCTGATCCTGGTGTAGATGAGGTCACTGTTTTTCTGTAGCAAATTAGCAAATATGCATCAGATATGGATGTTGCATCAAACATTTGCACCCAATTTATTTATTTATTTTAAAGTGATGCTGATAAGATTGAGTGATTAAGTGTCATTTAATTTGAAAAATAAATAAATAAATACAAAAAAGGACATTTTTTTAGCCTATACATCTCGGTTCTGTCGAGGCTACAGTGAAAGGGAGTAGAGTGCATGTATTAATGCTTTTAGTGTGGAGTAAAACTTTAATCTGCTGCGTTTGAATATCAAGCCTGATTTTGTCACAGCTGAGACAATTTTATACAAGACTTCATTGGAAGTGAAGATTAGCTTTTGGAAGCATACATCAAACATCAAGATGTCCAGGCCTATATATAGATATATGCATGTAAATTTTGAATTTTGTTAATCGGCTGCAACACATTTATGATGTGTTAGCTTAAACCAAAGCTTGGACCAGTGCAAGCATGCATGACGCGTTGCAGAAAGTCAGGTCGGTGGTTTCAAGGACGTTTGGGGCTGATGAGGATTTGGTTTTAACTGGGGGGAGGCGGTGGCGGTGGTGGTGAAGAGGGAGGACTGGCTTGGGCCCCGGGCCATGACGTCATTGTGCGCCCATGTAATCCTCTTGCGCTGAAGCCCAATCAGCAGAGACTCGCAATTGTCTAGGATGGGAAGATAGGGGCGCTCTAATCTGGGAGACAGTGGATCACACAGCCCGCAAGAGAGGAGAGCGAGAGAGGGGGGCATGCCGGATTCTGTTTGAAATGGGCCAGATTAAAGACCCCTAAACCAAAAGGAACTGACTGGCTCATATTGGAGAAATGACATTACCGAAGACAAAGAATCCATTTCCCCCACCTTACGGAGAAAAATCAGTTTCACGACTGCACCGGTTGTAGGGATTCGCTAGAATGCTGTAGCAGAATGACTGTTTTGAAGATGCACAGTAGCCTAATGTCAAACAAGTAGCATCAGCTGAGAGGAGAGAGGAGGCATCGCGCGTTTTGTCCGAGGGCGTTGATCGTGGACAAGCCGAGGAACTGCATTCAAGCCAAGTTCAATGGAACATACAGTACTCTTCGCAGTGGGGATGTATGACTTCAAACAAATAGCTTGGTGACCGTCTGCCATCGTTGCTCTCCGTTCTCTCTCATTGTTTTCTTTGTGTTTTGGATCAGGCTTTTGTTGCAAATTGAGTGCTTTTGATGAAGCAGGCGAAGAGAGGCTGCGTAGCTTGAGATGTCTGTGCGAAGTTATCCTTGCCAAAAGATGCGTAAAGACGCACAACCACCGAATAGGATGTTAGACAGTATTTGCTAATGACATGCTCGGGTTTTTCAGGTAGCTACATCCTTTGAATACTTGTCTTTTTCTGATGGGGTTTAATGCCGAGCTGTGGCGCAGTGATATCAATATTTCTTTGCTTGGGGTCTGTAGAGGCGCGGGAGACGAGTGTGGCCGCCTGCAGTATTGCTGATGTAGGTTATAAATCGGCTTTAAATTTGAGTGCTGAAATGAGCGTTTGTGTGCGTGCGCATATGATTGTGTAGCAAATCGGCTTTAGTTTTGAGTGCGTGATTGTGTGTGTGCATGCGTATGTGTGTGGATGTGCACACTCGAGGACGCGCACGGAAATGGGAGCTATACTTAAACCGAAGGCTTGCAGTCTTAATATCCTAGTTGGCGGAAGATGCTCAGGGCTGGGGCGCGTGGAAGTCAGGTGGGCTTTAGAAGCTGCTTACTGGGCTTCATCCTGCTCCCATTATCAGGGAGGGAAGGTGTCTTCTAAAAAGGTTGTCACTCTACGTGTTCACAGCGGACCTTGATTTAATGTCCATACAATTAAGGCACGCGGTGAATGCCAAGAGAGGAATCTATACAGCATCATGCTTCATATTTTACTCCCTCGTCATTTCATCAGGCCGCAGGCTTTAGTTGACCCTTAATGTCAGGGAAACAGGCCCTGACAGCCAATCACAGCTGCAGGAAAAAGCTCACTGCTACACTGACACTCAATTTCGCTTGTGCGTGCGTGCTCGCGAAAGCAATTGTAGCTTATGCATGCAAATGTTGGCCACCTCAGTGTGTGTGTGTGCGTGTGTGTGTGAGTGAGAGAGAGAGAAGAGAGAGAGAGAGAGAGAGCGAGTGTGTGTGTTTTGTTTGGAATGCACGGACGCAATGCGTAAGGCTTTTTTGTATTAGATTAGTATAACTTACAAAATTTTTTAAATTAGGGCTCACGTCTTCAATCCAGTTTTGATCTCATCACAAAATGTAAATTGTGGCTACCATGCAGGTAGGCTACACAGCAGCTTTAGAAAACAACGGACTTTCGAAAAGTGGGCTCACTTCGAGGCTTTACAAATGATCCTCTTAAAATATCTTCATTTTTATTGTGGGTTTTATCGAAATAAATGAGTCTAAAATATATTTTCTGACTCTTCCGAATGCGCATAGCCATCCCTCAAGCCTCCTGTCAAAATCAGTTTGAGGTAATAACATGAACAAATTCCATAGCGGGACAATTATAGCAGCCTATATATTGAAAAAAAAAACATTTAAGAGTGATTTGATGAAAAAACATAGATAAACCATATAAGAATACACTAAACCATAATACAGATAGCCTAATAGGCCTATGTGATTTAGTTTCAGGCAAAATATGGGAATATTATATTTTGTGGAGCATGCACGGTTGGTTCTGCTCCCGTCGTTTTGTAAGTATTTGAAAGATTTTAATCCGTTCACCGTTAAGCTTTTGTTATATGTTTAGAGAAGTCAAAAGCTCCGGTCAATCCCGCCTTAACTCTGTGGCTCAAACCTCGGGCCACAGCAGAAGCTGAGGAGACTTGATAGGATACAAACTGACAACGGCTGCAGTGCTCGGTTTGGTCGAGTGGACATATAGAACTACGTGATCCAATGCCATCTACAGGAATCCCTCTGACAACGCATCATTGTAGCTATAGACCACTCAAGGCCCGAATCATAGCCTGTAAATCTGCCCATAACAAATTATTCATCTTGAAAGGTTCGACCTGATTTATTTTCAAACACTTATGTTTGGACCAATGCTTAAGTCACCCCCTTTCTGAATAGAAGATCCTGAATATCACATCTTTGTTAGATTCCTGTACTTTCGAAAATGTGTTTGAAAAGAGCTCATAGGAAGTAGTTTTAACAAGAAATTAAAGTTCTGTAACATGCATGTCATATTTGTTAGCAAAGCATCAATGTAATAAACACAAATTCATCATAAAATTGACCATTCTTCTAAAAGGTGAGGAACCCACATAGCAAGCTTTTGTTTTGTTTTTTAAACATATTGATATTAATAGCATAATGTGTTTGTAATTAATTGTAATGAGGGGTAAACAATGTATTTACATTTTTGTTAATATTATATTAAAGTTTTATTTGCTGTTGAGCTTTGGATCAAGACTGAGTGTGTAGAGAATGTTTCTGGAAAATAAATGTCCTAGTTTTATGCCTGTTGTGTAATGATGTGAGAAAAAGAATAAAGTCTGGGATGAAATAAGGTCTCTACTTCTTATTGCGATTATTTTCTGAGGAACTGTGCTTGGAGAACTTTTGCAGTACCTATTTAGCTGTTTGCAAAACAAAGATTTAGTTTTGTGAATGCAAGACTATAATGGACAAATTAACATAACAAACATCATCACTTTTGTAAAAAATCTTTTTGGCCACAAAGTGTTACTGCCAATGTAGGAAGCAGACATTCCTATTTGGCAGAAAACAAATTTGTATAAACTGAAGATGCAAGAAAATGTTAATCAAATTCTCTATTTCTTTATTTTGTAAATAAAATATAATTTATTGTATTTTTGATCTAAATAATGTTTTTTTTAACCTCATTTTGTGACTGGAATATCCTAACAGCAGTACCTCCGTATCAGGAATTCAGCACCACGGAGAGCTCCTGTAAGGAAAAGTAAAGAGAATCGTCTGTGGAACAAATATGTTACATTTATCGGCACTTTTAACGGGGAAAAACCCTGCACTTAAAAAAAACCCTCTAAAAAAACCTCTTTTTTACTTTCAACTCAAATGTTGCAAATCAGTCTTAAACCCTGATAACTGTGAGCACTCACATTCAAACACAAACTGCTGTAAACCAGATGAAACTGAAACAGATGCCTACTTTGACAAAGATGTAGTATTTAGAAAAACTGACCCCATTAAAAACATTTATGAGTCAACGGCAAATAAAACTATATTGTTAGGGGGAGGTGGGCAAAATCAAACTCCTCGGACCTACAGAACCTTGATATTTTAGCACTGGGGATGCCCTGCAAAGCCTCCTGTTTTTGAAGGAGTGTGCTAGGTTAAGTAAATTCATGAGAACACGACAAAGTAATTTCGGAACAGTTTATTAAGGCTTGATTTATTCTATAAAGAAAAACCAAGATAGATACTTTGAACAAGGTATGCCCACTACAACTGTGGCCTATTAGATAATCAGTTTAGTTTTTCACGTTATTGATCTTTTGTGGTGTTGACTTTCTGACATCCCCCTGGCAGCATACATCTTCTTACAGTTATCGACGTGCACGTAAGCCCTGTACTTAATCACAACCAGTTCATGCTTCCTGAGGAATAAAAATAAACAAATAACAAAAAAAAAACCCAGAATCATCTGGCTGCGATACAGTCTTCGGTGGCATCCTTTACCTTCTCACCCCCTGCCTGACTCAACGCTGCAGAGTGGTCAAGTCAAGGCAAACGTGAAGAGCTTCCACCGTATTGCTTGGATCAGCCTAGCTATTGGTTAGTGCAGGTAAAGAAGGAAACGAAGAAGCAAGGCTATTGTTAAGAGGACAGCTCTTTACATAACAGGGCATACACTGGCCAGGTAAGAATACAATGCAGCTTCACACATCTGGAAATGCTCATAAGAAGCATACAGTTCATACTCCAGTGACCTTGGCAAAGTGCATTATTTTTCCCATTTCAGCATTAAAAGGGGTGAACAGATCATAGAATATACATTTTCTAACATAGGCTGAAAACAAAATCGAGCCCAGGACGCATTACCTAAATAATTTGTTTCAGTTCAAATGTTTTGAACAGAAAATTGTGAATAAGGATCTGAAAATCAAATTGACTCAATGTAAGGCTAATTCAGATCAAAAATCTTTTTCACATAAATGAGATCCTACACAACTAAAGGGGCAATCCTGTGTAATACCACTCATTTTTCTGTGTTGCAGTAACCTTGCAGAATTAGAATTAGCTAAGTGAAAATATCAAAAATAACCAAGGGGAAAAATTCCACAATTCTCAAATGCTGCATTCTGGCTTTAAATGCTCCGAAATGAGTGACATACAAACAGAAGCACGTTATTTTCTTTTCTTTTAACTGTTAAAAGCACCGTTACCGTTAAACTGGCTGCATCTTCAGCAGATTTCCTGTGTTACGGCTTGCCCTGCATGAGCAAAACGTCTCTTACCAATGGCCCTTGCCATTTTAAATTTTCTTTAAACATACCTCAGAAATGACTATCATAATCAATACTTTCAAGCTAAAACAAACTATAGGTGCAATGCCCAAAGAAAAAAAAACCCACACAGAAACCACAGTTCATTCTTATTTTTTTTCTTACTCAATATTAAATCAGTTACATTAATTTTTAGGTTATACATTTTTAGGCTTTCTCCATGAATATATAGGCTCCTACGTTAAAGCTTAGCATTACGACCAACACGAAAGACTTAGCAAAAATCAAATTTATGAAATCAAGAAAACGAAAACAGAGGATTAAGACAGAATGACGGTGAATGGACAAATATGCAAACCCTCCCTCCTCCTTTTTTTTTCTCTGTGGAACAAAAAAGCAACAATTCATTCAAATTAGCAGTTACATCATAAAATAATAGTGACAGCAATTTCAAATGATGGTTGCAACAATTCTCAGACTTGGTTGTGTACACAAGCAGAATCTTCTGATGAAACATACAAAAGACCCCTTAAAAGACAAAACATAAAAAAGAGGACAAAACAAAGGGGTTTGAAAGGTGTCATTAGTACAATTTTGATTTAAATGGTGAGAGTTCCGGTTGTGGAGGACACATTGGTTAATTCGTTCCCAGAAGCCTTAGCAAGTCCTCCTCTGAAATGTCTCAAGTCCCATGTGACTTCACACTATCCCTGATTTCTCCAGCAGTGTCACTGTTTGAGCAGTTCTCCTTTGATAAGTAGAAGAAAAACAAACAAAACAAAAAAAAAAATTAAAAGAAAACATTAAGGCTCCAGAAAACATGTTTCTGAAATGAAAATTGTCAGTAGTAAGCCAAAAAATAGAGATTTTGTTGATTTGAATGAAAAATAGATAAACCGTTGAAGTTTTATTATCACACAGTTCTAAAGTCTGACTTTGCCTGTAGGATCCTCCAACCCTGTTGGCACAGATAAACCTATGAAGCATGGCAATGATGCCCCCAAGTGGACAAATAGGGGCAGGACACATCTGTTCCTGATTGTACTGAGTTATAAAGTGGCAGATTTTTTTGTTAACTCCATGGTACAGTCAAACCCTGATTTAATTGGGAAAAAAAGAGGGGGCTTGGGGCAAGAGAGAGAAAACCAGTCTGGAGAGCGTAGAGTACATGACGGAACAGGACGAAAATATGTTTTAAAACAAAACTGATCTATATAGCGTGGTGGCCGCTGCGTGATACATTTAATCAGCTTGTTATCCCTGCACAAGAATCGGTGGTGGATGGGGGAAAAAAGCAAAAAGTCTTGACAATGGCAAAGATTCACCAAGATTAAATAGAAAACAAAAATGAAGGGCTTTGTTGCATTTTCATATTCTTCTGTCTTTAAATCAAGTCCTAGTGTAACTGTTGATCAAGCCAAGGATTAATGTCTTCTATTGTTTATTCCTGTTTTGGCGCTCCTGTTTGAAGAAAGAAAAAGAAATTAGGCAGAATTATTAACAACCATCAAAGTAGCGTGAAGACATTCAATACAGAAAGCAAATACAAAGAAATAAATAAAAATGAACGACTTAGTAAATGCTTTATCAAGAAAATATTCAAGTTGTTTTTTTTTTTACCTGATCCAACCGGGAGCGGTTCTGTATCTGAGGAGGTTCAAAAGTCTGGAATAGAATAAAAAGAAACAACACACACATACAAAACTATTAGCATTTCATAAATCTCTGCCCACAGCATTTTAATTTCATGAAGCAGATCACTGTACCCACCTTGCGCACCTCCTCCTCCTCTTCCTGCCTCCTCTCATAATGAGAGAAATCATCAAAGATGGAGGTGGTATGTTTGTAGGTGGCAATGATCTTCAGCACCTGCTTAGCCTTCTCCAGAGGAACTTCCTGCGTATCGCGGGAGTTGGTCACTGGCTTGTTGTCGTTGTTCTCCAGACGGATGTGGCGCAGCTGGCTATTAGGCACGTCCTTAACAAACAACCAGTCCACGTCAAACTTGCCCTTCCACTTGTCCTGTGCCCAAACCCCAGCACTGGTGCCATAGTCCACTGGCGAACGCATTTCCGCCACGCCGCAGAAATGACCGCTACCATTGACACTGAATAGCAGGTACACGGGACCTTTACCATTCATGGCCCGGAAGGCTGAGTCCAGCCGCTTGTTGCCATGCTCCGTGCTGCACCAGATGGAGTACTTGATGGAGCGATGTATATCGTCCTCAGAGTAGCTCTTAATAATGAAAACACGACCATTCTTCAGGTTCCATTCAAAGTCCTTGGGGTTGTAACTATGGGAGGCACGCAACTTTTCCAGGACTGGGTGGGACTCTCCACCAGACCCCTGACCAGCGGATGCTTGAAGGCCGTTGTTCCCACCGCCAACCACACTCATTACACCAATTCCATCATGGCCTGGGCCACCCTGCCCGTAGACTTGGTTGCGGTTGCGTGGTGCAACCCAGCGGGTCTGGGGCTGAGGGGGTTGGGTGTGATTTTGGTAGGGCTGAGGCGGTGGCTGATGGTGCTGGTGATGAGGAGGCTGGGGCTGTAAGGCCATCGGTTGCATCTGGGGTTGCACTAGAGACTGGGGAGGAGGAGGTTGCATGGGTCCTTGCTGCATGGGGCCTTGAGGTGGCATGGCATGAGACAAGCCGAGAGGCTGCTGCTGTTGCTGCAGTGGGGCTGTGGCTACTTTAGTCACTGGGCCCTTGTCCCAGGTTCCAATATTCATGTTGTGTTTGATGGGTGGCGGGGGAAGAGCTCCCCCAGGATTGGGCATACCTGGCTTCACCTTAGTTTTGAGCTGCTGTGGCTTGGCAGGCTTACTGGCAATAGCTGCCCAGGAGGTTTGTTTAGTGGGAGGCATTCCTATAGCTGTGGCTCCATTCCCAGTGGCAGCCACCGCTGCTCCTCCAATCACAGATCCCACAGCTTTGACTCCCGACCCTTGACCAGAGACGTCCCCTCCGATCTTCAAGCCAACCATACCCTGCTCCAGGCTGTTCATACCAGGGGCTTTGTTTAGGGTGTCATTGTGAAAGCCTGTCTGACCATCAGGCACCAAAGTGCCCCCCAGAGAGCTTGGAGGATAGCTGTAGCTGCCACCATAAGCTGAACTTTGAGTCTGCTGGCCCTGGGAGCCACTTGTGCCCCAAGCAGAGAAGGCAGGGTTTTCAGGGAAAAAGTTAAACCTGTGGGGGTAGATACTGCTTCCCAGGCCCCCTGGCTGGCCAAACACTGTGTCCGGCATGAAATGATGGTCTCCATTACTCAAAGGTCCATAGGGCGTGAGGTATGGAATAGGAGGGTCCCCACCTGTGGACCAGGGAGCCTCACTTAGTGTGTACGGAAATCCAATGGAAGGAGCATAATAGTTGGACAGGTAAGGATCTGTGATGGACTGGTAGCTGTTGTTCTGGGGAAAAAAAGAAAGCAGGAAACAAGAGTAACTTAAAGAGTTTGATTTAAAAACTCATCTATAACTAAGGAAAGATAGAGGGTAGACCTTACCTGAGTGGACTGACTAGTGAGGTATGGCTCAAAGTCATTGTCATGGACAGTCTCCTTCTGATGCAATGAGCCATTTTGCACTGCAGAAACAAATAAAATTACATAGTGCAATTGTATTTAATACTTTGTTTTTCAGTTGCATTTCAAAGAGAAGTTTAAAGTTTTAGATTTTTAGATGTGCTATGTTTCCAAATAGCACATTTAAGAATAATTGATTATTCAAAGCCATTAATCTGAATAAACCCAGGCAATTGTATAAAAGGATCCAACTCTCACATGTTAAAATCTTAGAGCTCAGCTCCAAACTGTTCCAATACCAAGTGCTTCTCCAAAAAGACAAATACATTTAAACAAAACCATTTTAATCCTCTAAATCAGGTTAAACAGCTCTGTGGCCCTACAGAAAATCCTTATTCCGAAAGACAATCAGCCTGCGACCTGCTGCCAAACAGACACTGCAGGTAAAGAATGACTAAAGACTTGTCTGTCACTCCAACTCATCCTACAACTGCAGTAGATCAAAGATGCCACATGCTGTAAAATCATGACAAATACTAATACTAACAAGGACATATAATCATTCTGCAACTAGGGTGACAGGATTGAGAAAACTAAAAACTAAAATTAGAGATAATTTAATTGCTCATGATACCCCACTTATGTTAGGTCTGAAATACTAAGTATGTGCAGCCACAGATAGTGACTATCAATAATTGTCAATTTCTCCTCTACCAACAGAGTCTGTAGTCTAAATGAATGTGGTTGCAACAGTGGATTCAGTGGAATATGACATATAAGAATGGACAGTAATAAAACTGTTCAATTAGAATCATATGTGGGCACTTTAAGAAAAAAAAATCAAGCCAGCCATAATGTTTATATGTTAAAAAGAAACACACAGAGCTTCAGGCTATGATTTTTGTTTAGCTTTAATGTAATACAACATTTTGTACTTTTTGACTGCAGATAATGATGCGTACAATATTAATGCTTAAAATTGAAAGATTTTATGGCTTCAAGCAAAACCCCCCCCCCCACCAAAAAAAACCTTAGGAGTTCAATTTTGAAGAAGGTGACAGTGTTATAAGCTGTTTTACTCTATTAGCTTGTATGTATTGAGAAAAAAGAACATTACATATTTCCAC